>JASCZW010000454.1:0-402672 GCA_034211315.2 Aedes japonicus | reverse complement strand
GCGCGCCCTTCTTCTTGTACCTGTCGGTTCGTTTTCGAGAACCGATGCGATGTGTACGATGGGAGGTTCTTCCAGCAACTGGTGCAATTCATGGTTTTTTCGCCTCCTCCACGTTCCGTCTTCCATCTGCACTCCACCGTAGATGGTACGCAGCACCTTCCGTTCAAAGACTCCAAGGGCGCGTTGGTCCTCCACTAGCAATGTCCATGTTTCGTGGCCGTAGAGAACTACCGGTCTAATTAATGTCTTGTAGATGGTCAACTTTGTGGTTTATGCGAACTTCGTTCGGTCTTAGCGTCCTTCGGAGTCCAAAGTTGGCACGATTGCCAGCCATAATGCGCCTTTTTATTTCTCTGCTGGTGTCGTTATCGGCGGTCACCAATGAGCCCAGATACACGAATTCGTCTACTACCTCGATTTCATCACCGTCGATCTGAACTCGTGCTAGGAGGCTAACATTGTCTTCTCGTGAGTGTAAATCATATATGGTTACTTACTTGAGCTCTAAAACGCATCGCGCTGCAATCCCTCACAGGGGAAAAACATATTTCTGTAGCCTCACAGAGCTGTCAATAGCTTCCAGGGAAGCATTAAAAGGATTTTCATGCAGCTGCACAAAGCCAGGTAGTCCCTCCTAGGGGAGCAATAAAAAACTTCCTTTTTTTAACCTCAAAAACTTGAATCCATCGCGGAGGAGCAAGTATTTTTTTCTTTTTTCTTTGCAGCCTCACAGAGCTTATCTCTTTCTTATGAAAGCGTGTAAAATTCTTTTAATTCGTCATGGTTTACCTCTTGGGAGCGTTCCTCTTTGCGCCATTGTGGTGTCCATCGGTACCGGCATTTCTTTTCGTGCCTCTTTCCATTTTTCTTTGCTGCTCGGGAAGTCGACGTTCAGCGTCCTCTTCTATTAACGTCCTCCTTTATCAATGTCTCCCCAAAAACTGATCCGATCTGATCTTTCGTTTCGTGTTTCGGATTCTCGCATTTCGACGGTGCTCTCGTTTTTTCGAACTTATTATCGAATTCGTTTCTGAACCTAGGTTGGAACCATACCCGAACCGATACCCGAACTTATTGTCAGTGCGAACCTCAATCCGATACAAGTTACAAATACAACCATACACACTGCCGTTTAACACACAACAAGCCGATCCAATTTTGATACCCGATCCAGTTTGGAACTGGATCAAAAACGAATTCGCTATATGTTCGTATTTTATCGTCGATTCTCTCACTTTCTATTGCCGATTAAATGAACAGATGGAGGCGATAAATGTCCATAGCAAGATAAGTTATTAGGGAAGAGTTTTCTAATCAAAACAATTAGCCATTCGACTTCTGTGATGCACTTGTACAAATACAAGTTTGATTTTTCTTTTACAATATATAGGGTACGTAACGACTTAAGCACCCCGAGACCCTATTCCACGCACGGGGTTAACGTTAACCTATGTGCTATCATATTATGTAAGTAGGCTATGATAAGAAACTGAATAATAAATCAGATTATTGTGTGTAGCCAAAGAGTACGGAAGTATTTACTACAAGGTGTCACATCTGGCGACGAGGATAAATCCTATCTGGAATTTCTAGCTGCTTCCCTGGATAGTGGATCTGAAATTGGGTGATCAGCAAGAATACGCTTCACAAAGACAGAAACTGGTAAGCATAATTAGTCACAAAGGGAATCGGTCAGTAACTTGATTAAGAATATACTGCTGATAGCAGGACACACTGCTGATAGCAGGACACACTGCTGATAGCAGGACACTCCGCTGCTAAAAGCAGGGAAAGACGTAAAAGCCTCTGACGTAAAAAAAAAAATAATAAATAGATCCACTGCCATAGGCAGGACACTCCGCTGCTAGAAGCAGGGAAAGGCGTAAAGCCTTTATGGTGGGTAAAAAGATAAAAATGAAATAGATCCACTGCTACAGGCAGGAAACTCCGCTACTAAGGCAGAAAATAAGGAAAATCAGAAAGTAAAAGTAAAAAAAATGAAAACTGTTTGAGAAAATAATAGATGTAACTAACATGGCAACCGTTTCTATACAACCATTCCTATGTATAATTTGTACTTTTCAGAAAAATGGAAGGATGGAACATAAGTCCGTTTAAATTCAACCACCTTCCCGAAACGCAAACCCGAATGGAATGGATGCGATGGAAGCGAAACTTTGAAGTAATTGTAGTGGCTAGCGAGGAGAAGAATTCCACTAAGATTAAAAACATTCTTCTTGCGAAAGGGGGGTTGGAGCTTCAAGACTTATTTTATTCTATTGACTGAGCAGATGTCACCGAAGATCTAGAAAAAGGAATTGATCCGTATAAGGTAGCTATAATCAAACTCGATGGCCATTTCGCACCGAAGCAGCACGACTCTTTTGAGCGGAGTGAATTTTACAAACTATCACCATCGATCACCCACGAAGGAAAACGCGAGTCGCTAGGAAAATTTTTGATGCGCTGTACAGATCAAGCGAAAAGATGCAATTTCGGAAAGACGGAGGCCGAAAGTCGCGATTTGCGTATAATCGACAAGGTAATTTACCATGCTCCCACTGAATTGAGAGAGAAATTATTGCAACAAGAAAAACTGAATTTGGCACAGCTAACACGCATGGTGAACTCGCTTGAATCGGTCAAACAACAGGCAAAAGCGATAGAAAACACAGAACCAGGAGATGCGCCAACGGCTACAGTTCCTGATCAGACTGCACGAATCAACAGACTAAACAATACCGTCAAACGTTTTGGCAACACGTGTTCCCGCTGTGGTCAGCAGAGTCATTATGGAACCAACCGTGAATGCCCGGCACGTGGAAGGAAATGCGAGAAATGCCACAAAATAGGACATTATGCAAAAGTGTGCAGATCGGTATCAACATTCAAGCGGCGATACGAAGGACCATCCTCGAATTATCCAGAAAAACGAAGAAAATTTGGTAACGTTCGTGCGGTTGTAGCAAAAGAGAATCTTGAGCAAGACGAACCAGAAAGCTTCATTTTCAAAATTGGTGATGGAGACGAATATCTGTGGACAAAGGTCGGAGGAGTACTGATACAGGTCCTGATCGATTCGTCAAGAATCGGATATTCGTAGCGGGGATACTGTATTAATGCAAAACCTCTTACCGGGAAATAAACTGGCAACAACGTTAGGTAAAACCAAATACAAGGTTGTGAATCGCACAGGTCACCGAGCTGCAATAGAGAACCAGGGGCCACATTTTGGATCTCGAAACGAACGACTTTTTGTACGAACGCTTGTGAGAAAAAGTTCTTCGTTTCGAGTTCCAAAATACGGCCCCAGGACTCTGGAGCAATATACGAACGAAACATAGCGCACTTAAAGAAGATTACTTCCCCAGCAGTGGCCACCCCTTTACCTGATCGTACAAATGGAACGATCCATACAAAAAACGTGACGATCCATACAAAAAAATGTGAAGGTCCATACAAAAAACGTGATAAGGGGGGGGGGGTATAAAAAGTCATTTTTTGAGTGACGTAATAAATGCTACAGGAAATGTGTGTTAGGAAACTGACGCGAACTTTCGCGAAAAAAAAGATAAATTACACCCAAATCCCACCCAGTGACGTTGCTATTTAGTGAATCTGCTTCTTCAAAACTGATCAAGAATAATAAAATCACCATTCTTCATTTACTTTTAAGGACAAGTTAATTTTAATCGTTTTGAGTTTGTTACGCAAATCGATTTTCTCACATGCGGTTTGCTGCACTTCTTAGAAATAGTTCAACTTATTTAAAACTTATATAAACAGTATATAATAGTTGATCGTAATTGCAGTTCGTTTTTTTCTTCTTCTTCTCTTCATTCTTACAGTATAAGTAAACTGTAACTGTACTGGGATGTGTACCTAAAGGGGAGGATTTCTTCAACCAAACAAACAAACAAAAACGGCATTTTCCCGAATGAATCATATTACTCCGGCTGGATTTGTAATATCTTCTGTCACTACCAATGGATATCGTAAGTATTTAATGAGGATTGTTCTGAGAGTCAAAGTTACTTTAGTCACTTGGTGAAGTGAGATAAGTCACCTGCAGTGACTTGACTCTTCTGGGTAAAATGGAGAGCACTCCAAGTGACTTTTCTCACTTCACCAAGTGACAAGCGTCACTTTGACAATCGGAATAACCCTCAATGTGTTGGATAGAGAAATCGACACAAATTTTTCATTAGGACCTAACTGACAAACGTAAACAATGGCTTCTTCCTTGAATTTCTCGTTATTGAAAACTCGCCTAATCAATCCACCACGATCATTTCGAAGAGGAAGTGTTCACCTATCCGATAGAATTGGAGGCTTACATGGGTAGCTTTTGTGCCACGAGAAATTTACGGAAGAAGCCATTGTTTACGTTTGTCAGTTAGGCCCTAATGAAAATTTTGTGTCGAAATGATTAATGTTTAAATTTATCCGAGTTTTATTCTTTTGAGAAACAGAAAACAGGACTTTCATTTTTCATTTGAGATACGGAAATACGATTGATTCGGGAAATAACCGGTCAAAGCAATTTACTCTGCGTAGCTAAACGGTTTTCCAGGAAAACAAATCACAACCAAACTGACCACATCAATTCCATTTCTGGAGGATTTTCTACAAAACTGCTTCAGTGTTGAGGACGCTCAGTTAAAAAAAGCGTTTGTTGCTGTGTCTGGTTTGTATTGCAATTTCAAATTTTGATTGCTGCTTGCTCGCCTTTAAACTTCGGGATGCAATGATCAAAATCAAACTACCTAGGTGTTCCGATAAAAAAAAGATAACATTCATCAACCACTTAACAATAGTCCTACTTTTGCGCGATTTCATTGGTATTAGGGAAAAATAAATAGGGCATCATACTCGAAAAGAAAATGCACTTTGTAACACGATATCTTAATCTCTACGCAGTGCGTCTCTACAGAGGCCATCTTCGGTGTGAGGGTTTGCAATGGGAGAAAGTGCAAGGAGCCGTGGAGGTGATGATGAAAAAGTGTTACTGACACGGTTTACGAATGCTTCAGCTCTTCTTATACCTATAGACTTCCAGTCGACGTGCTTTTTTTGTTTCTGCGCATTTTTTCATGTTATCTCACAAATATCAATCGATTGAACAAAAAACAGTCCCGGTGGCAATGGATCAGTCCATTTCCAGGCATGCCTGGAATTGTCACGCTTAACTGGTCATTTATTAGTTACTGGCTTCCTAGTTTGCTCGTCATCGTTTTACTACCATTAAATCGATTTATTGATCAACTTCAACTTGTCTTTTAACAACTTTTTCAGTTCCTTAATCTCACCCAAGTGGCTGTCCATCAATTTCAACCGGAAGGCGCTTTCGCTCTTGGCACCGAGCGACATCTGTTCGAGGGCGGCCGCCAGCGAATCCGACAGCAGGGGAAGCTCCCAGGACGCTGTGAATGGTAGAAATATGAGCATTAGTAAATTAGCATTTCATATGATTAGAGAGCATGATGCTGGTTTGGTTTCGATGTTCTCGATTGAAGGCAACTTGGATCGGATCGTACGCCTGTATCAGAGTTCTATTATTATTATTTTTTAGTAAAATAAGGAATTGTATAATACATGAGTGAATAGTCATTCAAACCTGTTTCAATGCGTAACCCTGCCCTTTGGTTCAGAAAGGGGTATGGGCGCGTTCTGCCGAGTGGGTTGCGGCAGTTTCATAAGTGAATAGGCTGTCACTTCAACGTTCAAAAGTGCCTGAACCAAATGAAGACCACTTGAAGATGCGATGGGGAACATTGCCCTGATATTTCCAAATGTAGCAGGTTGTAAAATGTTTCTTGTCTTCTATAATCAAACATGATAGAATTGAGTAAACGATTGAAAATTTATCGGGAATGACCTCTCATATGCACCCGTCGAACCATTCTGAACGGCCGTTGTGAGAATATCACCATGAAAATCTCACATGCGCATAGCATGTTTCCAATAACTAATGCTATCCCTTCTTTGTCCTGTTCTCTTCCCTATCCTATGACTGCAAGCACGTGCATAAAGCTATGTCCATTTGTAATCCGTAATGTGATGAAATCATCTGTATCTGCGGTTTTTGATGCATTCTTCCTTGCACAGCTTCGAGTCCATCGTCTTATTCGTCACGAACACTTTGGTCTTTGCTCCGCAGCTGCATATCCCTTGCCAAATCATAAGTTTTTTGGGGAATTTGTCCATAAAAGCAAACTTAAACTTCGCAGGAACATCTCCTCGTGCCGTCGTCATGTAGAATTTTTGGCCAGGAAGCTGTCCGAAATCCATTTTGACGTAGGTTTCATCGTCGATGAGGAGGCATCCTTGGTACTTCGGTACAATTTCCGATCTCGAGTTTTGTTGACGAAACTTTGCTTCAACGTTCTGTTTGGTTGCTTGCTGGCTCGATAAGAATGATATTCTGCTCGCAAACGAATTCTTCGAACGATACTGCGAGCAGCACCGTATTTTTGTGCGATTTCATTATCTGATAGTCCAGGGTTTTTTTTTGACGGTCCGCAACACCTTCTGGTTCAGCTTGCAATCACATGTTCCACTACGACGCTTACCTTGAGGCACTCGTTCCACGCTCTTTCGCTCATTGAAACGTTTGAGCACATCATACACGGTTGATTTAGCGATTTTCACCGTTTTTGTGATTTTTATTGCGGACCACATTGGATGTGTGCAGATTTTTTCTCTTCTCTCGGCTTCCATCTGGAATAACCTATGACTCACTGCACGAAACACCGTCAACATTTATACCATAGAAAGTGGGCGCTCAGCTAAACAAACCGCTGTAAAGAATTCTTGCAGCGGTCACTTTCCGTGCCGCTGCAACACAATAAGTGATTCCGGATTGTAACTGAACAGAATTTTAGGACATAAGGACAACATAAGGTCAGCTGTTCAAAAACAGAAACACCAAGACAATACAGAGCAATAAGTAAGGAACGGTAACCCTAACCAATTTTACTCTCAGCCAAATTTTCTAACACAGAGTAAGTAATCATATGACCACTACACAATATACTAAATATCCATGACTTAATATATAAAGGGAAAGGGAGGGACCATCAGGCCACCCAAGTGAAACGATTTGCGTAGGGAGCATGGGATTGCCTCTTCTCTATTGTTAACATTTTGCGGAACGAGGGCGGACTCTTCGACCCCATCTATTGGGTTTATTCTGTCCATCGAGGGCTCGATTCTAGTGCTGTGGGTGTGAACTTGCTTTTGGAAGGCTATATTAGCGGGTTTCGCGTAAGTGTCTCTGTTTACGGGCCCTCCCAAACGTTTTTCGCCCTTCATACAGGAGCATGATGATCACAAACAACAATAGAATCCTGAACTAATCGTTTTTCAAATTATTCCACTGCTATGGAAAGTTTCCTTGCTACAATAGATGGTAGTATTTCATCATCATCATCGTTCAAACCTGTTTCAATGTGTAAACGAGCTCCCACAGCTTATGGTTTTAGGAAACACTGGAGGAACATCTGAATCAACTCGAGTTCATAGCTATCGAAAAACAAAAGAGTTGACGACACTCCGAAATTGCAATGTCTGGGACAAACATATTTACAACGTACAGCGTTGTAAGAACTGTCAAATACTTTAATCCAGTACCAAAAACATATACTAGACTAAAGAAACACAACACTGTACGTTGTATGTCTGTCCCAGGCATTACGGAATGATCGAATGGAATATTAGTTTGCGTGGAAACCTTACACATTCTAATGTTATTTTTCGTTCTTTTCAGAGGGATACTGCTGCAGAAATTTCTTTTTGATTCTCTACTTTTCCGTTTCAGTAAACGGAATTTAACATAAGTTTGGGATAGAAAAAGAAACTTCTTTCGAACACGATACCGACCTTTAAGCAAAAATTTATGAATTTTTGACTGACGTTCGCTAAGAGTGCCATGTTTACGTTTACATTTTTATCAAAATCCCGGTGTCCCGGGTGGTGAAGTCATGCAAGGAGACTCAGCAGCAAAAAACCTAAGACAGCTGATCTGGTGAATGCAAGGAAGGTTTTGAATCAGTTCAAGCGTCGATGGAAACTTTCGATCCGCGATGTGGCGAAGAAGTGAGTTTCCATCGTTTGCCGGAGAAATGGATAAAGTGCCGACTCCACGTCTACAAAGTCAAGAAGACGCCAAACCAGAACGACAAACAAAACACGACAGCCAAAACCCGCACCTGGAAGCTGTGACTGAAGAAACCGAGGTGCATCTTGATGAGACGAGCACAACATGATCAAGACGAGCATAACATGATTGTCGGGGCAGGAGTTTTAAGCAACGGACTGAAGTTTACTAGCAGAATGTCGGCGGAATGAACTCTAGTCTAGTCCAATACTTTCTGGAGAGCTCGGATTGATCGTACGACATAATCGTCCTTACTAAGACATGGCTCAATGATACCTGTTTGGTTCGTCCTACAAGGTATTTCGGTGCGACCGAAGTGCTCTAAATAGTCGGAAGGTTTCTGGTGGAGGCGTTTGATCGCTGTACGTTACGGGCTAGAATCGCATATCGTTGAAGATGAATTTTGGAAGTCGGTGGAGCAAGTTTGGATCTCGTTGAATGTCAAGGAGCATACCCTGTATCTATGTGCCGTTTACTTTCCTCCTGAGAGAGTTAGCGACGATGATTTCATAAATGTGCAGTCAGTTGAACAATTTTCTGGAAATGCTTACTTTAGAGACGAAATCGTAATAATCAACCTACCCTGTGTCAAAGGGTGGCGTGAACTAGATAGCTTCCTTTATCCCGACCCTTCTTAATCGCGCATCCATGCAAGGTCAGTTTCAATGCTTGATCATTATACCGTTGCATCCTTACGTCAGATTAACGACATTATTAATGAAAATTGACGATCTCTTGACCATTGTGTCTCGTGATTGCTGACACTCCACCAAGCATCATGCTAGCTCCATCTGCACTAGTAAAACAGATGCCTCATCATCCACCACTTCTTTTCAATCTCGTGACTAGTGAACTGATCGAACGCCGACCCGCCATACCTAAGTATGGACAGAGCAACGCTGGCCAGAAACTTTCGTTTGTTCCCTTGTACCGCTGAGCTATTCGACATCATGCGGGATAACGCTGAAATGGCCATGGCGTTTCATAGTAAAAGTTCATTTTATTTATTTATTTATTTATTTCGTCAGTCGATCGTAGACTACATATTTACACTTAATTCTATCTTCTTAAAGATCGTCTAGAAACAAAATACTGTCTTAGGTTACTACGTGACATTGTTAGGTCAATTGATTCACAATGCAGATTATACAGAGACATCATTCGGTTAATTGGTCCGAATTTCGCATAGTTTGTCCGATTGATATTTAACGCAAATAAGTTCCGATTCCTCAAATGCCGCGAGGGGGTGTAGAAATTTAGAGTACATAATAAGTTAGGGGAGGAAATGCGATGTGATACAATATCGTTTACAAAAGAGATCATGGCAAATTCCCTTCGTTCTTTTAGAGTTTGAATGTCAATAAGCATACACCGTGCTTCATAAGACGGAAGTGGAAATGTTGTCCAGCCTAATTTACGGAGAGCATACAAAAGAAATTGTTTTTGGACTGATTCTAATCGTTCTTCATGTGTTTTCATAAAAGGAGACCATATGACACTACAATACTCTAGAATAGACCTGACATATGCAACGTACAATGTTTTGATCGTATATGGGTCATGAAAGTTTTGACCAAAGCGTTTAATAAAACCTAACATATTGGTTGCTTTATGGATAATTGTGTTGTAATGGTCGATAAAATTAAGCTTAGAATCTACAATAACACCTAAGTCTCGCAATTGTATTAAATCTTTAGTGGGTCTATCAATGGGTGATTCGATGTCGGTTGACAAAGGGGCCAACTTCAGCCACCACCCGATAGTGGTCCGAGCTGAGCTCTTGGTGTACGATCGGCTGGGCAATGTTGTTCCCTATGTTGGTGAGGAAGATGTCGACTGTCGAATGGACCCCGGATCTGCTCAATCGGGTGGGAGTATCCGGGCTGGCCCTTTTCCAGGCCTTCCTGCAGAATTATTCCGTTCCAGGTTGCGCCGGGTGTTCCCCCAGGTTTCGTGTTTCGCCTTTAGGTTGCCGGCGATGATAAATTGCCCCTGCCTCCGAGTTAGCTTGCGAATGTCGTTTCGTAGGAACGTTGTTGTTCCGTTAGCGGTTCCGGCTTGCTTGGGACAATAGGCCGCGATGATGGCGCTAGGGTCGAAGGCAGTTTCGACCTTGATTCCAATGGCTTCGATTGACTGTAGCTGAAAACTCGAAAGCAAATGGTAGTTGATGTTGCAGCGCAGGGCGATCGCAACTCTCCTCCACTAGAGCCGCTACGATCAGTCGCACAATCCGGTATCCTGTGATGAAAACGGTGAGTTCCGGCTTGTGATGCGTCTCGGTGAAGATGGCGATGTCGATGTCCTTCCTGTTAAGGAAGTCACCGAGTTCCGATTGGAACAAGCATTCCAATTGAGGATGTTGATGGTGCGATTATGGTCCATATTTGAAAATCAAAGTTCATCGTCACGGATGTGGCTGCTTCGAGCTGTTTCTCCTTCGAGCGGCAGGAACGTAGTTGGCGGTAGAGCTCTTGGACGAATTCGACCATTTGCTCCGAGTCGTAGAGCTGTCCATCGGCGGGTGGTTACGTGGGTTACTGCAACCCGGAGTGCCCCAGCCTGGAGGAGGAGTCGGCGTGGAGGAGGAGCGGCGGCTGCCACGAATTGATGCTGAACGGAGGCTAATGGGCGGTTTGCTTGGCGGTGATTTAATGGGATCGGCAATACATTTGGCACCTGGTACCGGAGCGTCGGGTAATTCTCTTCACCCATTAGAGGTGGCGGTGTTGACCAGGCCGGGACTAAGTGGCCGCCTGCTTACGGATCGACAGAAACTCCGCACGTTTAGGACAGGTTCGGTTGTTACCTTCGTGATTTGCGCCACAGTTGGCGCAGTTTGGTGGGGTACCTTCATCCACTGATGTAGTGGGTGCTCCGGCATACTTGCCGCAATGTGGTTTCATGTGTCAGTTTCGAGATGCGTGGCCTAATACAAAGCAGTTGCCACACTGCGTCACGTCATGCTGTCTCGGGCGATACCGGTCCCACTCGACAATGACGTTGAAGAGGGCCCGCATTTTCAACAGGTTCGCCATCGTGACGGAATCCTTCGCCAGGTGGATCCGATAGAGTTGGTCCCGATGATTTACTTGTTGTTAAGGTCCGATCGGGAAAACCATCACTAGTTTCAGAGCCGCCGGTTGCAGCTCAGCAATTATTTCCTCCGGAGTGAATTCCGGAAGGCCACACAGAATCACCTTCAGCGGCCTGTTTCCTGGTGCGTCGTTAGTGTAAAACTCATGTTTCTTGATGACAAGGTGAGCGCCAACAGCACGGTAGTCAGCCTCCGTAGAGCACATTGTTTTTGTGCCCGTACTGCAGAGCGTTAAAAGCGGTTGAATTTGGATTGCTGCAAGCTATGTTCCGAGAGCAGCGATGTCCTTTGTGGGTGAAGAGCGGGGGGACTTTTACCTTCTTTGGCACCTCCTGTACCGGGAGCACGGAAAATTTGTGGCTCGCTAATAATCGAGCGTTAGGGTCCGCTGGATCGGCGTCGTCATGGAGCAGCCGCTTGCAGCTGCTCGGTTTCGGTTCAGGATGAATTTGAGAACACTTCCGAAGACTCAAATCCTATTTTAGCGGTGAACCTATGGTTTCAAAGGTATGATTCAAACCAGTTGACAAGGTCCGCAGCGATACCAATTCTTCGTAGGCGTCCAGGTAGTATCCCGTGGTCAACTCGGTCAAAAGCAGATTTGAAATCAGTGTAGGCAGTGTCAATCTGTGCACCAGGACTGGATGCAGAGTCTTTCAATTTATTTATTGCAGTGTTTACTTGATGGGCCGTGATCTCATAGATATTTAGGAAGCACACGTCACTAGTTGTGTCTCTACAATGGTCTGCAATTTGATGTATAGACGAAGTAGAATCAGAATTAGCACGTCTGAAGTGAGTTGCAAATAAATTGCACTTTTCCGATGCGGATCCGGACTTCGTTATCCAAAAACATCTCAACGGGCAATCAATTCTCAAAGGAAATTCACTGTACTTTAAGGAGAAATTTCAATACTAATCATTTCTCTTCGTTTCTAATGAAAATTTGCACATTGCACATGCAAATCTCTCGATGGGCCGGAACTGGTGGATTTATGTTTTTATCGATAAAATCTACGTTATTATCGCGGTACCACTGGATGACTTACCGGCTTTAGTCAACTCGCCAAATCTGACCAAAACATCACGGGACCTTTATGGGCTTTAATGAAAGGTAGTACACGGTTTTTGAGGCGGTTTTTGGCAAATTTGTCCATAAAAGCAAACTTAAACTTTGCAGGAACATCTCCTCGTGCCGTCGCCATGTAGAATGTTTGGCCAGGAAGCTGTCCGACATCCGTTTTGACGTCCGTTTCATCCTCGATAAGCAGGCATCCTTGGTACTTCGTCAAAACCTGCTGGTACAATTGCCGAGCTCGAGTTTTGGTGACGAAACTTTGCTTCAACGTTCTGTTTGGTTGCTTGCTGGCTTGATAAGAACAATATCCTGCTCGCAAACAAATTCTTCAAACGGTACTGCGAGCAGCAGCGTATTTTTGTGCAATTTCATTATCTGATAGTCCAGGGTTTGCTCTGACGGTTCTCAACACCTGCTGGTTCAGCTTGCGGTCATATGTTCCACAACGACGCTTACCTTGAGGCACTCGATCCATCTTTCACTCCATGAAACGTATGAGCACATCAGGTCGAGCGAAAAAACTTGGAGAACTTTCCAGCGCTTCCTTTTGCCTTGACACCACCAAAAAATGAGCAAGCGTAGGTGATAAATCGCGAGCCGGACACGCAATCGCGAGAAAGCGGGCGAGGGGGAAACACGGGGAAAAAACTTTTCTTACGAGAGACAGAAAAACACGACCGTACGAGTCGCTTGTTCGAACTGGGATATCTGAGAACGCTTGCTGAGAGCCACCGCATATGTTTTCCGCTTCGTAACTGCCGCCGTCTATTGAAGAAGCAGCTGCTAATCTCAGGTTGCTTGATGAAAAAAGAACGGCAGCAAGCGGAGTCAACAGCCTTTACATATTAGCGCAAGCGAAATTGTATCCGGACGAAATAGCGGTGCTGAAACTGGGACAAGAGAGTCCGAAATAGCACATAACAAAAATGCCCGATTTACCTACATGCTGTCTCCTCTTGACACAACAAACAAGCCATGTATACAAAGCGTTAGGCGTTTACCCAATCTCTTTCTATAGAAAAAATAAGGCACCTGATCCTTGCCGAAAAGAAAACCCTCCAACAATCATATCTACTTACAGAGCACAGCTTCACACTCGGTCAAGTTGGTCTTGAGAGCCCGTAACACATCCGTCACCAGCACGAGTCGATCCTTCTGCGCCATCAGCACCACAGCCGGTTCGTGATTGTTCAGGTCGGAGTCCTTCTTTTTGGCCTTCCGCGATGACTGCGGTGCGGGTGCTTGCGAGTATTTATCGTAGCACACGGTCATCAGGAACAGAACCAGCGAGGCAATCTAGCGGGAAGATCTATCAGTTAAACAGAACTTTTCCTCTTCGAAGAATGGGACAAATTACCTCAAGACAGGCATTAACCGTGTCATGCACTTTCTTTCGATTCCACAGCAAATCGTCGGAACTGTTGTAGCTTTTGATGGAGCTCACAATCAACGCAAACAGTTCGTTGACATTTTTCACGCACTCTTCCGCTCCGGTTCGGATTTGCTCATGCTTTTCACCCTTCCAAAGCGATGACAGGAATCTTCCCAGGCCTACGAATACACTTTCGTATGGCATTTCCAGCACTGAATGCAATCGTGACGGCAGTAAATTGACTAGAAATCTTTCGCACGCAGGCAATCGGTTCTTGGAGCGTATCGTGGCGAACAGCTCTTCCCAGTGACGACACAAATTCGTAGCTGTTTGGTACTCTTCGTCAGCTCCCTTGGTAAACAAATCTACAAATGAGGAAACCAGCCTCAACATGCCAGACCGAAGCTGCAGCAGTTCCACTTCCTGCACATAGCTCTCCTTTTGGCATTCCTGGCGCAGCTGTTCGACGGTTTTCGATTCCAGAACAATGGCATAGTTTTCGTTATTTTTCAGTACGGACTCGGCCCCTTCCGGTGGGAGCACTTTTGAATAGTCTACCACTGGATCCCAGTGGACGAATATTGTCAAATCACGATTGTCACTAAGTTCGTCCCACTTGATTCGATCCTCGTGTGGTTTCACTCGCATTAACCGGTAGGCGGAGAGATTCTGGGCTAGCGTACCACTGAAGCATACCATTTCTAGCAGCAAAGCCTCGACAGCAATGAGCGCAAAATGCAGACTGTTCGAGAGACGATCCCTGAAGTCAAGAAACTCAATCAGCTTCGAGAACGAACCGAAGTTGTACGAGGTCTTCAGAAACTCGACACTGTTCTGGTGATCATTGGTGAAGAAGTGAAGCGTTTGATCAAAGATTTGCTTGGCCAACACGGGGAATCCTCCGTTGCAAAGATGACTGCAGTGAAGATATCCTAGCGAATCCAGCTGGATGTGTTTGATGTCAAGTGATTCGTACGCTCGGTGGGCAGCCTCTACCAGACCTAACCGATGATACAACTGAAGGTTGAGCAGCTTGCCGTGGAAATTGTTGATACTATTCGAGAGTAGGTGATTTAACAGGCAGAGAGCTTCCACCAATGGTTCCGATCTCTGCAACTTCCAGGCTCGGTCGTACATAATGTTGACTAAAGGAAAACAAAATGAAATGCTCAAGAGCCTATGGATATAGAAGAAAACGAAACCTACCTGCCAACAGTGCGTAAGGATCGGAGGGTCCCATATCAGTAGGGAGTAGCCCTTGTCCGAACGTGTTGTACCCATGCTCGTAGTGCAAACTTAATGCCGTATAAAGAGCAGATAAATGTTCCTCGCTGAGTGCCGCATGGGCTCCACAAAACCGCGCAATTTGCAGGGAACAGATGTGCCGTTGCATATGTTCTTTCTGGAAATCAGAAGCCCCGTAAACATATCTTCTGGTAAAACTGCCACGTGAACTTACATTGCTCGGGAGGGTGACGGGATTGATTCGGCATTCTTGCATCAATTGAGCAGCAAAACCGGGTCGCTTGGCCGGTTCCACGTATTCCAAGAATAGTTTGAGATCGTTGGCGCAGCACGTTTTATCGCCAAACAAACGAAAATAATCCAACAGTAGATCTGTCAGCTCGCCAAAGAGTTGTTCCTTTTCGAAATTATGTTCCACCATCAACCGAGACAACTCCAGTCGAGCTAAATAGGGTCCGCGATTTTTCCTCGGTTGAGTTTCAATTATCTACCAATCGAAATAGATATATTAAAATGTGTCAAAATTTGATGATAATCAAAGCCTTACTCCAGCAATAAATTCGTGGCACAAATCGACTGTATGATCCGTTTCCGGCGATTCATCCTTACTTTTGATCAGTTCCATTGTCGATTGGATATATTCCTGGAAATAATCCCACCGATCGAAGCTGCAAAATAGTTTTCAATTTGATGAGTGCTTGCACAACTTTCCCGATAATCTCTTCCATGATACTTACTCTTCCGCGAGCATCTGCTTCATCAGTTTATTTAAATCGGCCCACTTTCCTAGCTTTTTCAGTAAATCAATCTTAATCGAAGCCGGTGCGCCAGGATACAGTTTAGTGCACACTGGGCCGTCCAGAAAGGTCAACATTTCCGTATACTTCTGCTGATGCTGCAAAATCTGCAAATACAACTGCACTTCCTGCGAAGCTTCAAGCTTGTTTTCCGCTATCAGCTTATCGACCATTCGTTGAGCTAATGACAGCAATAGACTGGACTTCTGTTGATCCTTCGCATCGGGCCCACGCAAGGCCTGCAGAACTACACTCATCACTGCCCAGAAATAGAACGGATTCCTTGGCTTCAGCTTATATAGCTGCAGGGCTACCATTTGCTGCGCTTTGAAATCATTCACTCTCATATGGGCTATGAACAATTGCGACAGCAACTCCTCGTTGCCTGGAAGTTGCTTCGTAGCAGTAGTGAAAACCTGGCAAATTTTATCCAACTGATCCGTTTCCTTATAGCACAGGGTCATCACATGCAATGTCGTAGCTTCCGTTGGTGTCTCCTGCTCTAAGGCCTGGATCAGGGAGGCACTTTCTTCATCGCGTCCCAGACGGATGAAAGCCCAGGCTTTCAACGCCCGACCACACTGTATGGTCGGATTCTTCTTCAACACCTTTTCCACATCCTGCAGGGCCTTTTTGTAGTTTCCGATCTCAATCGATTCTAAAACAAAACAAAACATCATGAGAACCTGGAAACCCTAATACAATCATTTCACTCTTTCTCACTCCCTTTCCGAAAAGGTGCCGGTGAGTGATTGAGAAAAACAATAACCTCACTAATTTGCATCCCCTTTTCTTTGCTTCGGTACTTTTTGGCAAACAAAAATCATCGCACGAAAACTAGCAAGGAAAAATCAGGAAAACTAAATTACCCTTACCGGGAGTGAAAAAAAATCTCAGAACTCTTCGGAAGCACCTCATCTAGATTTTTATCCCTCAAAAATTTCTCATTCATCAGAATTTGATGCCAAAACAATCATTATTGTATTATTACTGACTTTCCCACTCACCGAAGATAGGCCGGAGCCTTCGCTCAACTACGAGTTCCACGTTATGCATATTCCCAGCTAACTGTTCCTAAACGTCGACGTTCACGCTTTGAATTACTATTTTACAATATTGGGTGTTTTGCAACACAAAGCTCAACAAAGTGAGTCCAAATTCGGTACTTTTACTAGCAATTCACAGATTTTGTCGCGTTTTTTCCACGAGACTTTTTTCCTTCGCTAAACACGGGCGAAGCAACTCTTTTGCTCACTGCCAAGAAAAAGAAGAGTGACAAGCAAACTGTCAAAAAGTTGATGGCGATGTTTCTACAAGCTGTTTGATAGTGTTGGTGCAAGATTTTGGTGTCGTACAACGTTACTTCGGTCGATGAGGTATTTCTACAGCCATCCCTCAAAATTTGAGTCATTTAATGACCCTCTAAATGCTCTACACGGTAAATCTGGAAAACTCCTTTTATGACTATATTTTGCACATTATCAAGATTATAGTGGATACGTAAAAAAGTGACTAGTTTGTATACACTAATGAAGAGTACTTCTTTAAGCCTTGTCAAGTATGTCAACAGCGACAAAAAATGTGTAAAAAGTAAGCATCGCTGAGAAAAGAAAATTTACTCTGCCCGTGACTTGATGCTGACGCCATTTTCAAATAAGCACTTATTTGTTAAGCAGTTTAAGTTCCGGAACTGTTTCAGGCTGCCGCAGTACAGAAAATGGAGCAATAGCAATAGATAAACGTTGGATTTAGACGCATTTACAAAATTGACAGGTAAGTTAAATATTTGCTTATGTAAGTAATTACAAATATTTAACACTATTTGAAACAGAACAGATCTTCCATGCCCTGTGTTCGGATGCGATTATTGAGGATAGATTATTGGGGCCGAATCATAAGGCTTGGTACCGAGCTGGTAGTTCCTGAACCAAAAACTATATCCATTTCCTTCTCGACAATGTAGCCGCTGCAATAAGGTTAAAACAATTAGTTCCAGATCGTTTGTTAATCAACTCTGTAACGTAGACAGGGTTTTGTTATTTTTTTCTTCCAATTAATAAACATGGCTGTGTAATTTATAGATGTCTATTTCGTAATTAAATAACGGAATTGAGCCGTTTTCAGCAACACTCGAGCAAAATTGACATTCCGAAATGCTTAAAAAGTATACATCTTTTACTTTTCAAATGGAGTAAAAAGTATGCATATTTTACTTTTCAAAAGCACTGACGAAAAAAATCTTAAGAAGTTCATTCAAAAACCTTATGAAATTTAGCCACAAGGAATCGGTTTGAATTTCATACTTTTACCTTATGAATGCGAATGCGATGTTTTTTGTCTTAATTACCAGCTTTGTTTTAGATATGATAACTAATTGAGTTTCATAACACAGCCTTATGAAACACATTATTGTTGATTATGATAACTGAACGTGTCCGTTATGCATTTAAAATTGATTTTTCAATACAATTTTCACTTTCATGTATGTTATTTTTAGGATGATGGGTTTATTTTTGGAATAATTAAATTAATGAGACATCTTTATTTGGAAATAAAAGGCACCTTTTTACAATCCTTGAAATATTGTAATTCTCCAGTACGGGTGTTCATAATGATGTTGGTACCCACAGCATTTAACACATCAATCGACTCCACTTTGCAGATCTCCCACGGATGAGCTACGAAACTGTACGACTTGTTAGGCAGAGCACCAACCGGGCAAAGATCCATCACATTTCCGGATAACACCGACTGGTAGAACTTCTCCACATATGTTGCAATCTGCATATCATTTACTCGTACAGTAGTAACCAAATCATCGACTCCGGCAAATTCCGGCGTTAATCGGATGCATCTCGAGCAGTGAATGCATCGGAACATGATGGTCTTAACCAACGGGCCAATGTCCTTATCTTCGACGCACGCTTTCCGCTGTTCCGATATCGGTGAACCGTGAACAATCCGACCCGAAAACCATAGCCTGATCCTGCAGATCGCATTCACCAGCCTGGTCGCAAATCGGACAATCCAACGGATGACTCATGAGCAAGAACTCCTTCACACCTTTGCGAGCTTTACGAGTCATTTCCGCTGGTCTTTATTCACTATTCGTTCATAGCCGGCATGGCGCAGCGGCTACCGGCTTGGGAGACTTCCACTTCCACCAAGCACATACGAAAGTTACCGGCTACGGCCAATCGCCCGTGATAACAGAACGAGGAATCTCAACGCCCACCAATACAGCAGCCTACAAATTAAAAATAAAAACAATTATTACATTTAAGCGAAATCCAAAACCCCATCCAAAATATCTTCACCTGCAGCACCGTTGTTTCTGGATCGACCATTACCAACACATCATCTACAAAAACCTCAATCTTTCGGGGGCCTTGGCCGGAATCGTCGTTGACGTACGGATGACGATTTGCGTTGTTGGGCAGCGCGCTCCAAGTGCTAGTGCCCTGGTAAACGGCGCACGAAATTCCACAACATTTCTTCGCCATTGTTGTTGATTTATTAAATTGCCTTATAGTTTTTTTCATCCACAGGATGAATATGGAAATCATAAGGTAATTTAGTGAAACTGATAAGATACACATAGAAAATCATTAGGAGTATGTAAGCAAGTTGTAAGAGTCCTTATGAATAACATAATAATCTTATGAAGTCTAAACAACCTGCATTTGTGATACTTCATAAGGCGTAATTTATGATTATCAAAAGTTTTTTTTCATCAGTGAGGAGTAAAAAGTATGCATATTTTACTTTTCAAAAGGAGTAAAAAGTATGCATGTTTTACTTCTTTACTATAGGAGTAAAAAGTATGCACATTTTGACGTATATTTGGTTTACGCAAATGAGAGTAAAAGTAATATACTCCTTTTTGGCGTAGTCTCAGTTTCCCTCGAAAGAGCATACTTTATAGTCATAAGAGCGTAAATTGAGAATACCGTGTAAATTTCTGAAAACCTTCGGAGAACAACACAACCCGAATAAAAAATTTCATAGGTTTACAATTAAATGTATTGTAACCATATAATAAAATCTTTATTGTGTACAATTAAAAGCATTGTTCACAACAATAAGATGGAAATATGAGTTAATGTTCCAACAAATTTGAGTCAATTACTATGAATTGTATTGTTTCATAATTGTTGAAAATCCTGGCACAAGGAGTGAATTGTAGGTCTAATGTAATGATGATATACATTTTTCATTTATGTGATACACAAACAATAAGCTTGATGGTCGGAAATAGATTTAGAGGATATTTTATATTATTGAATTGTATTTTTATGGTTATTTTTATCCGGGAATGCTATCCTCTCGTGACAAAACTCTGGCTACCATACGAACTTTTGTCCAGTCAACAGTACATTTAGCTATCTTGGGCTATCTTTCCCTTCGCGGTATATAGTAAGTAATCAACTGTCATTATTTTAGTCACTTACACTTGGATACGTTATGTCCAATGCATCAACCACAGCATTCCATATCTTGGAGATCTTTTCTTCAATAGTCTACGCGATGAAACAACGCGTGGTCACGATCATATCCGATAAAAATAGATAATGTGAGTGCATTTATTTTGTTATCGAAGCATACACTGAAAATAAATCAAGAATTTTTATCATTAACACCGAGTACGTCACCTCCAGGTTCCAGTGTAATTTATGCTTCTACTAACGTTGTTGCCCCAGCGAGTGGATAGTCATGAAGAAAATGAATATGTTCTCGGCTCAGGACGTACTAGCACACCGGTCCCAAGCTCGGTTCCAAGCTTAATGATTCGCTCCTAATTGACGAACTCAGGTTGAGAAAAGAAGAAGACACCAAGTGGCGATAAATCTGACAGCTCTCATGTTAAAGTATAGGACGAACATTTTAAAATGCTTGTAATAAATTCAAATGAAATTCTAATTAAAAGCGGTTTGTTGTAGGGTGAAAGAAAAATCCAAAACTGCAAAATAGGGGCATTATTTTGATTTATTTTTTGTTTTGCTGAAAATTTCTCTATTGAGTATTTTTGGATTTTTCGTACATCATACAACAAACCGCATTTAATTAGAATTTCATTTGAATTTATTACAAGCATTTTAAAGTCTTCGTCCTATACTTTAACATGGGAGCTGTCAGATTTTTTCTTTTTTCAACATTACGTTTGATTCATTACTTCCAAGCATTTAAGAGGAACAAGTAGTCTTATCCAAGCTAAAGATATGAAAATAGTTGGTGCAAGCTGCCTCCAAGCCAGCAAAGTTCACTGCTGTAGCTTGATACGGGAACTCGAGTCCATCGTTACTTCGACCGCGAAATGCTGAAACAGAAAGCAACTCATTTTATCTCCAGTCTTTGTTGTCTAAGAATACATCCAAAGATAAGCCAAATCAATAGGAAATATCACTTACAACACAATTGTTGTCTTCAATTATTTAACAATAACGATATCCGCGTGAGCGTACCAGGAAATTGCGCGAAGGAAATGACATGTCAGGTAGGTTAAGTAGTTTATAAAATATGCACATTATTCGGTAATTATGTTTTCTGAAATACCATCATGCACCGTACACATTTTATTTTACGGTAAATTCGGTACCCGTTGTTACCGTAGTCAGCTGTTTGCAGCAAAAGTTACTGAATAACGGTTGTTTATTATGCAAAACTGGCTAATTGGTAATTTTTGCATTCTACGGTGCAAAAACTGCACAAAATATGACCGAACAGAGAAGCTGTGATTAAGTGTGGAAGCCAAGGAGCAAGACAGCTTTCTCGTGAGTAACATTTTCCTTCAAAATTACTCAGGATTCAACAAATTTGCGCACTTTATGAGTTTCTTCTCCCCCAAGATATTGAGTGACAGGAATACAAAAAAAAAATGTGTGCGAAAACGAAAAAACAACTACACTTATATTTCCGAAAGAAAAAGTGACAGCTCCCATTAGTTCCCTAATAAATTTCGTATGGTTATTTTTCTTAGCGACTTATTTAAAGTATCATCCAAACCATTTAAGAAATGGTGGGAGGATTTGTGATATCATTCGTACCTTAATTTTATCAGGGTTTGCAAGTATATCTAACAAATTCCAATTTGTAAAAAAGCTTATTCAGTTTTTGTTATATTACGTTAAAAATGTCTTAAGTACGCAGAATACGATACCTTCACGGTATCTGAGCTAGAGTTTGTGGAATTTTACACTGATAAAAAAGCAAAGATTGAATATACATAGACTAACTCTAAGACCAGTAGGTCCCATACAAATACTATTTTTTTCTTGGCTCAGTCAATCGATCCCAAGCTCGGTCCCAAGCTCAATAATGCGCCCCTAATAATGAACTCACACGAACACACTCTCAAATATTCTGTCAAAATAACACAGCAAATCAAAACAAAGGCGCAAATATGTATAACAAGGTGCTGGCTTCAAGGTGTAATTCGGACCAAGGGGTTCTACAACAGTGAACCAATTTCAAATCGCTAGTTGCGTATTGATTGTTGGTATATATGTATCCCACACATGCATTTTCGCAATTTGATCAACAAACGATATCTATAACTGGAAATTAGAAGAAAAATTAGTATTTTCCATTTAATTCCAACTACCTTTGCATAAGCAAATGAAGTTGGAATTAAATGGAAAATACAAATTTTTCTTCTAATTTCTAAACAGCTCAAACCCTCTAGGATTCAAATGATATCTATTTGTAACCACACAAACTTCCTATGTGTACAAATAACCGTTATGTGTGGCCACACATACTTTTCATTTGTCACATAAACTTCATTTGTGATTCTCAGAGGGTTCTGTTTATGTGTGATCAAATGAATATTTTGTAAAATTTTACGTGTACATCTTTAGTTCAATGTTAAATTTCAATCGATCGTTAGGAGCTTCGTCGTGTTTAACTCGTTCAAAATTTGGCCGATTAGGATTCCGTGCTGCCAGACAGTCCGAAATTATAGAAAAAAATCTATTACTTTTTAATTTTTTGCAAAACGTCGTGTTGTTTTTGCGGTTAGTTTCACCAGGACTGCACCGTACGCCGAGGAAATATTGAGTGTAACTGGCAGGGCCACCTTTGTTTGAAATTTGATGATGTTGAGCTGTAGATTACTTGAGCTTGCTGGCGCATCTTTAGTGTTATCACCATATCCCACGACAACAACGGCATAAGTTGAGAAAACCCAAAAAAGGACCACAACAAAAGTAAACAAACGATTAGACAGACGACGTTGATAGAAGTTTATCGAACCGCCCGCCCGTCAGAAGACACGTATAGACACAACGCATAGATCGCGAATGTTTTAATTCGATTTAAAATATCACCGAATACTCGCGTGTACATTCATTGTCTATTTTTGTCCCGCGACGGTGGACTAGCGACTATGAGCACTGTTTATTTTCTGTGATTTAGTCAAAAGAAGGATCGATGTTGCATTTTCCTTCGTCTTTGCGTCGTACTTAGTTCGTTCGTCGGAGCGAAGAATTTTTTTTGACGATCAGTTTTAGTGCATTGGACTGTTGCGTTTCAGATTTTTGTTTACATAGTTTTTAGGTCTTAATTTTTGGGATCAGCGCCGGAAGTAACCGGTTATGAGTGTTTCTGTGAAATGAACGATAACATTTCGTCGTCCGAACAGTCAGAATCGTTACTATCGAAAGTGCAATCCGTTAAGGTCGAACCGGAAGTGGTCATTCCGGACGAAGGCGTCACCTATTTCGAGTACATCTACAGTCAATCGGTACTCTATTTACGCGAAACACTGGATCACATCGTGTTGCTACTGTTCATCTATACCTTGCTATGCCTGGTTCTATACAAACTTCTCTTCCATCGATTCGGTCGATGGTTGAAGGTGATTCGGAAAAGTCGTCTCCCAGCGAATTCGAAGCGAGCTTTGTTGGTCACCGCCCATCCCGATGACGAATCAATGTTTTTCGGACCCACAATATTAGAGCTTCGGCGACAGGATTGTCGAGTCTTTCTGCTGTGCTTGTCGGATGGAAACTTTAACCAGCAGGGAAATGTCCGCCGTCAAGAGCTGTGGGATGCATGTGAGTCGTTGGGTATCAAGCCGGAAGACATAACATTGCTCAATGCAACCCACCTACAAGATGATCCGGCATTGGAATGGAAAACGGTCACCATTGCTAATCAGATTCTCAAACATTTGGAAGCGCTGGACGCGAATCTGTTGATCACTTTTGACAAGACCGGCATTAGCGGCCATCCGAATCATTGTGCCATTTATCATGCTACTGCGTCGCTCTGCCTGGCCGGACTGATTCCCAGCAGTGAGTGCATAATGAGGTGTTGATGACTTTCTGATAATTATTCGCTTCCCTATTTGCAGAATGTAAAGTCCTGACATTGGAATCGGTCAACCTATGCCGCAAGTACATTTCGATATTGGACTTGCCCATCACGTTGCTGCTGTCCACGAATTGGTATGTTTTCTATTTATTCTTATCGTCTCTTTTTCCGTATTAATTAACATGCTTTTTTTTCTCGTGGAGGTCTGTTCTCAGTTGGCCATCTCGGCTCGCCGTCCAGAACGCTATGCGCCTCCACAGGTCACAGATGGTATGGTTCCGGAAGCTTTACATCAGGTTTTCCCGCTACATGGTCATCAACTCCCTACTGGAGATTAACCAATCGGACGTTGAGTTCGAAATTTTGGATTCCTAAATAAGGACAAAATTCACAACCACCAAGAAATAAAACGACGGTTAGAAACTTAATTCGGATTAGGTAGGTGATGAGGTTTCTTCAACAATTTTCGATAAACATTTGGTCGAAGTCGCAGATTAGTCTTGTTGGAGGTGAAGTCACATTTGCTACCGAAAGCTAGCTTATTTGCTGAACAAGCGCGAAATGCTTACTATCTTCACTATGCTTAGTACCTAGTAGGAACGTTATGCCGAACAGAGCCGACGGCGACATGCAAGAGATGCTTTAATGCTAGTCCTTTTTTGATAGTAACCACGGAAAGTGCAGCACACACAAAATTGCATGATTTTTATCACACTTAACCTAGACGTGCTAGAGATATTTATTGCAAAACACATTTTAAGTACATGAGAAATATTGCTAGGGCTATAACTCGAAGCCTAGCAACAAGATTTAGTCACTTGAGGGAGGAGGCAATATTTTTATATACAGAATGAGGAAGAAGAGTATAGCAATCGATCACATCAATATTTTTGTACATAACAAACCAAAAACGAACGATACACCATATGTTTAAATTTATCATTCTTTGAAATATACTTTCGTCAGAGAACTGACTTGGGGATATTTTCGTTATCCGAACGTTCCGGTTTAGAAAGCAGAAAAGGGCCCAGATTTTTTTTTACCTACTTGTTTATTTGTGAGGCTCAAGGGATAACGGAGCCGAGTTCTTTTTCATTTTTACTACGACAATAACTTACTAACTAGGTTAATTTGGGAAAGCCGAAAAACTCGTGGCTTGGTCGAGGTTAGGGATTACAATGATTCGGGTAGGAATGGGGAAGTAGGAACCTTAACGTTAGCTTTCAACAGCAGATTGGCAATGCGATATTGTTGCTGTTGGTCTGATGTAGATGTTGCGTTGCGTTAAGCTGTAACGATACAACAAAAGCGGTATTACAGGGGAGGAGACTAAGTGGACATGTTACAACACCAGCTAAGAGAGGACCAAACGAATACATCTATTTGTTTCAAGAACTTGTAAATTAGCCCCATTTAGTCAAGTTCAGCTTACCCAGCACATCTCTGATATCTTCCTTCTCTGGTTTCCCTCGGTCCCGTAGAGATGCGCAGACAACGTGGTTGATGTCCTGATAACCTGCACCACATCGGCACTGATTG
The DNA here is from genome assembly GCA_034211315.2 of Aedes japonicus. Taxonomy (NCBI): domain Eukaryota; kingdom Metazoa; phylum Arthropoda; class Insecta; order Diptera; family Culicidae; genus Aedes; species Aedes japonicus. The sequence continues at coordinate 377,073 of JASCZW010000454.1, read as the reverse complement.
GTGTCTGAGAGACCTATTCCATAGAAATGAGAGCCTAACGAGTAGCGATTGGACACAATACCTTGATAAAACCCCGGCTAATATCCAACCCTCTGAACCACGACTTTTTCGATACCTATGGGAAAATGGAATGTAACCATCTGCCCAAATCCCCTACATCCCATTTTTATTGCCAGCTGATCAAGGCCTGTTGACGGAAAATAGCAAAAAAATCGTTGAAGGCGATTTGTCGATCATAAATATCGCCTGCCATAGCGCCCACCTTGGCAAGTGAGTCCGCTTTCTCATTACCCGGAACGGAGTAACGAGAAGGGACCCAAACCATGGTGAAATGGGACCCAAACCATGGCACTAAAAGAGATCGTATTTCACTGACGAAATACAACGAGTGCTTCGCCGGCCTCATTGAACGAAAAGCCTGAAGTCAGGCGAAGTGAAAAATTGATCAGAGGGAAGAGAGGCAATTCTCTCTAATGCATAGTGTATAGTCGCCAATTCTGCGACGTATACGGAGCAAGGATTTTGAAGTTTGAAGGAGGCGCTATGAATTTAGTTAAAAACACCAAATCCAGTGGAATCATTTGTTTTTGACCCATCGGTGTAAAACTTCCTGTCACATCTGATATGGCCAAACTTACTTGCAAAAGTTGATGGAATGTACTCCAAATGGAGTAAATCTGGTATTCCACGAGCTTCTTGCTTCATGGTCAGATCAAAAACTACAGTAGAACCAGAGAAGTCTTGGGGGTGATCACGATTAGGAACATTCGAAGAAAGGATCACCTCCAGAGTCATGTACCAATAGTACAGTGTCATGAACTTAGTTTGAGGATTGCTTTTGATTAGCTTTTCAAAATTTCCAATTACCAATGGATTTAGCACCTCACAGCGGATGAAGAATCGGAACGATAGCTCCACAAAACGATCTGATAAAGGAAGAACTCCTGCTAATACCTCTGAACTCAAAGAATGAGTTGAGTTCATGCAGCCTAACGCGATACGAAGACAACGGTACTGGATTCGCTGCAGCTTCAGAATATGAGTTTTCGCGGCGGATTGAAAACAGAAACTACCGTACTCGAGAGCCGACAAAATCGTTGTACGATACAGCGTTATCAGATCTTCCGGGTTAGCGAACCAGCCCAGCCCAACTATAATAAAGAAATAATAAAAAAAAAGATCTTCCGGGTGGGCTCCCCACCATGTTCCGGCGATAGTACGCATGAAGTTTATTCGCTGCAGGCATTTCTGGTGCAGATACTTAATGCGCTTTCCACAGATGCATTTAGATTCGAACCAGACCCCTGGGTATTTATAAGACACACTTTGAGTTATTATTTTACCCATGAGTTAAAGCGGTATCTGTGCTGGATCACGCTTTCTAGAAAAAAACAACTAACTCAGTTTTCTCCGGGGAGAATTCGATACCCAGCTTTACAGCCCAGGTAGACAAATTGTCTAGGGTATTCTGCAACGGTCCCTGCAGGTTGTTCTCCCCTGGCCCTACAATTGAAACAACAGCGTCATCCGGAAGCTGTCTTAGCGTCCTATTTTCCATGAGGCAGCTATCGATGTCTATGACATAAAAATTATAAAAAAGGGGCTTAAACAAAAGCCCTGGGGGAGATTCTTGTTGCTAATTCGTGAAGTTGTCGAAGACCCACGAGAAAAGCTAATATGTTTCTCAGACAACACATTGTACAAATAGTTGTTAAATAATGATGAAAGGCCACACTCGTGGAATTTGTCTGAAAGGACGTCTACATAAACTGAATCAAAAGCACCCTTAATGTCAATGAAAACTGAACCCATTTGCTCATTTTGAGCATAGTCCAGCTGTATTTCTGTTGAAAGCAGCGCAAGACAATCGCTCGTTCCTTTGTCTGCGGAAATCAAATTGTGTATGAGATAGAAAGCAATTAGATTCAATCCATTTGTCGAGCCGATGGAGAATCATCTTCTCTAGCAGCTTCCGTATACACGACAACATCGCAATTGGACGATAAGAGTTGTAATCCGACGCGGCTTTCCCGGGTTTTTGTATAGCTATAACTCTAACCTGCCTCCATTTATCCGGAACCATATTGCTTTCTAGGAACTGATTCAATAAGTTCAGCTAGCGCCTCTTTACGACGTCGGTGAGGGGTTCAACAAGTTAAACTTGATTTCATCCATTCCTGGTGCAGAATTGTTGCATGAAAGAAGAGCAAGTGAGAATTCGAGCATAGAAAAGGGCGCATCCATTTCGTTCCATTCCATTCCATTCGTTGCATCGGAATCGAATCTGGGCACACTTTCTTGGCGAACGCGTAGACCCACCGGTAAGAGCTTTCCGTGTCATTCAATTTTGTAGAACCCCTTGGTCCGAAGTACACCTTGCAGTTTGCACCTCGTTATACATTCTTGCGGTTTTCCGTACTAGAATCTTTGTTTTTGTTTTGATTCGCTGTGTTATTTTGACAGACTATTTGGGATTGTGTTCATGTGAGTAAAGCTTGTAGTACACTGTTTGTCCAATAGCCAAATATTTGGCATAGGCAGCTAGACAGCTGACAGATATCATAGATGTTTGTCAGATGCCTATCTGCTTATGACAAATATTTGGCTATTGGACAAACAGTGTACTACAAGCTTAATACTTATGACAGACTGTCAAATACTTTAACCCAATACTTAAACACAGGAACTAGACTAAAGGAGTACAACCAACAATCAATATGCAACTAGCGATTTGAAATTGGAAAACTGTTGTAGAACCCCTGGGTCCGAAGTACACCTTGAAGCCAGCACCTTGCTGTACATATTTGCGCCTTTGTTTTGATTTGCTGTGTTATTTTGACAGAATATTTGAGAGTGTGTTCATGTGAGTTCATTCTTGGGGGCGCATTATTGAGCTTGGGACCGATGTGCTAGTACTGACTGTGCCAAGAAAAAAAATCATTTTTGTATGAGAGTTAGTTTATGGGCGAACCATTAAGCTTGGGACCGAGGTGCTAGTACTACCTGAACCAAAAACTATATCCATTTTCCTCTTGACTATCATCCCGCCTAAACCCGTAACGCTGGTAGAGCACCTTTTCGTGGTGCGTTACGGGGTATCAGATCTACCACCGAACCCTAGTCCGAATTAATTCAAACTAGGGAACATATTTGTTTTTGTAGTCAAAGGAACGTATAATTGACCTTATTACATTTTATTGGGCTTATTCTTCTTCTAGGGTGACACGAGAAGAGTCGATTTCGACTCTTCTCGATGCGCGTCTTCCATTTGATTTACATTAGTCGATTCGCGTCGCGCGAGTCGGAATCGACTCTTCTCGAGTCACGCTACGCGTAGAATAAGCCTATATGTCTTGTGAAAAGTGACAATACTCGGGTTGCGCCACCGAGGATGAGCTTGGCATAAAGAAAACATGGTTAGTCTTCATTTATGTGAATTTTCATTTTCTATTTGATGTTCTATAGTTTGAATTGGTTATTACTAGGGTTCTGATGCATGGTCAGTATCGGAGTTATTGTTTGTTTTGTTTGCAATGAATCCGGTTTTGACTGATAAAGGGGCGCGCCTATGAAGAGTGCTGTCGCTCAGAAAGGGTTTAAACAGTGGAAAGTTTCAATTAAACCTGATTCATTGCCAACAAAACAAACAATGACAACTGTAACAACACCGAATACTTCATCATTTCTCAATAGTGATGACGTAACTGGACATGCACTAAACAAAGGCTACGGGATATACTACAATAGATCAAATTACTGGTCGCAGTGGTTTATGTCCCGAACAGAGGAAACAAAAATCCACCTGCCTTATAACAAACCATTCCTGGACTATGCATAGATTGTTCCAGAAAGTATAAGCACACTTTCAAAATAACAAAAAAGTGATGTTTTTTTGATTTTAATAATTTAATTTGGCAAATCATATTGGTATTTGTGTTTTATATGATATTTTACTCTCGTTTAATCAAAATATTTAATCATAGCCAAGACTCCATACTTTTCCTCGAACATTACCCAATAGCTTCTGCACAGTGATACTTCCCACCATTTTGATCACTTTTGGCCAATCTTTTATAAATTTTTGGATGTCGTCCGCTGGTTTTATGAATTTTCGATGCTTTGGTTAAAGCCCAAAAAGTCTCGATTGGCCGTGCCTCCGGGCAGTTCGGTGGATTCATGTCTTTCGGCACGAAACATACATTTTGACTTTTGTACCATTCTAAAGTGTTCTTTGCGTAATGACATGACGCCAAATCAGGCCCAAACACTACTTGACCTTCGTGCTGCCTGATCATCGGCAATAATCGCTTCTGGAGACATTTCTTAATGTATTTCTGAGTGTTCATCGTCTCCGTTGTGATGTACGGACTAGATGTTTTACCACACTCGCATATTGCCTGCCAAACCATAACCTTCTTACCGAATTTTTCGGTAAAAATTGCCTTCTCTGTTTCGGGGATGTCTTTGCCTTCGCTTACAGTATAGAATTGTGGTCCGGGAAGCGTTTTGTAATCTAGTTTCACATACGTTTCATCGTCCATTATTATACACCCAGAATTTCTACACAATGACGAATCGTAGAGTTTACGGACCAGTGGTTTCACGTTCGCGGCCTGTTCTGGGTTCCTTTTGGGTTTTTTTTTCTGCTTCCGGTTTTAAGCCCAAGTCTTTCTTTGACACGCATGACGTTACTCAACGAGGTTCCTAGTTTTTTCGTAACATCCCGAACGGAAGTCGCTGGTTTTCACTTGTAGGCATCGCTGATCTTTTTATCGATATCCGGACTAACAGGACCGGATCTCCGACCACTCTTCGGCGCATCTTGAAACGTACACTGTTCTATATATTTTCGAATCGCAGATCGTACCGCTCCGACGCTTACATCCTCTTTCTTGGCCAATTTTCTCAAGGAGAGTCCGCTCACAGTGCACAATTTGTGCACGATACTTTTTCGTTGTTCCGGAGTAAGACCGCGCATTTAGATAGGTAACATAAAACTGAGCACTTTTTTTATGCTATGTCATTCAGAAATGTGCAAACAAAAGGACGCAACCAAAACATGTTGAAATATTTCATTATATTCAAAGTGACCGTGAAAATAAGGTGTGCTTATACTTTCTGGAACAGTCGTTATTGTTGTCGACCGTTTCCGGTATTGTTACTACATTTATCCTTATGGCATGCCCACAATAGACACGTTCGCGTTCAGTTGACGTAAATTTGTCAGAAAACCTATGGGAAAACTGTCAAATTCACGCAAACGCATCCGCAACGTATCAAGCCTTTATAGCTAACTAAGCTTAGCTTGACTGACTGCACGTATCAATGGTTGCTATTCTGTGATTGATCAGAATCAGTGAAATTGCACAATGAATCAACTGAACCGACGGGAGAAACCGACCATTCTCACTGTACACATTTCAGTGACTCAATTTCTTTAATAATCAATAACGGCGCCGTCCTTGAAATCAGGTGGGAATAGGGAAGGAAAGTTAGTGTGACCTTTGCTGTTTAGGGACAATATAAAGCCTTTATAGCTAACAACTATAAACTAACAATCTCCTATACAGTTTTAACAATATGCCGATGGTAAAAGGCTAGTTTGCTGAATTTTCGCTTAAGTTAAGTTACCGTAAAAAATGCCAATTTTCACGGACAAATTTTTTTGCTATAACCTATGCCAAAATGTGGGTACATAATCCTGTATTAATGTAGAGGTTATATTGTGAAAACGAGATTAAACTATTCGATAAAAATAACATAGAATGTGATAATATATCTTTCATCCGAAAACTATATAGTTAATTGTTTTTCGTTATGCGGCAACCGCTGCTACGACGGGAGATGAACCAACTCAGGGCTAAAAATCTCGATAATCAAGGAATTAACAAAAAAACAGATTATATGGAACAAAATAAAAAAATACAACTAATGCATGGAATCAACGCTTCGAGTAAAATCATAACAGAATCCACCTCGTTCAGATGGTACAGTGGTACGTATCCCGGTTCTAAAGAAGAGGACTCGAGTTGGAGACTATGTAGTAAGTACATATGATAAATTTCATTTACTTAATAAAAACTCATCAAATTGAACTCCATCATCATTTTACAATACAGCACTCTAAAAATAAATTTGCGGCACGATTAGAGAAGAACACAGGTGTCGAATATAAATGTATTTTGTTTGTTGTTGGTTTTGTTGAGTTCGTTTAAGTTACTGTTTGAGCTGAATAGCATTCTCTACAACCTCTTCATCGAACCTTTCGTGAACTTCAAAGTTTTCTTAAGAAGGCTGCTAGAAGCTTAAACATTTAATAAGAACTAGGACGTTTGGTCAACTACTTCAAAAGTAAGCTGAATAGAATTCTCATCGTAATCATTCGAATTGCTGGTTAAGCTAAAAACACCCTTTTATCAGAATTTTTGGTTGCTTGGGGTGCTAGCTTCCTATCACGAGTTCAGATCGAAGGTGATAAATCGAGGCGGTAGGCGAATTCGTGAATCTTGCTGGCAATCGTGCCTTAAAGCATGGCCCTGGCCTTAAAGCATGGCCCATTTAGTAATGGAACTTTTTTTTCTTTAAATGGAACAATTATTACAGCGCTCCTAGTTGACGTGTTCGGAAGCTTTTGACGTCTGTTTGTTGACAATAACAATAACAGTTTAAAACGCTTTAGTTTTGAAAACAGTCAATTGTGCATAGTCACCTGGGAAACCTATCGTGTTCCGCGTCCAAACCTGCTAAATTGTTGAAGGGAAACCGACTCGGAGGCCTCATAGTAAACGCCATAGTGGAACTGCCAACCGTTAACGCCATGGGAAGGTTGTGAGGTCCATCCGAAGCAACCCAAGTATTTCCGATCGCGATTTGAGTTAAATGTATGATGCCACCTGTAGTACATGGCTTACCGCGTCAGAAGCCAACTCAATCGATCACTTAAGCCGAATACCGTTGCTGGAACCTGTGCTCAAATGCTGTTTGACAACCTGCTAAGCAAATCCGGTGGATGCATACTTCTTGATGATGAAACCTACACTCAAAAAAATCGACACGTTATTTCCACGTGAAATTTCACGTAACTTTCACCTGAACACGTAACCAAATCTTCTTCAGTAAAATCAGGTGAACATTACGTGCCAGTGAATTTTACGTAAAAAATCACGTAACATTTATGCGATTTTCACGTAGAATCTGGATTAACTTGGAAATCACGTAGCTTTTAAATGAATTCCACCTGTTTAATACTGGTTTTGGCAGTGGACGAAAATTACGTGCATTTCACGTGAAAACAAAGTGTCGATTTATTTGAGTGTATGTAAAGGCCAACTTCGAACAACAGGCGGAAGCTCGAGGAGGAGTCCCTGTCAGCTTCAAATTTGTTTTTGCCATGCTCTAGCCTGATTGGTAAAGGTAAGTATCCTGGTGAGTGTGAGCTTTTTAGTGTAACCTGTAACTAGAAAATGAGAAGAATGATTAGTAATTTCCATTGAATTCCAACTAACTTTATTGCTTATCTTGACAGATACGCGCATTTCGTTTACAATATGCAGACTTCTTCGGTGTCGTGTACTAAAACTCGACTGAAAGAAAACCTTCACCACTTGCCGTATTACTAAGGTAAGCATGTTATCCACCATCAAAACAATAATCTATTCGTGGAACACCAGTTAATAGCAGCAGGATTGCTTTCGGATAACCTGTTGAGAAAATTCCGTTGCATGTAGTTTTTCTGATTGTTGAATTTATTTTCAATAGATATGTTTCACAGATTAATAAATAATCGAAATCTTATACGTATAAAAATTACAACTGTATAACTGCCGTTCAATAGTACTTCAAAGAATTGATTTATCATTAATCGTATTCCACGTGCTTATACTCTCTTAAAAACTTTGCAGTCTGCTAATATGATGCACTATTGTTTAATTATATTTTTGATCATTTTCAACTATCGATATTTTCAGCTACTCTGCGAGAACTAACAGGCAAAACAAAAGGTTGAAACATAAAATTGCACGCATCTTTAACACGAAATTGCATATCTACTTCTGTATAAGTAGTTCAGATTGGCCTCAAATTTGATTTATCATCGCATTCAATCGCGAATTAAGAAATAAAAAACACATTCAGCAAATATCAAGCAAACGACCACCGAACGACATCAATGGGAAATTTCGTCTTATAATCAACACGCCAGCTTCCGTTACTATTTTCGCTCAATTAAGCTATTTAATTACGATTTCCTCTCCTCCAAACACTTACAAAAACAACAGAATCCATGTGTTTTTCTCCTATCTCTGCCTTCTTTATTATTTTTTTTTCCTCTTCAAAAATTCCATTCAGAGTTTCACACTATCAATTGTGCCGATCGGTTATTTCTGCATGATCATCATCTCCATCATCTGCCAAAGAGATTGACCCTCCATTGCTCGCTTTGCTCGCTACAACAGACAATTATCATAGTTTTCCTCCAGCCCCTGGTGTGCACATTTCTTTCTGGATTGGTTGGATTTATAATTGATACTCCCGCTATGTTTTGGGGTTGGTAAACGGCGCCTTTACTCTGTTTTCCGATCCGACACCGAGATGCTGATGGTTTCGCAATATGGCTTGCTACAATTGAATTGAACTTGAAATCGGCTGCATTGTCTGCCCGTTGGGGGTTAATTCGGCTCTACACTTACGCAAGCAGGCGCGGGCAGAATTTTCCCGATCGGGCAGATTTGCAACGGGACGGGTGATCGAGGAGATGATTGGCTCCCTACGCGACTAGGAATGTTCAAATAGCGAACATTCCGATTTTGGACTGAATTAGATTAGCTCTCTATGGTGGTGATTTATTTTCTATAGTTAGACTTGGTAAAGTAGGTTAAAATTGTACTTTCTTCTTTTATTATGTTCGCTGAACGCGCTCTATATAATTCATTCTAATAGCCTATTTGTCTAATCTGGAATACAAACATATAAATAGAACCATCATGAGGGTGGCTTTCTATTTTCCCTTTGTTTTAGAATTGACCGCCCTCGGGTAGTTTTGCATCTCTAAAAATACTATACATTATATAAGATCCTCATTACTTAAATAGAACGGTTACTTGTTGGTGGTGAAGGTAAGAATGTGAATCTTCTTTGTCGAACAATTTATTTGCGAATGGTGAGTGATAGACGAGTAAAATGGGTGGTTGGAATCACACAAGATGTTTCTTTCTACGATTCATGGGTTAGGTATGGTTGGAGTTTTAGCAACTTCAACGGAAATGTTTCCTTAATTCGTGACTGCAAATACAAAATTGAACCTCTTTCTGACGGGAGTCTTCTTCGGCTTCTATGGACTGTATTCCTTGAGCATGTTTCTCAAGACTTAGCCTGCAAACTTTTAGCCAAAAATTAAACTGACACAATTCATACCTGTTTTTCAAATAAGCTAGTTAGACCACCCGAACCAATCAGAGATGCCATATATTTTTTTCAAATGTCTGTGATAAAAAATTGAAATGTCTGGGAATGTCTATAAAAGTCTGTAATTTTTTTTAGAAAATTAGACTTGTTTCAACGAAATGACGTAATAAGAGAGCGAGTTATGTCATTATCGCTATTTGTGTGATTATGTTAACATGTCTGCATCTATTTCTTGGATTGTATGCAACCTTACACTATTGTTTCATATTTGTAAAGTGACACTGAAGCTTGAAGCATTCGCATAGATGACACAATTTTCTATAGTTTTTATTTCCCTGTAACGCTCTTACCAGTTTTGTATTTTAAAATCACAATTTTCATTTGATAAAATCAACAGACTTTTTTTATATTCAACAATAAATGATGGTGTGTACCATATTTTAATATGGTGTAAACATCACTCATGATCATCAATATCATTATGGTCATATGAATGATTTTTGTATAGATTGCCTCTACGGTTAGTCAGTGATTATCTCTTAAATTTAAGGGAAACTCTCTTCTGATCTTCTGCAAGGCTCTTTGCTTTATTCTGGGAAGTTTTCTCCTGAACTTCAGGCAAAATTCCTCATGAATTTCTTGGCAGCCACTCCTTATTTTCTTCGAAATTCACATTCAAGAACCAGACCTTACCTTCCAGAAACATTTGGTAACTTTTATCCTGAATATAGTACTTTCTAAACTTCTGATAAGTCCTATCCTGAACTACGACAAAAGTTTCTGCAAACTTTGAGAAAGTACTCTCCAGAAATTCTTGGAAAATCATCTTAATTTGTTAGAAGTTTCTTCCTCAACTTCTGAGAAGTTCTTTTCTGAACTGCCAAAATAATATCTTCTGAACTTCAGAGGAATATTTGCCTGAACTTCGGGGAAGTTTGTTCCTGAATGTCTGAGAAATTCCTGCTTGAACTACTAGAAAGATCCCCCTATACTCCTGGAAAGTTTCTTCCTGATTTTATCAAAAGAATCTACCATTACTTCTGGGGTTTCGTAAACTTCGATTAGTTCTCATTCCGAAATGCTGGAATGTTCGATTCGGAACTTTAGGGAAGCTCTCTAGCACGTCTGGGTAGTTCCAACTGAAGTTTTTGGTCTCTTCGCAACTTCTGAGAAGTCCTCTTGTGAACTTCTGAGGAGTTCTCTAATATTTTTTTTGAAAAAAATCCTTCTTGACCCTACATGTAGAGTCCTTTTTTCCTGAACTTATTCTTTCCAAACTTCTGATAGGTCCCATCCGGAACTGCGAGTAAAATTTTATTCCAAAATTTTTAGGAAAATTGCCTTAAATTTGTTCTTGAAGTTTCTTCCTAAACTTCTGATAAGTCCTTATCAGAACTTATGAGAAGTTTTCTCCAGAACTTTGGAGAAGTTTGTTCCGGAACTATTGGGAAATTCGTGCTCAAATTCGAAGGAAGCACCCCCAATGCTCCTGGGAAAGTTTCATTCTTTTCTCTCTAAAGAATTTTGAGAAATCCTTATTCTGAAATACAGAATGTTCTCGTCTGAGCTTTGCAAAAGCTGCCAAGCACTTCTAGGAAGTTCCAACTAACCAATTGAGAAGATTCTTCCGGAACTTCTGGGAATTTATCCTGAACTTGAGAGAAGTTCTTTCCTCGGGACGCATCGTCGTAAAGATTTTTTTTTCCTGATATTTCGATAAATTATAGGTAGTGCCCTTCCTGGAAATTTGGGAATGTTTTTTTCTGAACTTCTGGGAAGTTCAACTTTAAATTTCTGTGAAGAACTCCAAAACCTCTGGAAAATTCCAAACAACAGAGAAGTCCTCTTCCCTACACTTTTTTTGAAGCTCTGATAATCCTCTCCTGATTCTTGGGGAAGTTCTGTCTTGAAATTCTGATAAGTATGATCTTGGTTGCTCCCAATACTTCTGAGAAGTTTCTACCTGACCATAGGAGAAGGTTTTTTTCGAGACAGTCTCTAAATTTCTCAAATATGATTTGTATTTTTGTGAACCTTGATTTTCGTTGTGACTTAAGAGCAAAAGACCAATATTACCAACGCTTTGACAGTATTTTTTCGCATGGGTTTGAACACGCGTGGGATTGAACACTACATAAGTAGGGCCTCTATGTTAACCTCGGAAAGGGCCTATACGATACTTATCTTCAGGCCCATTGTGCCTCTAAGTGGCCCACCGGTTTCGTTTCTTCAAGGATTTCTAGTTTAAATGATACCTACGATATTTCAAAATATTACAACAAAGCTTCTTACCGTATATACTAAACTGTTCAGATCCTCGTACGTTTTAAATCCGAACGTAAGAGAATTCTTCTATTTGAAATTTAAAAAAAATATTTCAAATGTCTGTAAAAGTCTGCAACATTAATAAAATGTCTGCTAAATGTCTGCATCGTTAAATAAGTCTGCAATAAAAATGAAAAGTCTGCAGATTTACAGACATGTCTGTGAATATGGCATCCCTGGAACCAATAGAGAAAAGGCTTGTAAGATGGAAAAGCGCCACTTTTGACAATCACAGCGACAACACTATCGCGATGACAAGTTTTAACCTCATTTTTTTACTATTCTTCAATTTTCATTTGCTTTTGGAATGAATACACTCATTCGATTTAGCTCTTCCAGGTTTCAATGTTCGAAAGTGTTGGCATAATTAAAATAGCAGGTAAACATTTGTGTTGGCTAGCATTTTTGGTGTATTTTTATGATCCAAATGCATTTCCAAACAAATAAAGTAAAGTAAACAAATAAAGTAAAGTGAAATTATTTTTATTTGTGTTTTGTGTTTATGGCGTCATGTTTGTAAGATGTAAGATTGAACACATTTTTTTCGTTTTAAAACATATGAATGATTTTTTTTAAAGTTTGACAATGCCATGGAATCAACAATAAATTGAAATATAACAATATATTTTTTGAAATTGCAATTTTCGACGAATTTTGAAAATTGGCCTTATTTTTTTTGATGACTATAAATAATCAGTTTCGTGGACCAACTTGGAGCCTTTTACTTTCTCTTTCGAAAGATCCTCGAAAAAATAAAAATTATACATGTTACGAGCAAAAAACGAATGGTGTTACATCTTTCAAGCCATTTTTTGAAATTCCAATTTTTGATGGATATCGAAAATACGCCTTAACTTTTATTTTGATGACTATAAATAATCGGTTTGTTAGTCAAAGTTGGAGCCTTTTAGTTCTTCTTTCGAAAGATGTCTTTGAATTTGCGAAAAAATAAAAATTATGTATGTTTCGAGCAAAACACGGATCGTGTTTCATCTTACAAGCCTTTCCTATACCGGTAATATCGGTAAATTGTTACCCAGTTTGACAACTCGACACCGCACCGTTAGTTGATAGCTGGGTTAGAAAATGACAATTTACTCGCTCGGTGAGTAGCCGGTTCGTAAATTTGATAACCCGATCCAACCGAGCCGAGCGTTGCTATTTGAAGAAAAAAAATCAAAACAAGTTGAAACGTCAAAACAACATCTTCATCTGGAAGGCTTCGAGTGTTTAAGGTTTCTTTTGACATTGTTTTTTGCTAATTTCACGTTTATTATGAGAAGTTGAAAAAAATAAAAATTAGTGCATCAAAACCCCGTGGAAGAAGTTGGACGCATCAAGAGGACGAAGCGCTTTGCAGGGCTTGGCTGGATGTGTTCCAAGTTCCAATCATTGGGACAAACCAGAAAGCAGAATACCTGCACGGAAGAATCTACAAGAAGTTCGTAGAAATTTCTACAGAGAATGGTTCCACTCTCCCGGAACAGCGCACCGCAACTGGCATCAAAGGAAGATGGCATTCGATCAAATATTTGTTTTCAAGCTCGTGTCTGAAAAAATATTGAGGAATTAAAACAAAACAAAAATATAACGAGATGCGGCTGATTCTGTAAACGTCAAATAGCTTTACATTGCACGAAATGGTAAACGAAACAAAATAAACTAGACCGGTGCAAGAATAAAGTTGATTCCTATTTTGTTACCTTTTTATCAACGACCGGTGCGAAAGTGGGTGGCGAAATCAAAATAGGAACGCTCTCTGTCATCAAAATATTATCCAGATACGAACCCACCGGTGGGGATGGTCATAGAATTTGAAACTGTTTGGAAGTGGTAAGGAGGAGTTTATTTTACAAAGTATAATAAAACCTTCACGAATCTCTGTTATAGACCTTAACCTGATAGACCAAATAGACTCCGAAAGCATTTATGTCATTCATCATCTTAATATCAGAGAAGACTGATGACACACGACCTTTACAGAAGGGAGTACCAGGTATTGTAGGTACCTATTAAGAATGAATGATTAGATGATAAGGGTTCATCTAATAGTGCTAAAGCGGTAGGTTAACACTGATTGACCCGACGAGCCACCTCGTAACTCGGAAGTTTGAAAGGGTCCCTCCAAGGCAGTCTACGAAGACCGTATCGAATAAAACGTCGTTGAATTGACTCAGTACGTCACGGAACAGGTACGCTTCTTTCCGAAGTGTTGGAAATTTACCGATCGTCAATGATAACCGATAGATCTGGCATAATGGTGCAGTCAGCGAAGCAATGCGAAGTTTTAGAAACACGGATGGAATACCGTCCGGTCCAGCGGTGCTTGATGTCTTGAATTTGTTTGCAGAAGCAACGATATCGGCATCATAGGCAAAGAGCTCGTACAGATAAATTTTAGAAAAGCCTGTTATATAGAAACTTTCAGCTGGTTTACCGGGGATCAGGATTTTCAGGCTTATCTTCTAGGGTAGAGGATACGTTTTACTATGGTAGTTTTGATAAATTTTCAGGGAAAACCGATGATATCTTGAAGATAAATTAAATTCGTATTTCTGGGAGGAAATTTTTTGATTTTTCCAGGCATCGTTTTTATGTTATTATATTTTTCAATTGCATATGCTACAGTTTTCAGACAATCCTATGCACTTCTTGTCAGTTATGTAAATTTTTTAGAACTTATATGAGTTTCTAGAAACTGCACGAATTCTTTAAAAATTATATTCTGAATTACTGTGCAATAAAGAATTTCAATGAAGATTGACAGAAGTTGATTAAGCTATTCGGAAATTAAATAAACTTATTGGAAGTTTCAAGATAATCATCAAGTTTGTTCGCCTTCCTTTGAGAGGAGAAGTGAGTTCATTGAATTGCCGAATTCTCATCGTGTATCAGGAAATTTGGTTGAACTTCCAAAAAGTTTGTTGATCATCCATGGAATAGAACCAACTTTCTAAAAATTACCGGAACTTTGAGAAGCAGATTTAGCTTCTTAGAAGTTATTTGGACTTCCAGTTAGTAAATGTTTCAATATGAAAGCAGAATATCACAAATATTTTAATAATTTACGAGAGGTTGGAAAAAAAAACACCGAGAAGTTGGTCGATTCACAAAATTTTTAATAAGTTAGTGAAATTTCTGTAAAACAAAGCACTCCCGAGGTGTTGTTAAACCTTACAAGAACTTTTTAGAATATCCAAAATTGTGATACGGAAATTCCATGAAATTGATTAAACATTAAAAAGTAGTGATTTTTTTTTATTCTAGTTTTGATTCGGTACGAACAATTAGTGAGTAGTAAGATGTTTAGGTTCTTCTTAAAACTTAAGTACCTTAAGCTTCCCTGAATGTTCCCTGAACTATTGGAAGGTTTCTCGCGCTTCTGGAAAGATCTCTGAACCTCTAAGAAGCTCTCTAAACTTATCAAAATATCATTGGAATGTTTCCTAAACTTTTGAGAATGCTCAAAATTCCTTAGAAGTTTCATAAATTTCTGGAACGTTTTCAGAAATTCTGGTGAATTCCCCGATCTTTGTTCTCTGAAATTCTTGGAAGATCCCAGGACTTCTGAGAAATTTCCTCAATTTCTGGAAAGTATCCTTAGCATTTGGGAATTTTTTTGAGATTTTGAGAAGTTCCTGAACTTCTGGGCAGTTCTCTGAATTTCTGGGACGTTATTTGAACATTAGAGATGTTCGCTGAGCACCTGGAAAGTTTTTCTGACCTTTTGGGATGTTCCCTGATCTTTGTGGACGTTTGCTGAAGTTCAGGGGTGTTTTCAAGCTGAACTTCAAGGAACTCCTACAAGTTTCCTGAACTTCTGAGTATTCTATACTTCAGGAAAGTTTCATGAACTTCTAAGGAGTTCTCTGAACCTCTAGGAAGACTTGTAAACTTTTGAAAAGCTTCATGAATTTCTGGTAAGTTATCTGAATTTATGCGATGTTCTCTAATTTTCTGGAAAGTTCCCTGAACCTTGTGAAGTTTTCTGAGCTTTGTGAAGTTCCATGAAACTCTGAAAAGTTCCCTACTTGATGTTTTCTGAACTTCTGGGGAAATTGATATGTTTTCTGAACTTCTGGAAAGCTCCCTGAATGTCTGGATAGTTGCATGAACTTATTTTGGAATAAATTTGGTTTAAAATGCTATCATTGGGCTGCAAGTAATTTCTGTAAAAAGAACCGTAAAAAATACTACTATAATTTTTACCGTTTCCCTTTGCTTCCAACAATACCGAATTTTTGGTAATCCATGTTTACCGATAATTTCAGTATGTGTACTTTTCTGCGGTTTTCGGTATTGTTTACCGACTTTTCCGTATTCTTGTCTTAGCGTACACTCGTTATCAATTTGCCACCGCAAAAGGATAAGGCATGGCTAGTACGTGTCCTGCAATTGTATGGTGTCCCCATTTAATGCTTAACTGCAAAAAAAAATACTAAATGATTCAACAGTGAAGCAAAAGAGAACAATTTTCAATTAAGAAACGAAAAGAGTATGAAGTGTGTGAATTGTGAAGCCATATTGAGTGAAATGAAAAAAGAGTTTGAACGTTGAATTGAGTGAATGAATACTAATTAAATGAGTAAACTAAGATAATTTTGTTTTCTTAATTTTAAACTTAGCCATAGTTGGTGATCAGTTAAATAGCGATATGTAACTTAATCGAGCAACTTAAAAATTCACATATTAATCCAATAATGGTCCAACAATTGCAAGAAATTTTAAATAGACTTTAAGCCTTAGAACAAGCAAACGATTAGAGGATCATTCACTTGTCGTGTTTGTTTGTTGTTTAACATTGCATTGGAATTTTGATTCGAAGAGCTGGGATAGACACGAATGGCACGATCTTCAGGAAGACGACGTTGATTTCGTAGCACGCAACTTTGAGACGATGGCGGATTAATGCGTTGAAAACAAAATACATGAAGGGAAGAGGCTCACGAGAAGACAATGTTAGCCTCCTATCACGAGTTCAGAACGATGGTGATGCCATCAAGGTAGTAGACGAATTCGTGTATTTGGGCTCATCGATGACCGCCGATAACGAAACCAGCAGATAAATACAAAGGTGGATTATGGGTGGTAATCGTGCCTACTTTGGACTCCGAAGGACGCTAAGATCGAATGAAGTTCGCCGAACTACAAAGTTGACCATCTACAAGACATTTATTTGACCGATAGTTCTCTACGGCCACGAAACGTGGACATTGTTAGTGGAGGACCAACGCTGGTGTCTTTGAATGGAAGGTGCTACGTACGATCCACGGTGGAGTGCAGATGGAAGACATCACGTGGAGGAACCGAATGAACTACGAATTGCATTAGTGGCTGGGAGAACCTCCCCTCGTACACATCGCTAAACGGTCGACTATGATGGGCTGGGCATGTCGTAAGAATGTCGGATAACAGCCAGTTAAAATGAGTATCGAAAACGAACCGATGGGTACAAGAAGAAGAGGCGCGCAACGAGCAAGGTGGATCGATCAAGTAGAAGACGACCTGCGGCCCTCTGCAGACAGCGAGACTGGCGAGGTACAGTCATGGACCGACCACAATGGAGACAACTTCTGTGTACAGCAGAGGCCACTCCGGTCTTGGTCTGATTGGTAAGGTACGGTAAGTAAGGATTATTCAGATCCAATTTTAATTTTTAAGAATGCAAACGCAGCGATGTTGATGCAATCGTTCAATCTTATCAAGTTGTCGAAGCTAACTTAACGTTAAATTCAAATACAATCCTAGCATACAGACAGAGAACAAAGCTAGCTCCAGACTCATATAAAATACTGATGGAAATTCATTCGGTTTTCATTGAAACTTGTTCATTTTCAATATTCGCCTTTTTCAATGTTATCCCCACAAACACTGGAAATATTTGTATTGCCCTATACTATTCGATCTTTTTTTTTTGACATTTTCATAAGTTTCGCCTCTTAGTTTTCGCCATTGTTTTGATTATTATTTTCAGTATCGCCTTCTACTTTACGCCAAGTTTATGTTTTGATATAAATTACGCCCTTCACTTTGTTAACAATAAATATGGCGTAAACCGCAAAGTAAATTGTTTTGATAATAAAGTAACTCTACGCCCTTTGCGAAAACAATATTAAAAGAACAAAATTAAAGCAAAATCAGGACAAAAAGTTCAAAATTCTTGATTTAGTGGTAATAATTATGCATTGCATTGAAAACTCATTTTGTTTATATTTTGCATGTACGCCCTAATCGCAAATTGCTCCGGAGTTGTCAAGGGAAGGATAGTTCTAGGGGTTTTTTCTTTCATTAGGGCGAATCTAACATTGAGAGACTCTCTTTCATTAATATTCCAATCACCTTTACGTTTTTCATTCTACTATTTGTAGTGTATGCTAGCCAGCACTGTTGTGTTTCGATATGTACTAAAGGATCCATCGAAAGTTTTATAACGGCTCTGTAATAAATGAAAGAGAGCGAGACCGGAGAGCAACTCTGAATGTTAAATTCGCCCTAATGCAAAAAAACCCGAGAGTTTTTGTGTTAGTGAGGTAGGTTATTTTTAGATCATGGATGCACAAGTGATACGATCAATAAAAGCGCAGTAGACTGCTTTTTATTGAAAATCTAGTGCAGTGATAGAAGGAGGCAAGTGACAATTGGCAGGGATTGAACTCCTGACAAGGGGTGTCTCACATGGATTCGATCAAATTTATTTGTTGAAATCAATTTCAGTTCCTGAAAGCAACTGCATCAAATCAAAATTCGCTGCAAATCGAAATGAATCTGCTTGACAGAAAATGCGAGATTATTGAATTTAGCAACACTCATCCTAACTCAAATGTCAAATCGGTGCCACTGACGTAATGAGTGTGTTGCAAAATTGAGCATAAGTACTAAAACGGAATCCGTCGTTTTGAATTGAATGCAGCTCGATTGAAATTCGCTTCGCTCGATTTCAGTGAGACACCCCATTACTCCCGACCATCAGCCCAGAAAGCAGAACGAGTAACCACTGAGCCACCCAGCTACGTCACAATTTTATCACTAATCCTATTGATAAAAATAAAGGAGTTTTTTTTAAAGGACCTTATAAAGAAAACTGAACTCGCAAATATTGTTATTAATGCTTGAAGTAATTGAAAATAGGATTTGAAAGAAGTTCCATTAATTTTCGCATTTTTTCCTGCCGCACCCTGTATGTCAACCATAAAACATCCAGATACACGATGATCATTTTCCGAAATTCCTTCCATCTTCTTGGTAAGCCGTTGTGAATCATTGCCCACTTACAACAACCTATTACCACTCATCATTCGCAATCATAACAGCTCATAGGGTAACAACAATATACGATAAATTTCTGTTAAAATCTATTCGAGCTTATCTCGTTCCATACTTACGCTATAGCTGATTCAATCGGTATGAGTTTTCGTTTGTAAATTCATATATTATGGATCCATAATCCAACTGCTCTTACCCACAGTTTAATAACAAAAACAAAAAAAGAATAAAGAAAGATTGTTTCGAAATCAAAAGTTGTCGTAGCAAATCAACTCGAAAACTTCAAAAATTGAAATTAGTCCATAATACTAGATCTCCTGTAACCTTACCACAACTAGTAATTGCAAAAAAATACGATATCCCCGATTGGAACGCTGGTGCTCGTATCTTCCAGGATAACCACGAACAAGACTAGAGTGGAAAAGGACGAACGCGCTCATCTCGATCGGCTGCCGTCCTGATCCGGCGTAGTTGCCCGTCCCTACGAGACCTTCGACTTCCGGTGCAGCAGTTCCTGCTTTTTGTGCTCGTGGATGAAATCTTCGACGGTGATGTTCAGTCGGAAAATGTGGTGCATCACAAAGTCCGCCTCGAGGTACTTTTTCGGTGGTGATCGGAGCACTTCAAGCGTTTCGCACAGGCCGTTGGCCTGCTTACGTACCTTATGCGAGTTAAGACTGGCCCCGAGGATGACCAGGGCGACCTTGAAGAGGATTTTGATGCCCTCGCACAGGAAGCAGTCCCACACCCGGAGCAGCGTGTCCCATGGCAGGGTGCGGGTCAAGGCACACAGAAACCAATCGGTCATGTAGAGCAGTGGGTCCACCTTGTGCTTCTGGAGGTGTCGATAGACCGAGGGGGAAGTCTTCTTAAGTAGACCATTCAGCATACCGGCGTCCCGCTGGAGCATTTCCAGACCCGGTGTAAAGTAGTCCTTGAGATACCTGTGGAAGAATGCACCAGAATGAATTAGAACAGGGTTAAACGTTCGATTCGGTTACACGGTGTCAGCTTGAAGCAGTTATCGGAATGCGTTAAACCAAAATAACAAACAAATCCCACAGCTCCATAAGTTCTATAGAAACTTTTTCAAATTCTTACATCGACACCGCCGGTGTCCATTACAAACATAAACGTAATAGATCCGAGAAACGCTTTGGCTACGATATACAGCCACAAACCCGTGCAAACCTAGATATGATGCAACGCAGCCGTGATAACATCGCCAATCACGAATAAGGTACTTTCTTACTCTATTTGCTGCCGTTTACGACGAACCCCTCATGGAAGTGTGTTTAATTCGCATGTAGCCGGGCAGACAGAGACGCCTTTAATTAGCTTTAGTATACCATACTCTGTGTATTGGCTCGGCTTGGCTCCGGCGCGCTCCAATTTGTTATTATTTAGTTCGCTGCTTTGGGTGCTGAGAAGAAGAAGAAAAAAATATAGCAAGAGTGGTCGTGCCACAAAGCATAAACACCGCCAGACCAGACCAGAGCACCCGTTTTACGCCCAGAAAGATATCGTGTTGCCGTTCGGAGAGAGCTGTTCTTCATGTGTCGTTGTTGTTGTTGTTGTTTTCGGATGGGTTGCATGGTTTCCGATCCAATCTATTGATGGTGATTAGCGATTTTACGCGATTTGCTACAAATAGGAGACCACGGTCGGACAAAAAGCAAAAGTGTGTGATTGGGTTAGACGTTAGATGGTTGTTGGTACTTCGAACCAAGCAAGGGTGTGGTAAATTAGGGGGACTGTGATAACAATAAATATCACCGATTGCTTAGTGTTCCTCCTAAACTCAAAATTTCCTGAAGAAAAGTCATTTTTGCAATTGCTCTAAGTTATATAAATCATTCAGGACATTTTGATAATGGGAAACAAGAAATTTAAGTAGGTTAAATGCCCCTTGACTCAGCCTAATATGCTAGAAAGTATGGACGCAGTCCGCAACCGCTGCCATTTCGCAATAATTGATCACTACACTGAGTGTGTAAACCTCTCTTTTTTGACAGTTCAGGGAGCTTGTTTACAATTAAGAACATGACAAAACTTAACACTGATGCCTGTTTTCTGGCTATTTTACTTCAATAATTTAAGAGCACAAAATCTCAAACCGATTATATCATATAATATCATATCATATATATATAATATTCTAAAGGGTGTCCACAGTTAAATTGTATCACTTTAAACTCGTCCTCAAGAATAAGTCTTTCAACCGATTATCATGACATATTCAGGGAATAAAATTCAATGTACAGGGCTGGTAGCGGATATCTGATGTTATAGTAGTGACTTTGATGACCAACATGTAGAAAATAGTGACCAAATAGTGACTTAGAGGCAATGGAAAAGTGACCAAAAAGTGACTTTGGGATAATTAAAAACAAAACAATGGCGATTCTACTGTGCGTTTGCTATTTGTTTGGTTTCCTAGTAAAGAA
Source organism: Aedes japonicus (assembly GCA_034211315.2). NCBI lineage: Eukaryota > Metazoa > Arthropoda > Insecta > Diptera > Culicidae > Aedes > Aedes japonicus. The sequence goes on along the minus strand of JASCZW010000454.1, from coordinate 355,636 downwards.
ACCGGCGATTAAACGCGCCTTATTTTCTCTCCTCAACTCCTCTTCTTTTTTTTTCAATCAACAATTTTAAGTCGTCTGCATTGAGTTATCTCAAATTATAGTAATCCGTCCACTATATCACAAAAAAATTGCGATTGGTTGAGTGGATTGAAGGTAATAAAATCATTGGGTATAGGACAAAGTGCGCCCTCCTCACCACCTTACCCAAACCCCCTCCAAACCCACAATCGTAATTTTCTATAGATTAGCATAATAGATTACCATATAAGCTTACATTTGATTGAAGCAGATATAAGTTATTGTAGTAAAATAGTTTGTAGAATGCAGTTGTAAAAAATAAAAGCTTACGAAAAAGAAAAGTTTGCTTCGAGCATCGGCTGTGAACGGTTGTGTCAATGCATTTTTGCACATCATTTTTCTATCGGGAATGGCGCGTTTTCTATTGTTTCGGTTATCTATTGTTCAGCAGCGCGAGTTTACTAACGATTATGAATCAAACGTATGATCAAATCACTTATCAAGGTTACTGCTGATCCATCGAGCCCTACCCTACTAAAATAACGAGCTTTAGTTCTACTCAGATTAGATGCCTTTATTAAAGAGACTTTCAGCCGGTGGCTGGTTCGCCTCTTATAGTTCTGCTCATTGTAATATCTGCAAGCATCGCGTGCGGAAACATAGCACAACATGTATTCCATCAGAATTTCAAGATTTAATAGATTTAAACAGCCATATTAATTCAGCCTTAGTTGTCGCATCTGGTGTACTTGAAAAATCGATGCACCAGATGAGAAGGTTAATTCTGATCCGCGATCACGACACAGCCGCAGTTGATTTGTACCACGAAAAACCACCCATCCCTCCTTATGCCTCGCAGTATTCGTGTGTTGCTCAAAATCCTGGAAACCTTTGGATATTGTGAAGATCTTATTGCAAATTGTACAGAACGCCTCGTTATCGCAGTATTTTCGGGCTCATTCCGAAACAAGGCAGTCATTATGATCAGCTTTCTTCAACCACTCAGGGTGGAAAATATATTTCCTCATACTGTTCTAAAATGAACCAACCACCAATAATTAGTTTTCTTGCTCAGGATATGTTTGTCTGAATTGAAATTAGAAGAATATTTACCTGAAACACTTTTAACTTGTGAAATGGAGAAGAGAAGTGCCGACATCAACGGAAAATATTCCATGATTTGAGTCCACCATTGCGCATTTGTTGACTGTATAACCAGCTGTATAACGAAAACTCGATGAACGCGACTCGTGTACCAGATTTTTAAAGAATTTTTCCAGATTTTTTCGAATGGAACATGCAAATTCTCTCGTAATTTGCACGTTTCATTAGAGTTAATACAATATTCTGAACTCAGACGTTACTGTTAAACTGGCAACATGTTCGGTTCTTAATTAAAAACCGGTGAGCCGATTCAAAAATATGTTGACATGTGTACATAAATTTGCGAATTCGAACGCCGGGGATTTGTTGGCGTGCAAAACGATGAATTTAAACGACAGACTTTTTCACACCTTATTTTTTGTCAACATTTGATGGAGATCGCAGCAAGCTCTGACCACGAACGGTTGGGCTTTGGTGAGCTGTTACGTTTTTTCAGTATTTTTTGTGTGATGAAATTTATCCTTATTAGAATCTCAATAATAACCGTCGCGAGTGATAGTGAATGCTGTGTTTATGACCAGAGTCATACCTAAACATCATTTGTGTGTTGAATAGAACTAAAATCCGGTGTAAATGGATTTCGAAAATGAACCGATTGGTACACGTTTGCTGATTGTTGCTGATTATCCGGGTGAGCGCTTCCATTTTACTGAGTTATTTGCCGTTTTTCCCAAGAGTTACGATAATTAATTGTCGAAAAATGCAACTGACAATATTGACAACCTTGATCACAAGAGGTGTGTTAACGATTTCGTGGATGGAAAGAGGAAGGCTGTTTTTTCAGTCATGAAGCAATCATACGCTTGGATGTCACCTTATTCCGATACATCTTTTGAGCCATTCTTGGCTCAACCGGCTTGTAGCTGTCTACCAAACTTAACAGCAGGACTCGAGAAAATCTCTCCGGACACCCGGTATCCTACAAACACCGATGTTCGGCAAACTTCTCTTGGTAAACCAGTTCCATCACGGATCAGTTCCATTTCCGACATGGCATTGCTGTAGATACAGTTCCACAGTGGCCGTTTTGCATCATATGCATCATTTAGGTACCGCGGAAAAAGCGGAACGCTAACCAGTTGGACCTCGCAAGGGATTTTCAGACAATTGAGAGTTGGTAAGTGCTCTCAAAAACGCGGAGCGAAACAGGTAATTGTTATTCTTTTTGTCCCCTGAATTAAATGAACTATATTATATGATCATACCACTTATCAAGGTGAATCCTGATTCATCTAGCCCTACCCTACTAACATAGAAAAACCTCCATCCTGTGACCTTTGTGGGGATGCAGAGGTAAACACGGTCCCTAATCAGCAAAGGTCACACTAACTTTCCTTCCCTATTCCCAACTGATTGCAAGGACGTGGCTGGCGCCGTTATTGATTATTAAAGAATTTGAGTCACTGAAACGTGTACAGTGAGAATGGTTGGTTACTCCCAGCCCCGTTCAGTTGATTCATTGTGCAACTTCACTGATTCTGATCAATCACGGAGTAGCAACCATTGATACGTGCAGTCAGTCAAGCTTAGCTAAGCAAAGCTTATTTTTTGTCAACATTTGTACGTTTATTTTTAATTACTTAATCTAGGACAACATTTGTCAGTTAGTGTTGAAACATGACGTATTACGAAAGTAAAGCTATTTGTCTCGCAAAAATATTCAGTGGTAGAAACGAGTAGTGTAAAAAAGTGGCTTCAGTGACCAAATTTTGGAAAATAGTGGCTTTAGGGTCAATTTCTTCGCCTCCGCTTAACTCATAAGCGGTGCTTACCCATACGTTTAAATATGGTTTAAGCTCTAAGCGGAGGTGAAGAAATTGGCCCTTGATGACTTTTGGATGAAAATATTGACTGCCTTGAAATTAGTGACCATGTCACTAATAAGTGACCCGCTAACAGCCCTGAATGTATTATCTTGGTTAAGTATTTTTATTTCACTGTATTTCTTTACTAAATCCTTTTGCCCGAACTTTCATCTTAAAACAACGCAAGAGATTTTGTACAACGCTTGAACCGACTTTTTTTTCCCGCTTTCAACCATGACTTCAACATTTCCTGTTCTGAAGTGACAACTTTAGGATACTTACGTAGTTCGTGCTTCATTATAGCCAAATATTTTTTAATTGGCCGCAACTCTGGAGAGTTTGGGGGATTAAGATCCTTCGGCACGAAATTGACACCATCCTTGTACCACTCCAGAACATCCTTGGAATAGTGACAAGAGGCTAGGTCCGACTAAAAATTGTAGAAACGTTGTGTTTTGAAAAACGGAAGCAGTCGTTTTTTCAGGCATTCATTCATGTATACTTCACCATTTACAGTTGAAGTTGTCACGGACGCTTTGCTCCGTTTACCACACGAACCAATCCCCTGCCAAATCATGAATTTCTTGGGGAACTTCAACGCTAGCTGTTTCCTGAGAGACTCTGGAACATCGAACTTGTCTTTCGCAGTCACACTGGTTGCCGGGAATTTGTTTAAAGTCCGTTTTTTCGTGTGTTTCATCGTCCATGATGCAGCAGTGTGGTTTCGTCAACATTTGTGTGTACAGCTTACGCGCACGTGTTTTAGCTGCCCTGTTCTGTTTTTCATTGCGGTTTGGAGGTTTCTGAACTTTGAATGAGCGGAGCCCGGCTCGTTTCTTGGCTTTCTGCACGAATTTTTTGGTCAAGTGCAGCTTTTTTGCAACATCCCGAACGGAACAGTTGGGTTTGCATTTGAAGGCACTCGCTTGTGATCCTTCACACAGTACGAAACACTTTTTCTACCACTCACCTTCTTCCGATCGACAGTTAAACGTTCTCCGAAGCATTTTATGACACGAGACACTGTAGACTGGTGAATTTTCAACATCTTGCCGATGGCTCGGTGCGAAAGAAGTGGATTGTCAAGGTGCGTATGCAAAATGTTTTCGCGCACTTGCTTTTCCTTCGACTCCATTTTCGAAACTACGACACATTTCACAATAAACAATACCCACTGAGGTGATTTCACCCAAAATTTCGTTGAAATTAACCCAAAGGGCGAAATATTACAGCTTATTGAAAGTGATGCAATTTAACTGTAGACACCCTTTAAGTTCGCGTAAACAAGCTGCCCAAACTGTCAAAGCTGCATTTATGACGCTATCGAACAATGATGTATTCACGCTAAGAAAATAATACGGAAAAGTCGGTAAACAAAACCGAAAACCGCACAAAAGTGCACATACTGAAATTATCCGTAAACATGGATTACTGTCCACTCCTAGAGCCTCGCATGGAGATGAGCAATTATCTGCTTCTGACAAGCTTCATCAAACATGGATTACCGAAAGAAGGGAAAAATGTTAATAATTACTTATTTGTTACACATTGATTGTTGTTTTAGTATTCTCCCATGCGCAGAAGTACCGATCTTTGATGAAGTTTGTCAGAAGCAGATAATTCCTCATCTCCATACGAAGCGCAAGGAGTGGACAGTAATTTTATTGCTAGAACAAATAGACATGAAGCGAAAGTGTATTGATAGTTCCGTATAGGGTAACGGCAGGCTTTGAAATTGAAAGATACAAGTTTGAAAACGAGCGGAGGGCATTGAACGGTAGTATCCGAATCAGGCACATAACCCTTTACCATACTACCCCATGCCTGGTAGGCAAGGGGGAGGAAATCCCCTTGACTGGTAAAAAGTTATGCAACCGATCAGGCTCTTATACTACCTATTGCTTTTTTCTAGTATTAGCGATTTGTCCCTCTCCCAATACTGAACCTTATTTTCGGTAATCTTATCTTAGCGTGTTGATTACTAGTCCGTTTTTATGGGTGCATCCTGTTGTTTACCTTTAAGGCTTGTCCGCCATAGATACGTTTGCGTTCCGTTGACGATGGCGTCATCAATTCAATTATGACAGTACAGAGACCCAGAACTCAGAATATTATCGGTAAGATCGGTTTGAGATTTTGTGCCCGTACTTGTTTTTACATCATTTCCTGAATCTAATCGTATAGAATCCAGAAATAGCCAAAGAAACATTTCGTTTGAGCGGCTCAAATTCTAACACCATGTAAACAAGCTCCCTGAACTGCCAAAAAAGTGAGGTTACTAAATTCGGTGCAATGATCTATAAGAAAACTGTCAAATTCACGCAAACGATTCCGCAACGAATCAATTGTGAGCCAGCCATATCTCTCAGCACTTGTGTAGTGGTTTAATCGTTTCCAACAGTTTGTTTCAAAAGGTGTTGACTTTCAGCGGAAAAACGTGGACATATTGTGCACAAATGGTGTACAAAACCCGGAACGTCACAGAGGAAATTGGGCAAAACGGAAGAAGTAAGTGAGAAAGCCGTGCGAGCATTGATCAGGAAGCTGACTGAGGATGACACAGTTGAGGATAAACCGATATCGGGTAGAAAAAACGGTCTTGCTAACTCTCGTTTGGATAAACGAATAATGAACAAAAATCGAGCACAAGAACGAGGTTTCAGAGCGGGATGTGGCCAAAAAAGTTGGCACTTCAAAGTTCAAAGTTCATAATGCCAAAGAATGTTTGAATGTCCGAAACAAGAAGCATCGATCAGGTCCAGAGTGCGAAAGCTGTACGATACGATGCTTGCTGGGAATTCAAACTGTATAAATACGTATGACGAAACCTTCGTGAAATTCGACCACAAAACTTTGACGGGGCCACAATCAGTCTGATGCATCCATTCAAATTGAAAATTTTGGTAAGAATGCTATGTGTGGTCTGATAAGCTATTTGTGGCTGTGGTAAGATTTCACAATCCTTCATCACAACTGCTTCGATGAACAGTGAAAAACACATCCAAGAATACATACAAAAACAATACTTCTACCCATGACTAGAAGCCACAAGGATCCTGTTGTCTCTCGACCAGATCTTGCGTCTTGTCATTACGTGAAATCAACGGTAGAATTGTATATAGACTGTTCCGATAATTATAAATACACTAATGATTACCGGTCAATTCAAAATGCGTGCAGTATTGAACCAACTTTTGGCTGCGTCCTGCTGCTTACATCAAAATTTAACTGATGTTGTCATTTTTTTTTCAATTTTTCGCACGGAAGTTTGAAAATGCGTGGTCCTTCTTCCGAACAAAGAAAACGGACTGTGCACAAACGGTGCACCGTCAGAGGTCATTCGATCAGAAAACTGGAAAAGGAAGAAGATGTGAGCGTTCAAACCGCATTACGGAAAGATCAACAACAGTGTTCTTTTACAGATTCTCCGAGACGGGGTAGTAAACCCGGTCCCGCTGGCCCTATAATCGACAGAAAGGTAAAGGGTGTACGGAATCAAATTGCGACACACACAAATACTCGGCAAAATTCGCCCGTTCAACCAATCATCTTCAAACTTTCAGGGAGTAAAATAAAACATTTTATGAATATTTTCCCATGTTTGTTTTATTCAATTTCCTTGTCTTTAGGTACGAAAGTGACCGAAAGTGAATAGTGGCACGCAGCTAGATCAGGCCAGAAGATCGTAGGGCCCTCGTATTGCTTCAACAGAGGAAGCAGACACTGTAGACATTCCTTGAGGTTGATCTCCCCGTTTACAGTCTTGGTAGTCGCGAACGGCGCACTCCGTTTGCCACATGAGCAGATCGCTTGCCAAATCATGCATTTCTTGGCAAACTTTGAAAGTTTCTGCTTCCTCAGTTACTTCCTCCAGAACATCCAACTTGTGCTGGACGGTGAAGAACAGTAGTCCCGGAAGCTGCCGGAATTCCACTTTGATGCGAGTCTCGTCATCCATGATGAGATAATGAGGCTTCGTCAGCATCTGGGTGTACAGTTTCCGAGCCCGTGATTTTCACATCGTATTTTGTTGTTCGTCGCGATTTGGAGCCTTCTGCACTTTGTAGGTATGCAGTCCCTCCCGGTCCTTGGCTCTCTGAACGAAAGGCGTGGAGGTATTCAACTTTTTGGCCACATCCCTGACTGAAGCATTGGGATTCCGCTTAAACGCTTTCACGACACGCTTGCGATCCTGATCACTAATAGAACAATCCATTTTGACCGCATTTCGCCTTCCGTTCGATGCTCAGAGTTTCGTAGTAACTTTTAATCACACAACTAACCGTTGACTGCACGATTCCGAGTTGTTTTGCGATGTCCGATGAGAGAGTCGAGGATTTTCCAGGTACTTGCGCAAAATTTATTCGTGACGTTGCTCTTCGGGTGACGAAATTTTTTCCAATTTTCGAAAAACTGGCAGCGACAAAAATACAACAAAAACAACTCTCCTAACTACTTCTACCGGAATTTTCAAGAGAGAATACCTAATGAGTAATTTTATACAGCGTTTTTTCCGTGATGCAATTTGATGTGGGCCACCCTTTAAGAGGGCTTCAGTTAGATCAGTCGCTAAAAGCAAGATGTACGAAGCTGGAGGCGGCGGGTTCGATTCTCGAAAATTTTCTCGAGTTCCTTAATTTCGCCACAATGTACAAATTTATAAGACGGCGCCGATGGTGTAATGGTAAGCGTGGTTGCCTCTCACACCAGTCGGTTTGCTCATTTATTCCAGTCAGCGCCGTTGGGATTTTCTGAGACGAAAAATCCCTTGTCTATATGTCGATGAGTTCGATATGTCAGGTCCAGATTGTCTACCTGCCGACCGTAAGAGCACGGTTTACCAAGCGGAGAAAACGAATCCTTCTCTGCTTTCCACACAATATACAAATCTATGCATTGGAATTGGAGCTCTGAAGCTCTATTAAAGTGCTTTTAAACTACTTAGTTTGCAGGCGACAACTCGTCGAAAAGAGCGTCAGGGATAGAAAGAAAATTAGCTGGGATTTCCAAGCTGGATTACATCGAAATTCTGCGAAAAAAAATTCTTAAAACCCAAAGAAACTCTCGATTTCGATTCCTTAAAAATCCTCAGCAGAAATCGAAGAGAATTCTGAGCTTGACTCAGTCGACATCTACAACCCAGAGGAAAGTTTTCATAATCTGATAAGCACATATGGTCGTGCACTAAGGGCATCTTCAACGGCGATCCAAATCGTACATTGGATTTATTTTTTTAGACCAAACGCAGGAAACATCTATTCTTGCAGCAATTTGGAATAATAAAAATACCGTTCTAAACCACTACACGCTACTTGATAATACAAATGTTTGAGTGAAATGTCAGCTTTTACTAAACGTTAACACAGTTTTATTGAGTATATTCTGAAGAATATTTGTGAGCTGCAAGTAGCCGTGTTTGCTGGGTGTGCTTTTGAATTCCTAAATTCCTAAATACCGAATGCTTGTCTCAGTTTTTTTTATAGCCACTGTATTTTTGACTAGATCAAAATGCGGAGGTTCCGAGTTTCCGATTTTTTTTCCGAGTATTTCGATTGCTGATGAAGTCTTCAAAGTAAACAATCGGTTTTTTGATAGATTGGCCATGATAAGCACTTGTAAATAGCTCATACAGATACATTTTGGAGAAGGCCTCTAGTTGACTGTAGTTGTCGCATAATGTTCAGGAACACCTCCCTTGGCATACGGAAACGCAGAAAGTGCTTCTCGCCGTAGGTTGCCGTGTCACTAAAGTAGTCCTGGCACAGCTTCTGATGACCGGAACAGCATTAGCTAATATCGTTTTCATTTCATATGAATTCACACACTCACCTTCAGCCAAACGAAGGAACAAGTATTCGAGCTAACGACGCACTACTGGCATTAAAAATTATTTGGTTAAGCCAATCAATGGCAAAATGTTGGAGAAAAATCTGCGATCTCTGAAAAATAAAACTTCTGATGCCTGATGTTGAATGATTCACAGGATTACAGGTGTTGACGGGTTAAACAACAAGTTGGTCTATTTTAGCCAGTTCTATTCAAGTTTTTGCTGATGCAAATCAAGTATAAAGTTGTTCTAAAAATAGACCGCCGCTGAAGATGCCCTATATGTTTACGAGAGACCATTGATCCAATTATAGATCAGTAGATAATCAATTATACAGTTCGGAAAGATGAAAGTGTGAAGGTATTTAAAATATTGCTTGAAACTTGATGTTAATTATATAGCGCGTTGTCCTGGGCTTATCCTATTGAAGCTTTTTTAAATTCAAATCGATTGTGGATAGAAGTATGTTATGCTTTGGAAGACTGTTATCAGAACCACTCATCAGGTGAATCAGCTCAAAGCGGTTGTTACTTATCTATCCTTTAGCCTGAAGTGGGAGTGAGTAATCAACGAACGAGCTATTTAAAAACTGTTTTCTTTCGTCCACTTTGTTATGTTTATTACCCGAGCAGGAGCGAATAACTTGTTAGCTGGGTTTGGTATTTAAGAGTGCTGCATAAGAGGTAAAAAACCTGAGGATAATACCAACACAATGTTCCCACGATGTTATACGAATACCAAATTGAGGTGAGACAATACCAAAATAGTACCTCTCAGGTATTTCCAGGTATCCCAAACGACAAGTTTGGTTATTCGAGAGATATTTTGCTTGCAATTCTTAGGTATTTTACCTCTTTCGCTGTACTCTTAAATACCAAGGCCAGTTATCAAGATCAAAATTAGGTATTAATATGTCATTTTCTCTTGCTCGGATACCTAATAACATAACATTCAATTCTAGTCAAAATCGTCAAAAGGTCGAAAGTAACATTTGTAAACAATTACTTAAAACGTAAATTTCCTGGAAATGCCAGGTTGCTTACGTCTATACCCACTACCGACGGAAAGGTTATAACTCCCTGTATCTGTGTCTGGTGCTATTTTGTTTGTGGGAGAAAGCAGATCCCAGAAAAATTAGCTAAAAGTCATTGTTTACAAATGTTACTTTCGACTTTTTGACTATTTTGTCTGGAATTCTTCGTATCACTGACTGTATTCCAATTGGAGCATTAAAATGTTCGCTTAAATTTGACAGACGAGATTTTTTCAAGTAACCCTACTACTATAGCAGACGAAACAATTAGTTTATGGACGTACCCTCAAACTAAAACAAGCTGCAAGCTGGTAGCAAATTATTAGGGAAGCTGATACTCACTTATCGCAGATAGTAACAAAGCACCAGAAGGCTTGCTCGCTGGGTAAATGCATTAGTAGAAAGGCAGCGATCGGCGCTTGAGCCTGGCAGTAACCTACTTTTGGATTGTGTATCGAGTAAGCCTTCAGCACGTTGAACAGCTCCTTCTGGCCGGGCTTTTCCTCATCGATGAACATCTCGTGGTGCGGAAACTGTCGATGCTGATCTTTCTTGATTTCGTCGATTATCTGCGGATTGCCCGGCTGGCGGAGCAGGTCATTGTACAGGTTCGGATACTTTTGTTGCAACTGATAGGCACCGGTCAGGTAGAACCAAGCCCGGGGACGTACCGCCTGGGGGATTCCCTTACGACAGCGTTCTCGCAGCTGTGGATAAATAGGATTACGGTTCAAGGATCGGGATTTCGTTGCGCCGCTAGATCAAAACTTACCTTTTTGTAATTCTTATTCATATACTCCTGCCAGTGGTTGGTCATGTGGAGCCATTTCTTTTCGCGAGCGATAATCTGCTCCCTGGTTAGAGTTTCTTTTGCCGGTTTCTCCGAGAACTGACTGCCACCGTAGAAACCGTGCCGATCGGGGCACGTCGAGAAGGCACTGGTGGTCGAACAGAGCGATATCGTGTCGGCATTCTTGCTTAGTTGTCGATTCAGTGAAACCGAGTTCGAGGTATTGGTCGAAGTGGGCGAGGCGGCCATGCCGGAAGAGGGGACGATGTATGGAGTGTGGTAAGAATCTGCAATCGAGAATGGAAGAAACGTATGACATTAGATGGGTTAGCGATGATTTCAAATTATTTTTTAAATAGCTATCTAATTGGCAATATGGCGTACAGTAGTTAGTTCAAACTTTACTGGACAACCGTCAAGTAACTGTGTGTTGGCCAGCACTGTTGTGTTTCGAACTGTACTAAAGAATCCCACGATAGTTTTACAACGGCGCTGTAATTAATGAAAGAGAACGAGACGGGAGAAAATATCTCATTGTTAGATTAGCCCTAATGAAAAACGTTTCAAGAATTTAGGTTTTTATCCTGTGCTATTTCATTGTCGTTCGGTGCCCATGCCCCTGTTACAAAATGTTAACTGCTCCGAAACTACGACAGAGTACAGTCCAAACGATGTCCCTTTAGGACCTATTCATAAACCCCCTCCCTGCCCCCTCGTAGACTTTTGTATGAAGCGTAGACTTTGGTTATTTACTGAAGTAGTAACCATCCGACATCGAAGGAAGACCTTCTGTTGAACGCAAATGACCAAAACAATGAGAGTCTTCAAATTCTTCCAATTAAAAGATGGGACTATAGTATACATACTGCTTTTGAAACAACATGTAAAATCTCTCCAACGTCGACTTTTTGTGCGTCAACAAACGAGTGAACATCGCATCTAGACGGGATAAAGGTCTGGTGTCAAAACTGCGAAAAGAATTGTGACAGTAGAAAAAGAAAACCCGATTCAATACAATAAAATTTGCTGTCAAAATTCGGCTTTTAGAGTTACAGAGGAGCTTTGTTCTGCAAACTTCTTCAAAAATATTTATTTCAAATACGAAAAATATTTAACAGGTACCTATGGTTACGGACACAATAGTGATCCAGATCATCCAAACTGTCCTTGAGTTCAGTTCAGATGTTGTACATGATCGACAAGGAGGTTTAGAGTGTTTTGACCGTACTTCTTAGCAGTAAAAGCTACAAAGAAAATCTTAATACCGCTGCAGAGAGACATATCACAGTATTTTCAGAATAACTACGGGTTGTTCTGGGTGTTTTGCATGATCAATAAGACGGTTTACGAGGTCTCCGTCGTACAAATGGAATGAAAAAGCTCCATGAGCCAAAATTGCACTGGTTTAGTCGTATAACAGTATTCTAGCATATTTACGGCACTCCAAACTATTCTTGAGTTTATGTTGATGATTTGCATGATCAACAAGACGATTGACGAGGTCTTCGTCCTACTTATGAGTTGGTAAATCTCCATGGGGCACCATTGCACAGTTATAGTCATATTACAGTATTCTCAACATATCTACGGCCAAACTATTCTTAAGTTTAGATGTTGATGTTTTGCATGAATCAGTGAACTAAGCAGCTGAGTTTTTTTTTTCACTCAATTACAACAATAAGAGGTTTGACAGAAAAAAAAAAAACGTAACACGATTGTGCCCAAATACTGCACGGAAACTGGTTTATCGATGAAGTAGCAGGAAGTGAAGCAGGAAAGTGCTAGAGTTCTTGTGGTTCAAAATACGCTGAAACGACTCGGGACACATAATACGTTGCTAGATCTACTTGGTCTGGTCCATCTGAACAAGATTTGGACAAAAATATTGGCGAGCAGTTTGAATGAAAATAGGAGGTGTCGATTATATATTGTGTAAAAAAACATCGGAATGGTTCAGCGCGCAAAGGCACGTAGCTCTCTCAAGCAGCAAATAAGGGCCATTGGAAAGTTTTGGACTATGATGAAAGCAAAACTTCGAAATAAAGGTACAGAAGCCGCTGATTTTTGTTGTTGTTTTGTTAAAAAGACCGTGCGTATCGTAGTTGCTACTCCGTTACCGATCAGAACTATTGTAATTGCACAGAGAACTATATAGATGGAGCTTGGGAGGTAGCTTTTACATCTTCATTGTACAAATTCACTAGTTCATTCTATTTATAGATCAGTACCGGCGCCGGCCACGTCGTCACGGTCTTTGGGGAGGGGGGAAGGATAATTAGTTTGACAATCGTTGGTTAGAGACCCTGTTTACCTCTGCGTCTCCACAATTGTCAAGGGAAGGGATAGATATGTGTTAGTGAGGCAGGTTATTTATAGATCATGGAGTCACTGTGGTAAGTGATGCGATCCAATGAAAGACTGCTTTTTATTTTAAATCTAGTGGTGATAGAAAGAGGCAAGTGACAAATAGCAAGGAAGGGGACGGGCCTGGGATTGAGCTCCCGACCATGTGCTCAGTAAGCAGAACGGGTAACCAGTTAGCTACCCAGCCACGTCAATAAAGATACAGAAGCCGCTGATGTCGACAAATTTAAAAAGGATTGGGTACATGTGAGCAGAAGCATCGATGGAACAGAACAGTTGTCCAAAACCTTATGAGGAACATTAAGAAGAAAGTGTGTGACCTGTCGACGTAAACGAAGAACTAAATAATTATTACTATTATTTGATCATTGTATAACTATGAAACATTATTTTTTTGAAATTTACACTCCGAAAAAGAAAAACAAGCTAAAAAATTGTTTTTCTATGTACCCATGATCAACGATACAGTCCTTATTTTCTCTGCAATCCTGACTGTTTTGTGTGGGAATGGGCTATTCCACATGTTATGAATCACTCCTGAACAACTCCTTAGCCACCCACAGTGCTCGCTTGGTGGAAGTGATTGTGAACGTAAAGAGCGCATTCCATTTATTGACACTGAAAGTATTAGCACCTGTTTACAAAAAAACATTAGTAAGACCATCCGCACCAATGCGGTAAATTGTTACCCAGTTTGACAACTCGACACCGCACCGGTGTTTAGTAACCGAGTCGGAAAATAACAATTTGCTCTCTCGGTGAGGTGTGCAGCCGGTCGGTAATTTGACAACCCAATCCAACCGAGCCGAGCGTTGCTATTTGAATAAAAATAACCAAAACAAGTTGAAACGTCAAAACAACATCTGTTTACGATTTCTGTTGAAAGTGTTTTTGCTAATTTCACGTTTATTGTGAGAAGTTGTGAAAAAATGAGTGCATAAAAACCCCGTGGAAGAAATTGGACGCATCGAGAGGACGAAGTGCTTTTCAGGGCTTGGCAGGATGTGTCCCAAGATCCAATCATTGGGAAAAACCAGAAAGCTGAATACCTGTTCGCAAGAATCTAAAAGAAGTTCGTAGAAATTTGTGCAGTGAGTAGTTCAGTTTATCCGGGACAGCGCCGCAACTGGCAAGATGGCAAGTAGACCGGTGCAAGAATAAAGTTGCGTCCTATTTTGTTGCCTTTTTAGCAACAACCGGTGCGAAAGGGTGTGGGTTAATCAAAATAGGAACGCGCTCTGTTATCAAAATATTTCCCAGATAAAAACCCACCGGTGGGGATGATCTAAGCAAATATTGATCGGTGGAAATGGACAGAGATGATCTCCTTCGTGCTCCTAGCGTGTGGCCATGGATACCGGTCCTGAACCGGCCGCAAGAACGGCCCCGCTAGTGCCCGCGAAATTCTATTTAAAACTCCGAAAAGTGTGCTCCGACAAAAAAAAAACCTATTCCGCGTGTGTCGGAATCGAAATCCCAACGGAAGTCTAAACCTTCCGTGCTAACCTTAACCCCGGCGACGACGCTGCATCCAGTTAGCGACGGCGCGGGTCAGCGTAACTCCCGAAATGAAAGAGCAGGCATCCCCTGTGGGTCTTTTAAGGTAAGTTGTATTACCCTCATTGTTATAAATATGGTAGAATATCATTATCTTAACTCAAGAATAGTTTGGAGTACCGTTGATATTCTGAGAATACTGTCATAGGTCATAGGTCAATAGGTGCAATGATATCTCATGAAGTTTTTCTCACCCATACGTAAAGTGGAGTTCAAGATTCAAACTCAAGGATAGTTTGGAGTACCTTAGAACATGTAGAAATACTACACTTAGAAAAAAAACATTTAAAAATAAGTATTTTCAGATGCACCCAAACGAAACGACTAATAAGACATCAATTTACGTCCTTATTCAAATTTACACGAAGGAAAAGCTGAACACCTAATTTTCATAGATTTGTCATAGTACTTTCAAAAACTAATCTATAATTTATAAACCTAATGAGCATTACTAGAGCGAGGAACTTGCCAATATCAAATTGCTAGTTGCACATTGATTGTTGACGCAAGTGGGCAAGCGATTGTTTACGCATTTTATTTTTAAAATTTACACAAAGTTGTCGATTAATACTGTGCTTGCACAAACGTTTCTGGGCGATAAAACCAAAAATCAATATGTAACTAGCGATTTAAAATTGGTTCACTGTTGTAGAACCCCTTGATCCCAAGTGCACCTTGCAATACATTCTTGCTCTTTTTGTTACTTGAATTTTTGTTTGTTTCTTAGAATTTTGTGTTAATTTGACAACATATTTGAGGGGTTCTTCGATGTGAGTTATGTTTTAGGGGCGTAATGAATGAGCTTTGGACCGACGTACTGGTACTTTCTGAGCCATTTCTTCCATGACTATCCAGCAGTACATACAACCAGGGCAGGAAAATCAAGAAGAAAATGGATATAGTTTTTGGCTCAGAAAGTACCAGCACATCGGTCCCAGGTTCAATGATTCGCCCTTAATAATGTAACTCATACGAACACACCCTCAAATATTATGTCAAAATAGCCTACACTCCCGTTTAATTTTACTCATTTTTTTAGTACAATTGTATGCTATTTCTTTTTCTCACACGGAAAAGTTACACACACTTTTTGAATAGATCCACGTTTTAAGAAAATTAAATAACAGTTCCGTGAGAAAAAGAGATAATATACAATTGTACTCCAAAATTGATTAAAATGAAGCGGGAGTGTAAAACGAAAACAAAAATTCTCGCACCGAAAAGCGCAAGAATGTGTTGCAAGGTACAGGCTGCAAGGTGTACTTCGGACCAAGGAGTTCTACAACAGTGAACCAATTTCAAATTGCTATTTTCCTATTGATTGTTGATACAATTATGATCGTTTCCAACAACTTTCACCATGAGGCGCAAAGTCATTCCGTCCGATGGTAAACGATAGAAACAAACCCAGTTGAAGCTAATTACTCCGCTGATTTAGCAAATTCAATTTAAAATATGAAACCGACGATTAATAGCGATAGGTTCATCGATCATGCGAACCTAATTTGAAGACGATCCATTATACAGCTCAGCCCTTAGATGGAAGCACGATTGAACTAATGTATTCAACTTGCCTGATATTTCGCTCAAACCACCCACAATTCGTTGATGGCCCTGTATAGCGAACTTGTATAAACATAGATAGCTACCCGCCTGTACGTTGATGACTGCCTGAATTCATTAGACAAACTTCGTTCCAAAACGAATGCGCACGGCTAAATATTGCTTATTGACTCTCTTAACCCTTAGTGCGCAATAGAGGAAGCGCACTTGTTTGGCAATCGTCGTTTGGTCGTCTAACCGAACAAATTGAATTTTTCCTTCCTTCCCCCCCAATACACATGCAAGCACATACATATTCAATCCATTAGACAACGCGTTATGCGGTTTGGTCTACCATATATTTATTTGCAACGACAATGAAATACTGGGCAGCAGTGAATTGGTGAAAACAAAACACACAATGTGACGGAAGCAAACACATTCTAACTTGAACAGTGTAAACATCAGAACAGAAATGTTTACATTTAGGTGTCACGTTCAGTGTAATCCATCTTCGGTGAGGATTGGCCAGGATCGAGGGCCTTCAGCCTTCCTCACTGAGAATGAAATATTATCATCAGGCAGATAATTTTCCTCTAGAAACTGGATGCACACTTGCTCTAATTCACATGTATTGAACCATCATATACTTCTGACAGAAAGCGGATGCTGCTTTTCCAATTTTCAGCTCGTAAAATGCTTTCCGGTCCAATCAATGCGTTCAACCGACCGCCGCCTGGTTCTTACGTGTTTAAAAAGACAGCTCTTCTCGGAATGGGTGTGCAGTAGCGTTTACTCCGAAGTAACTATATTTGCTTGCGCATGAAAATTGTCGGCAGTTGTCCACTATGAACAACTAACTGGTGCTTTTCAGTGAGATTAGCTATTACAATTTTAGGTGACAGGTTCCTAACGATTCTGACGTCAATCGTTTGGATTTGCTATTTAATTGAAGATTTTTTTGACGATCACTGGCACATATAATTAGGGATGGAAATTCATTAAAATTTATTTTACATTCTCTTCTACATTAATTTGAATCCTAGAGAGTTTTTAGCTGTTTAGTGGAATACCTGTAACCAGAAATAAGAAGAAAAATTAGTATTTTCCATTTAATTCCAACTACCTTAGCTAATCTTGACAGATACGCGTATTTCGTCTACAATGCGCAGACTTCGAAAACAAGCTAAAATACACCGTGAACTGAATAACGTAATCGGGAACTAGTTCACGTTTTTGGGTAGAAATCATAAAAATGTGAACTAGTTCACGGTTCGTTTTCAGTTTCGTGAACGCTTTTGTTTCTGTGTACATTGTAAACGAAATACGCGTATCTGTCAAGATAAGCAAAGGTAATTGGAATTAAATGGAAAATACTAATTTTTCTTCTAATTTCTAATTACATTCATTTGCCAATAACTTTTGTTTTCAGCAGAATTCTATACTCAGGCAAATAAACATAAGAATTTCATAGGGTTCAACTTATGAACGATGCTTTGGAATTTCATAAGCCTGACTTATGAATGTTTTTGGTTTTACACGCCGTTGTGTTTGTCTGCCTTTAAGCTTTAGTGTTTACAAGCGTTGATATATATATTATTGGTCAAGCCACTGGATCCATAATCTCAACGTTAAATGTTCAAGACCATTACATTTCATGAGCAAATTAATGAAATTCATACTGATTTCTTGTGACGAATAATCACTATGCAATCTTATGAATATCGAAAGTTTATTTCGCTGAGTGTATGAAATTGCTACAACATTGGACACTTATCATACAGGGGATCGACAAAATGATCAGAACAGGCAAATTTTTTGTCAATTTTGTGGTGATATAACTTCCTGAAATAGTGTCCGAAACATTCGACTGGGAAATTAATGTGATTTTGTATGGCGGTAACGAAATTTTCCATTCCTAGTAGCACACTTGTTGCCATTCGGTTGAGATAACATAAATATGACTTGCTAAGTCATAATCAAGTTACTACGACTAATTATGTTCGTAGTGTGGTAGTTGGGATGGCCACTGGATACTGGAGATGTTCCGCGTTTCAGAAGGGACTATCCATCATGAAGTTCAGTACAAGATGCCGTTGTTAGGCTTTTTTTGTGCACGAAAAAAAAGAAGCATTTCTCGATCACAGAAATTGGCCTTAAATTGGCCGAAATATGGCAATTTCCGTGGAACAGGTGCTGATGAAGGGTTCTTAATGCTGTCAGTTCTTTTTTTAACCCAAAGCATGCCATTTGAGATCTCTTTCTTTTGATTTTTTCCTGCGTTTCGCCCTTTGGGTTGATTATAACAACATTATGGGTGAAATGACCTCAGCATGTATTGTTTACACTGCGTGAGTTTCATTGTGAAATGTGTCGTAGTTTAGACTATGGAGTCGAAGGAACAGCAAGTGCGCGAGAACATTTTGCACGCGCACCTCGAAAACCCACTTCTTTCGCACGGAGCCATCGGAAAGATTGAAAATTCACCAGTCTACTGTGTTTCGTGTCATAAAAGGTTTCAGGGAACGTTTAACTGTCGATCGAAAGAAGGTGAGTGGTAGAAAAAGTGTTCCGCTTTGTGTGAAGGATCACAAGCGAGTGGTTGCTGCCTTTAAACGGAAACCCAACTGTTCCGTTCGGGATGTCGCGAAAAAGCTGCACTTGACCAAAAGTTTCGTGCAGAAAGCCAAACAACGAGCCGGGCTTCTTTCATTCAAAGTTCAGAAAGCTCCAAACCGCAATGAAAAACAGAATAGGACAGCTAAAACACGTGCACGGAAGCTGTACACACAAATGTTAACAAAACCACATTGCTGCATCATGGATGATGAAACACACGTAATAGCGGACTTTAAACAAATTTCCGGCAACCAGTATGTGACTGCGAAAGCCAAGTTCGATGTTCCAGAGTCTCTCAGGAAACAGCAAGTGTCAAAGTTCCCCTTGAAATACATGATTTGGCAGGGGATTTGTTGGTGTAGTAAACGGAGCAAGCCTTTCGTGACAACTTCAACTGTAAAGCCTCCCGTGGTCTAATAGTTAGAAATACCTTCATACCCCGTAAAGACATCCACAAAGCCATTTGGAGATCATCTGACCAACGAACAGGGAATGAATTCGACCATATTCAAACGGACGGCGAATATAGATTTGGACTACTACCTAGTTGCAGTATATATGCGTTCAAAACTCTCGACGGTGTAGAACACGCGTCGAATTCTGAAGCCGGGACCAACCATTGAGCTACTGTGGGAAACCGGAGTTGCCCTGGAGTATGCGCAACAGCTAGAAACACCCCTACCAATGGAAGATTGATATGATGGCGAATGCAAGCAGTTCGTAGAGGAGAAGAATGCAACACGGATGAGAATGCTTCAACATCGTACAAGCAACAATCAATATGCAACTAGCGATTTGAAATTGGTTCACTGTTGTAGAACTCCTTGCGCTTTTCTGAACCTTGCGGCACTAATATCTTTGTTGTTGTTTTGATTCGCTATGTTATTTTGACACAATACTTGAGGGTGTGTTGGTCAGAGTTACGTTATTAGGGGCGAATCATTAAGCATTGGACCGAGCTTGGGACCGGTGTGCTAGTACTTCCTGAGCCAAGCAATATTTTCGTTTTCTTCATGACTATCCAGTGCGAACGGAAATGTTACAGAAAACGAAGGTGGCAGGGTAATGAATCTAGGAACAGGCGGGGAGAAGATGACAGGATCCCGACCTCAACCCTACAGAATGTTGAGGAGGTTTAAAAAGGTTTAAAAACCACCTCAGCTGCTAGTGTTGACTAACTCCCAAGTGACCTATGAAAAAAAGGTGTTGAACACTGACAGGGGCGCTGCGCTGGATAATTACCAACATTTGGGAGGAAGAGTGTTTATCGGAGGATTGGATAGAAGGTATCGTGTGTCCTATCTATAAAAAAAGGGTGCCAAGCTGGATTGCTGTAACTATCGTGCAATCACTGTACTAAGCGCCGCCTGTCACCAATTGCTAAGAAGTTCGTGAGGCAATACCAAGCAGGATTCATAGTTGCCTGCGCTACATATTTTAAACCGTGTTACATAACAATCCGTGAAGTTTGGAACAGCAAATTCTCTCATACTGCCAATCCTAGTGCATCCCATAGATGGATCGCCATGAAGTCTTCTTTCTTTCTTTAGCATTTCAAGCTTATTGCTTTCACAATTCGCTTATTGCTTGCTCTTAACTTTGTGTTCTTAACGCACTTTTTTTTTATTAATTGAGAGCCTACGATGCCAGGTACCATTTTTGCATTAGTATGATTGGGAGTCGAGAAATTATCCTTAACGAAAAATTCCTAGACCACATAGGGAATCGAACCCAGCTACCTCCAGCATGGTATTGCTTTGTAGCTGCGCCTTTACCGACTGAGCTAAGGGAGGAACCATGAGGACCATATCGCCATGAGGACCCATATCGCTAATACCACAGTGCCCCGTGCTAATACCTTCCTTACGGAAGGAAATGGTGGCAGAAGTTGATTCCAAAATAGCCTAGACGGTCGTAGTAGAACTTCAGTGCCGGCCAAACATGTCAAAAATTCTACACGTAGTTGCTTAACAATCCCCATTGCATCGTGATGGACTGTGGCTGCATCGTGATCCGGAGTGGTATACGGTTCCAAACTGGCTAAAGTGCTGAAGATACCGAAAACAACAGTTTTCCGAGTGCTAATAACCTACCAGGAAACCTGGAGTGTGGCAAGTAATCAGTGGACCTACAAAAAAATAGGAACCAGGAACCAGCAAGGTGGTGAGGTGCGTTAAAGCCAACCCCGGTCTTTCTATCCGATATGTGGCCAGAAGGCACAACGCCAACACTAAACGGTGCCGAACATCCTTGCCATGGAAGAATACAAGTCGTACGAAACCAGTAAACATCCGAACCGGCAAATGAAGCTGAATTCCGTCGCCAACAAGATTGCAAGGTTCTTGTACGATCGTGTTTTTGACGAAACACAAGGGCCGAATTTTGATCGACGACGAAACGTACGTCAAACTGTATTTAAAGCAGATTCCCGGTAAAAAGTTTTACATCGCGACTGGACGTGGGGATGTGCCGGAATGATTCAAGTTCAGGTTTGCCGACAAGTTCGCGAAGAAGGCCATGTTTTAGCAATTGATTTGCAGTTGCGGCCTGAAAACGGAACAATTCGTCAGACGATGACATCCCACGTTTACATCGAAGAATGCCTGAAAAAGCGTGTTCATCCGCAAGCATAGGGACAAAGTCATTTTTTGGCCCGATTCGGCCAGCTGCCACTGCTCCAGGGTTGTTCTGGAGCGGTATGTGGTATGCGGGCAAAATGGAAGAAATGCGCTGATTCCGTGTCCGTTTCCACTGTGCGGGCACTGATGGGCTCGATCAATAGATGCGATATGATATTGGAATGGGGTTTACGAAACTAGCTTCTGAATGCTTGTCGTTTCTAAATTGGAGTAGAAATAGTGCAATCGGCTTCTAATTTCCGGTCTAAGCTTTTTGCTATCATACATACTAAATTGATGATTACAGGTAAAATAAATCCTGAATGCAACTCAGAACATATCTTGGGAAGATTCTAGGATCATTTTTCGAGAAGATTCGCAATATATTTTATCTTCCATCTAGAGTTTTCGAAATTTTGAATGACCAGTACTGTAAATAGTCATTTCAACTCCATGCGGTTCACCATTGAATATCGTTTGAATATGACAGTGAATATAATACTTTCGATATGACAGTTAGGGTAATGCAGAGTAAAACAAATTAGTGCTACAATTTCATCATACACCATATTCAGAGAAGGGACGACCCCGGTGTAGTGGTTAACATCCATACCGCTCCCGCCAAAGTCACGATTTCGAATCTCACCCCTGGATAAGTTACAAAAAAAACCAAGTTGAGTGACAACGACGGGAGATGAACCAGCCCAAGGCTGAATTTTAGCTTCTGAAACAAGTTATCGCTTAAGTAACCCAACTGAGTTGCAATGACTTTTTACAGTACTGCTCTTCATTTTAATTTTCATTTTCATTTTGCAGCGTTTCGTGGGTCAATCGCAAGTCAATCCAAAGCCGAGAGTTAGGAAGGGGTAATGGCGAACCGGTCTATGCGGACTACTTGAACGCCATGGGAGAGGGTAAGGATAAGGTTAGGGTATGGGGTTTGTAGAGCTCTTGGAATGAGATGACCGCGTTGCTACGAAATGACCTGGAATGTTTAATGTGTTTTTGTTAAATTATGTAAGTTCTCTTCAA
This sequence comes from Aedes japonicus, assembly GCA_034211315.2. Classification (NCBI taxonomy): domain Eukaryota; kingdom Metazoa; phylum Arthropoda; class Insecta; order Diptera; family Culicidae; genus Aedes; species Aedes japonicus. Next base: position 333,267 of record JASCZW010000454.1, on the reverse strand, counting down.
AAACATGTATGTTGTTAATAAAATTGCTGTGTTATTTGATTTCTGTTTGATTTCTTATATACTGACTGATATAAGACTGATGCTAATTCTATTTGTGTGCAGTATTTGCTTTCCTTACTAAAACTGCTTGTAGGCTATGGTTGGGAAGGTCCTTTGTACTTTTATCGATCCATTTCACCGCAATTCTCGGCTAACTAGAACGCGTCCGGGGCTGACTGATTTGGTGCTTGAACTTCGTGACCACTCGGGGCCATAGTGATTGCAAAACCGCCAGCATAGAGTTAGTAGCAGAAAAAAAGAGAAGAGGAAGAAGATTTTAGTATCTGCTGGCATGCAGGGTGTATGTGAGATTATTGGTGATATTCTCACAACGACTCTTCGTTTCTTTGACCAAAAATTTCGAATCACTGTAACCCAACCAAACTTAATTGTAACCTCTAATTCTAATAACACTATCACATTTACTGCCTTAAATTGTTGCCTGAACCCTAAATTCCTAGCCTACTCCTCACCTTAGGATCTGTAGCCATTCCAAATCTAAAAATATTTCAAATATGAAACCTAGGCATAGACGATTCTATTTCCTATTTAGCGGGTTTATCTTTAATTTGCTCCTCCCTTCCACTCATCTACTGTTTGGCTTGGAGGATTCATGTTCCTACTAAATCTGACAACCTTGCAAGTAGGTAATACGAAAATATTGATCCTATGATATTGTATATCACTCATCAAACACTCCTATTGATACAAAACACATAGAAAAGTCCATTCTACTGCTTCAAATGGTGTTTCCTAAGCGGGCCCCCCACGTCCTATTTCTAATATACATGCTTGTCATCGTCAGTTTTAAGTAACACTTTTCCGTGACCATGTGCTTCATTTTGAAATCAGATAATTACCCTGATCAAAACATTCACCCCTTTTTAAAATGGTGCAATTACATTCAGATATTATACCATGTGCAAATCAGGTATTCTGGTTATTTATTCCATATGTATTATAATGAATAAACAACATAAATTGCCACGAAAATCGACAGTGTACTTTTAGTGGTTTTTCCTATCTTGAAGTAAGAAGTTTAAGAGTGAATTGCGGCCAGTATCACACCTGATGTTAGTACCTTTATATAAACGTTCTACGACGTGGCATTGAAAAAATGACTAGAATATGTGATCAAATTCTTGGTGTCACATGCATGTTTATAGCATGCGCTTCACTTTACTCAATTTTTGAGTACAATTGTATGCTATCTCTTTTTCTCTCACGGAAATGTTACTCAATTTTCGTTAAAAAGTGGATCAACTAAATTTTTGAGTAGATCCACTTTTTACGAAAATTGAGTTTACATTTCTGTGAGAGAAAAAGAGATAGCATACAATTGTACTCAAAAATTGAGTAAAGTGAAGCGGGAGTGTGAGATAAGCCCTCTCACCGTCGACAAGGTCAAAACTTGGACCAATGAGAGGGACTTTTTACAGTTCTGCTCTTCACACCGAAATCCAAAAATCCTCAATAGCAAGAACCTTTAAATTTGTTCAAGATTCCCATTGAAAATCAGATTTTCAATTTTCGGTCCTGATCAATTCCGGGTTCTCAAGGGTTTCCAGATTGGGTGGCACCCTGTAGAAAGAAGGATAATTTGGAAGTATTTATGAAGATCCAAGTCTAATGAAACCATCAGGTGATTCAAGTGAAGAATCCTGATTTTGAATTTCTGTAGGCAACGGTAGTACGTGAACTTTTAGACCTAGGATAACGTCTTTGTTTTCTATACTGTGGTGAAATTGAAAAAAAAAACGAATTAGGACCGTCACGAAAACTGGTCAGGTTTTGAGCGTTAATATCTCAGGCGTTTCTCCAAAAAAATTCAAAATTTTTACACCGATCGATCGGACATATTTCTGCGCACCGAATAGAGAACATTTTTGATTTCGAGCCACATATTATTGAAAAATTCATAAAACTTAAGTCTTGTCTTAAAAGTATATTAATTCAAAGAATATTGCATTGTACAATCAAAATGGCTTACATTTAGTAGCGTAGTCCTACATCATCATTTCGAACAGGCCAATGGGGCTGTACCTTGAAGTTTTTCTTAAACTTCTGTATATCATGATTCAAATTAGCTAAACGATTAGTGCCTTCTTGTAAATTCATCATAAGGTCAACCTAATTACGGATCGGATAAATTAATTTTTTGTCCACTACATGGTGTAAGGGCAGAGAATTATTTCTTGGCTTCTCTAAAATCAAGTATTCTTTTAAAGATCATTATTCAGACACGACCGGCGTTGGCACGCTAGTCCAGAACATCTGTTGATTCTCTGTGTTGTTGTAAATTACCAGGCAATAACGGGGGCAGTATCCGTTAACAACCGCTAAAGCTCAGCCCAGGCTCATGTTGGTAGGAAATTAGACCTGGACTTTGCGTCATTTTCGAGATTACAACCAGAAGAAAATCCACTCCAAGAGCTAACGTTTTAAGGACAACGTCCAGTATAAAGACTATCAATTTCGCAGATCCTACATTTAATACATGTATGATACTAAAACGATAGTAAAGATTTTTATGCAAACCGATGTAACCCAGGAAAAAGTTCTTCGTTTTTCTAACCACACGAAGGCATCGTAAAAATATCAACCAAATTCGTTATGTACCAAGCGCAATTCGTCCTTGCAAACATCAGTCACCGAACGAAAAACGTTCAATGTGCTAGCCAATAATTCAGGCATGTTTATGATTCTCTAAACGCACTCGAGTACCTGCTACTTCTCCATAGTCTACTTCCGAGTCAGATTAGAACAAACTTTCAAGGTTGATTTATTTTTACAATTGCTCACATACTACTCAGCCGGTTCGAAAAGACCAACGCAGAGCAAAAAAGTTGTCAAAAATGTTGTCCCATTATCACAAAAGCATACACTGCTTTCGCAACAAGACTTGCTGACCTCACAACACCAAACAGATTGCTGGGACTGGTTAGGCGTCGTTGACATCATCCGATGGATGACAATTTTGCAGCCATTATTATTCTTCACGTGCGTACCTGCGGTTAGGATTGTTTCAATCCATTCATGAGGGAATTCCGCTGAAGGGGAAAAAACTACCCAGCGAGCCCACTTATGAACAATAATACTTTTTTCTGCTACCTCAGGGTGCAAAGGAAATTCAGCTAATACTCACCAAAATAAACTAAAGCGTTCTAAGCTGTTATCTTGGAACTTATCGTCATCGTTGCAGCCTAGTCCTGCTTGCTTGTGTTATCTGCTGCGCTTATCTATACGCAATCGAATGATACACTTCACCAGTCAGGCACGAAGAGGATTCCGAGTCACCGCGAACTCTCAATTGAAAGTATAAATTCCTTCAACTTCGTAAATTGCAATCACTTAACAACTATGTCATTTATTTCTTCTTCTCCAATCGAACACTGCTTTCCATCATGTATTATTACACACAATCGCACAATCTCCACTTGGTAGGTCGTGTTTCCCGCAGTGAGAGTTGGATTAATTTACATTTGCTGTACCATCCGTATCTATACAGGTCGAAATTTATGCTTCAGATTTTCACCATTGCACACTTTCGCATTGGTCGAAACACGGAATATAATAAAACGGAAAATCACCTCTCACTTATTTGATGAATATTAACTTCGTCGTCGTGGTCGTCGTTGTTGACTGCCCCGTATGCGCTATGTGGCTGCTTCAGCACTGTGTGTACTCGTTCTTCACGTACCTACACATTATATTGAGCTTTGTTTCATCGGAATTCTTTCGCGTTTTTTTTTCATATACACTGATGATCATACGTCGTATCACCTTGTCCAGGAAAAAAAATGGAAAACTTTCTTCACTATTTTTCACAAATCACCTTTCGTTTGTAATCGCGCCAACCTGTGCTGAATTTTCGAAATTTCAACTGCAAATTGTCGACGAGTTCTGCGGAAATATTTACAAATAATATCGATTGGTTTTCATTGCCTTCTATATGAACGCTACTTGTCACTCACACGTCCCGCGAATAATCCGGACCTCACTCTGAAAAATCACCGAACGGACTGGATGATCCACCATACAGCACACAGGCTGAACAACACTTAGTGATGATGGCAAAACAGTGCACACCACACGGTGTGTGCTTTTCCAATAGGACTGCTGCATACATACAGAGACAGCCCAGACCCAATCACATGTACTGATTCAACTCCTACGCTCACCGATTCACGCTGATATGCTGCTGTTGCTGTTGCTGCTGCTGCTCATTCGACGATGAGATGAGTGACGTGCAGCATGAGAAGTGAGCACGAGTTTTCATTTATGCATGGGTGGAGTTGCCTGAATTTAGGCGATTTGTCCGATCACGGCGATTTAATTTAGTCGTTGCAGTACAACAATTATTGTAGAGTTTTCATGTATAAATTCAGCCATTCAATGAAAAAAGAATATAGGGTAACGGGATGTTATGTTAGCCTAGCTCCTTGATTCGGTCTATGTACCAAATATGTCATTATTTCTTCGATAATCAACAAAATCATGTTGCTATCAGGATGATCGATGTATTTCAAAGCAATTGAGACATAATCAATTACTTTACTGGTTAAGCTGAACAGATTATCTATACGATCTTCGAATGATCTAAATTTGCCGAGATTGAACCTATAAACCGAATAATGCAGCCAAGATGTACAGAATATAGTCACATGTTATAAACTTACAGGTCACATTAGTAAAATAACAATGATTTAACAAGAAAACGGTGGACCCAATGTTAGGGACATATTTTTTTCTATGTTCCCAAATATGGCCAGATGTATGAAAAGCGTAGTAAAAATTTTGTTATTGGTAACATTTACAATACAAATGTCTGATTTCCGGTTAAATGTTGTTCATATGGCTCATCTTAACACATATTAAAGGAACAAAATCTGTGTAGAGTGAATTATAATGTTTTGATTGTCAAATGATCGCTAAATCATATGTAAAACTCACTTAAGTGTTTTTTAGCAGTTTAAGTATAGTTTGATTTGTGAAATTGTTTGTTAGGTAGAGCGAATACAGCTGGGAATGCCTTGAATCAGAAAATCAGGAAGAAACCCGTACAAAGATTGCATTTTATAGAAAATCAATCGAATGGGACGAACTTGCATCCATGATTAGAACCAATTTGGTACCCATAGACTAACATTAAATCCATATCCCTCGAAAGTTTCTCACTTTATCAAACGAGTTGTGTTGCTTTTCGTGATACATTTTACCAGGCTTATTAAACATATCTTAGGAAGTGTATAGCTAGTTAAATTTAGTTTCCAGCTCAAATACTTTATGAGTTACAATGAAAAATGTAATCGATTATTGCATATTAGGCTGAGTCAAGGGACACATACCCTACCGTGATTCCGGATAAAGATGGTCACCTTTCTTCGATTTTACTTCGACCAACTAAAGTTTTACCGATACTCAGCTAATAAACAAACATTAAACAGGTATATCTGCAAAAGTAACTGCTGAGTTGATCGGCTGTGGGTCATTTTGCCGAGGTAAACAAGAACAGCGTAGAGCCTTTTCAAACCATATACTCGAATCAAAAGTGATTTGGACATACTTAATAATATTAAATATATTCAATTCGAATTTGTATGTTTGGGGGAAATAGAAAATGAGAATTCACATAAATGAAGACTACTAGGTTGCCTGAAAAGTCCCTTTAATATCAATAGTTAAAAAAAATTTTTACCAATGTCGGTTTTATTTCTCAACATACTCTTCTTTTAGGTCGATACAACGAGTCCGGCTATTTTCTAATTTTTTTTTATCCCATCCGAATAATAATCCTTTGGAAGTCCTTCAAAATAGCCATCGGTTTCAGATATGAGCTCATCATTTGAGTAAAATCGCTTAAACGCTAAGATAAGATTACCGAAAATACGGTTTTAATTTTAGCGAAAATAAGGCTTTGGTAGCAAAACCTAAAGTGAGCCATCTCTTCAGGTTTGGGCAGGGTTGCCACATGCACAGATTTATCTAGATTGACACAGATTTGTTTCATATTTTTCATACAGATATCTGTATGATTTTATAGAAAAACCAAGATTTTTAAGATGTTTAAAAAAAGACTTGTCTACTTAAAAATCTCATATTTAAAATATGCGTTTATTTTAGGATCCAACTTTTTACCAATTCTACTTTACAGGTTACCAACAGCATTACAGGTTACAGGAGATACTTCACTTTGTCACCTCCTCCCTGGAAGATGTCAAATAGCCGATCCCCGGCCAGTTATTGCCGTCGAGCGTCAGGTACGCCTCGTCGTTCATGATCACAACCACGTTACACTTCGCAAGGAAGGCATCCTTGACGAGCACTTTCGGTCGCTGATTTTTGGTGGTCACTTGCGCTTCAAACACGAGTAGCCTTTCTCTTGTCGATGTCAATGTTGATTCAATACCTTACGCTTGCTGCACCTCCGGTCACGCAAAACCGTCGGCCGACCTTTCGCTCACCTTTCTCCTGGAGCGCCAGGATCTTGTATATTGCTGTTCGGCTGTATCCGACCGACAGAAAAGAGCGGTACAATGACGAACTTTTGCGCTTTGGTGTGAAACAGAACATCAATAATTGATTAGTTGTCGAGTTATGCAGAAATTTGTGTCAGAGACCCCTCCCCCCCTTTCTGAGAGAAAAGAAGTTTCAAACAATAATACACTCAGTAGCCGAGCAAAATGTTGCTTCCAAAAAACGCGTTGTTCAACCTTATGTAACTTTGTCAGTTATCAGTATAGGGTATGTGTCCCTTGACTCAGCCTATTATGCAACCAGCGATCACATTTTTCATTATAACTCATAAAGTTTTTAAGCTTTAAGCGAGATTCAACTAGTTATACACTTGCAAAGATAAGTTTGGTAAGACATTTGGTAGCATGTATCACTAAAAGTTACACAACTATTTTTATAATGCCATAAACTTTCGAGGGATGTGGATTTAATGTCGATCTATAAGCACCAAATTGGGTTTATTCGTGGATGCAACTTCGTCCTATCCGATGGATTTATTACTAAATGCAGTCTCTTCAAAAGGGGATGGGGTTTGGAACTGCAATAGAAACATCAACATGCCAAATTGGAGATATGCTAAAAAGTGTGTTTCATTTGTATGGGAGTCTCCCCTTCCAAAAAGTGGAGGGAGCTCAAATCACCATCGAAATATTTCTCTTTTTCACAAACCCACACCTACCAAACTTGGTTTCATATGCTTGATTAGTTCTCATGTTATGGAGAAATTTGCTTTTCATTTGTATGGGAGCCTTCTTTCCAGAAAGAAGGGGTTTCAAGTCACCTTAGAAACATTTATTGCCTTCAAAAACCTCCACATGCCAAATTTGGTTCCTTTTGCTTGATTTGTTCTCGAGTTATGATGAAGTTCGTGTTTTATTTGTATTGGAGATCCCTCCTTCAGAGAGCGAAGGGGTCTTGAACAATAGAAACATTTCTTGCATTCAAAAACACCCACATGCCAATTTTGGTTCCAGTAACGTGATAAGTTCTCGAGTTATTAAGGAACTTGTGTTTCATTTGTATGAGAGCCCTCCTCTCAGAAAGGGTAGGGGTCTCGAGTCATCTTAAAGTACGTTCACACATATCTTGATATCAAATGACATGTACATTATTTCCAGTGAAAACTAGATGCATATTTGCTGATATCAAGGTAGTCTATATCACGTAATATAAGCAGTAGTGCGAACGTACTATTAGAAAAATTTCTTGCCTTCAAAAACCTCCATCTGCCAAAAGTGGCTCCATTTACTTGATTAGTTCTCGAGTTTTGCAGAAATTTGTGTTGCATTTGTATAGAAACCCGTCCTCCCTTGCAGAGGGCGGAGGAGTCTCAAACTACCATAGACACATTTCTCTCCTCCAAAAACCACCACATGGCAAATTTGGTTCCATATGCTTGATTAGTTTTCGAGTTATGCAGAAATTCGTGTTTCATTTGTATGGGAGCCCCCGCTCCCTAACAGAGAGAGGAGGGGTCTCCAACTACCGTAGAAACATTTATTGCTTTCAAAATCCCCACATGCCAAATTTGGCAGAATATAATGCGAAAATGTTCATACTTGAGTATTGGATTAATTCGTGTAGCTACACGCTAAGATTTTTTACAGAAATCTGTAAAGTTTCATCGAATTCTCAACAGCTGAACGTTCGGTAATCGATTTTACCGAAATCCGTAAAATCGGAATACCGAACGTTCAGCTGTTGAAATTCGGTAAACTTTACAGATTTCTGTCGAAAAACAAACGGCAGCAAATTTGTAGCTGGTCAAATAGCCTATTAGGTGGTATAATTCTTTCAGAAGCATTTATAGTGACAGTAAAACACCAGTGACCTTATTACAAGATGAAGCCAAGCAAACCGTAGAATCTACCAACATCACTTAATTCCATATATTTTTAGATTGAGTTATCAGACTCCTATCTTAACTTCGTTGAGGTAATCAACTTCATGAAAAATACTGTCAATGTGAAGAGTGTGCACCAGTTCTTCTTACCTAATATAAACGGTTTAGATATGCTTTTATACAGTTCTTTCATTGTTTGAGTAAATAAAAATCTGAATCAATTATAAAGTTTTATTTTCATTAAAAACAACCAACCATCTCTCAAACACTCTCACATCAGCTCGAAAGCTCCTTAATAACCTGTCCCGCAATAACCAGTCTCTGAATTTCCGAAGTGCCCTCGTATATCTCGGTGATTCTGGCATCCCGGTAGTACCGTTCCGCAGGCATGTCCGACACGTAGCCCATTCCGCCAAGAACTTGCATGCACTGATGTGCACAGAAAGTAGCGGTTTCCGAGGCAGCGAGTTTGGCTTGCGCCGCTTCCTTCGTAAAAGGCAACTTGTTGTCCTTAAGCCAAGCGGCTCGCCACGTTAGCAGCCGTGCCGCTTCCAGCCTCAGTGACATGTCTGCAATTTTTATCTGAATTGCCTGCAGTTTCGATTTCGGCTTACCAAAGGCAATCCGTTTGTTGGCATAATCCACGGCACATTCCAGGGACGCTTGGGCGATTCCCAAGGCCTGGCCAGCCACTCCGATGCGCCCTGCGTCAAGTGATTGCATGGCAATCTTGAAACCGTACCCAGCTTCTCCCAATAAATTTTCTTTGGGAATTTCACAGTCTTCGAAAATCAACTGCGCAGTTGAGGTACCTCGAATGCCCATCTTGTCTTCTTTTTTCCCTCTGCTTAATCCTTTTGAGTCCATCGGTACAATGAAGGCTGAGATGCCTTTATGTTTCATACTCTTATCGGTTGTAGCAAAAACGATTCCATTTCCAGCTTCATAAGCTCCCGAAATCCAACACTTGGTGCCATTCAAAACCCACCGATCACTCTTCAGCACTGCAGTAGTCGAAGCTGCTCCGGCGTCTGAACCATTACCAGGTTCAGATAGTGCAAAACAACCAATCTTTCGTCCATCCGTATATCCAGGTATAAACCTCTTCTTCTGATCCTCGGTACCGTACTTTTCCAGCACACCTAGATACAGTGTATTGTGAATCGACATCGTTACACCAATCACTGGAGAGCCACGAGAAATCTCTTCCATAGCTATGGCATAAGCCATGTAATCCAAACCCGTGCCACCGTACTTTTCACTGAGCACGATCGACATCAGTCCAAGCTCACCGATTTTGGCAATCTGTTCCGCTGGGTATAAGTGCTCACGGTCAACCTTGGCAGCGATTGGGAACAGCTCGGCATCGGCAAAGTCTCGGCAGGTCTTTTGGAGCATTTGATGTGTCTCGGGAAGAGCAGCCAGACAGGCGATTGATCTGCTGCTGCTGTTCCATATCTTGCTACCTGTAAATGTTTTCAACATAATTATGTTGACGTCGTTTAAGATCAACAAAGTACTCACCTAAACGAGGAATCAATCTGCTACAAATCATTATAGAATGAAAGTTAAACTAAAAATAGTACGTCGAAAAGGTACTCGAATCACTTGAACTGAACTGGACTCTGAGCCCCGGTCAGTTGAACTGTGTGACACTGCATGTGAATGAAGTTGAGGCGTTTGCAGCGATTGGTTTGTTTTTATTTTGCTACCAACATTATCGTCGGCAGTCTTGAGACTTTCATTCACGCGTATCACATACACGCGTATCACCCGAAATACAGGTTGATAAATGAAGGCATATGCCACGCAGCATGAAAACGTGAAAGTGAGTTTGCATTCAGTCACGACTTATGAGTGGATGAGTTGTGAGTAATTACCGTTTGTAAATGTTGAAACGCGGTTTTTTAATTTATTTACAGATTTATAAAATTATTGCAAATAAAATAACAAAAATTCCTCAAACACAAACAATGACTTGTCTTGTTTATTGTGTTGCTTATCGTAGCTTTGAATTATTTTTCGCTATTAATGCTGAATTGGGCAGTGAGTATTCTTATCATCAACATGTTATTATCTTTTTGCAAATATGCTCCTGTGACCCTGAATACGTTGAAGACATCCATGAATAAGTTGGCTATCAACTATTCTATACACGACCAGATACACAACATTTATGAATTGAGATTTTTTGCCGAGTTATTGGACTAGTTCGTTATGTCAGAGCGACGATCTGACGATCTGGACCCTACATATCGAACCTATCAACATCTAGGCCACTATCGTCTATTGTTCGATTCCGAAGGCAGCACTATGGTACGAATGGACAAATTTCGCGACAAAAATCGATAACTCGAAAACCATTAGCTTTAGACAGATGGTGTTTTCGAGAGACTCAATTTAAAAAACAAGATCTATCTTTTGGTTTGGATGGTGACTAGGGTGGTCCTTTTTTGTTCATAATAAAAATTTCAACTTTTTATTCTTATGACTTACAGGATTTTCTGCTTTGAAAAAATAGTAGATATTTTAATTTAATGAAACCTTGTTGAAGAAATTTAACTTCTATTCTAGGAAAAAACTCGTTTTAAAATTTGGTAGTTTTGCTTTGTTTTGTGTTTTGTCTGTTTGTCTGTGTTGACATATTCACATTTGTTTACTTATATTTATTTATTACCATTAATAGATTTATCTTGATATATTTACATTCAGCTATTTGCATGTGTTTATTTACATACGTTAATATGCTAATGTAAATATATATAAATGTTAATAAGCATATGTAAATACATAAATGTAAATGTATTTTGGCAAATATATAAACGTAAATTGAAAAATTGTACATATGATGATGTAAATAAATGTAAGTAAACAAATGTGATTATGTCAACACAGACAAACAAACATGACACTTGCAGTGTCCATCATCGATAACACATTAAACGGTTAATTCAAATGTTTCTTAGTTGGTAGTAGCGTTTCTGAAAGCCCGTTTACTCGATTTTCTTACGTTTAATGTAAACACATTACCACCATCTGTTCAGCTTTATCATCCATCACAGTGTGCTCAACCGATGGTTAGTTTTTTTTTTTAAATGACGATCATATGTAGTGCAAAATGTTCGATGTGTTATGTCTGTTTGTCTGTGATATAAATGTTAATAAATTAACGGAGATGAATTAATATAAAAATATAAACATTTTCATAAAAAACTCGCGTTGTTACGCTCTTTGATGATAATTGTTGATGTTGCTGATCGAAAATTATGCAGAAAAAATGCAAAACTACCAATTTTAAAACGAGTTTTTTTCCTCAAGGGGACAAAAGGGGACAAACAATTTTGCATAGATATTGTAGATGGAAATTTGAACTTTCAGTTTACGTACTCTGGGTTTGCAAATATTTGCAATTTGCAATTGCAACATTTTGCAATATTTGCAATGAGATATCTTGCAAACACGTATTTTTGCTTACACTTCAACCAATATAACTTACTTGATACAATAACTAGCAACGATCTTGTATCTTCAAAATGTGCGTCATTTTATACCCTAAAAGTCATCTCTACAGAGACTTCATATTGAAAATTGAATAAAAAAACAGTTACAGCAAAAAAACTGTTTTTTTAAGTCCCACCATAAGGAAAGTTAGAAAAACTGTTATAAAACGATACGTAGATGAGATAGAAGTTAAATTTCTTCAGCAAGGTTTCATTAAATTAAAATATCTACTATTCTGTCAAAGCAAAAAATCCTTTAAGTCATAAGAATAAAAAGTTGAAATTTTTATTATGAACAAAAAAAGACCACCCTAGTCATCATTAAAACCAAAAGATAGATCTGGTTTTTTTAAATTAAGTCTCTTGAAAACACCATCTGTCTAAAGTTAATGGTTTTCGAGTTATCGATTTTTGTCGCGAAATTTGTCCATTCGTACCATAGTGGGCAGACGTGATGAGAGATTCTTTGTGTCAGTAAATCCCAGCGGCACCGACTAGTATTGATTGTAAATCCTCTGGGATGAGAGGCCACGTTTTCCATTGCACCACAAAAACCGTATTTTTTAGTGCTCGTATCGTCCCCTAGTTGTCAGCATTCATTTTTTTAAATAGTATATTGAAATTTTGACTAAACACTGTACACACTGAGAAAATTTGTCAAGGTTGCAAGCAGGTGCATTGCAGATTTATCATCCTTAATTTTAAATCCTGTCACATAGCAAATTTAAATTCAAATTTATGCCGAAAGAAAATGCTCATCGTATCAAGAAGCAAGCAGTTTCGGATAAATAAGCCTAAGTTGAGGCGCCCACTAATGTGGCGGAGGTGTGGTATCATATAACATATCAAAATAGCGAGTCAATGTCTTGTGGCGTGAGGCGAACATCGACAAGGTTACATCATTGGGCGCTTGACCTAAAAGGTGTGACAATCACAATATGGTCAAACAATAATGCGTATCAACTGATTTAATTTCTTATTTAAAAATCAAATCGAATCAGATCAGGTTTAATCAATATAATATATGTTCGTCGCAGAACGCTAATTTGCCTAACTTCCAACAGTTTTTTGGGTTTCATTGGGAACAGGCGTTTTAAGGCTAGAAACGTGTGCATTAAAAAAATGGACAAAAATTGCCGATTTTTCATGGGTTTACCTTATCCCGACAAAACTACCCTTGCAGCATCAATAATAGTAAAACTTGAGTCAGCAGCAGTGTTGCAACAGGTACAGATTTATCTGCAAAGGTACAGATTTTTTGGATTTTTTGGTACAGATTCTGTACGGTACAGATTACAGATTTTTATGCAAGTAGTGCGTGGCGACGGCGATTCCAAAACGGACAGTTTCGCCAATGTTCTGAGTTCCGAGGATGCTTTGTCAACCCAGGCGGAACTGAACATTTCTGCGTGGACAGTGGAAAACAACATTTCCTTCAACTCTATTAACAAAGGGTTTGAAAGGGTTTGCGTCTGATGGAGCTGCAGTAATGATGGGGGATTCAAATTCAGTTATGTGATAGTTGAAGTCAGATTGCCTGGATATGGTTGTTGTCAAGTGTACTTGACTGTACACTGGCTCTGTGTGCTAGATTATGCTACTGCAAAAAACATCGAGACTACATGGAACATCTTCTGAAGGACATCTTGGGTTCCTATCAAAACCAACCAAGCGAACTGAAGTGAATTTCAAATGATTCAGGATAATTCTCGAACTTCAACCGTTGAAAATGTTACACCAATCGGCTACCAGATGATTGTCACTAGAGACGTTGGTCAAGAGGTGTCATTTTAGGTATTCCGAGTTACTTCTGTTTTTCAAATTCCACTCGAGTATTGACAAGAATCAGACCAAATATACCACCATATTTGCAGAAACTCGATTGACCAAGCCGTTCGCTGCTGCTCTTTTTGGATTACATTTTTACCTCATATCAACAGGCTTAATATTTTGTTCCAGCCCGAAGGCCGGAGTTCACAATGTTGTACGAAGAACTAAAACACTGTTTCTTGATGGTTCTTTCAAATATTTCGTGAAGAATCATACGTGACGTCGTAGTGCAGCGGTAACGCTCAGAGATTTAGAAAATCACCTGAAAGCGGAAATATGATTTATGTTAGGCTAGCCGTGGAAGAAGCGATAACATCGATGGATTGCGAAAAACAAAACATTTTTCGGGGCATATGTCGAAGTTTCTTTGTGGAACTCGTGAAGCAGCTGCAGAAACGGTTTGATATCGACGATTGAATTGTATTGAAGGCTGTAACATCAAAACCATGTTAAACCCAAGAAACTCTGCCAATCTTTCCAGCATTAGCGCTGCTTTCCCCGGTTGCTACGAAGGAAATTCACAAACACTTGGAGCACGAAATTCGAGCATTGAAGCTCAAAATAGCACGGAATGCATTTTGCCTCACTCTTCACCCACTGCAGTATGGTCCAGATTACGAATTTACGAGGAAACATGCTCCCAGCGCCTAAACTTGAAACTTTACAGCAAAGTGTTGTTCTACAACATTGTTTGTATTACTAAGACCCATTTTGTGATGTTGATTAAAATTAGGGTGGTCCCCATTTTCACGGAATTACAAAAACTAACTTTTTATTTGCAGAAATAGACGTTTACACTTTTGCGCATAGTTGTAGCGCAAAAAATTTCATGGAATTTTTATATATAATTTTTTTTGTAGTTTAAAAATTGACCGATTTAGAGCAATTTTCCCTCATCAACTAGGGTGTACCAGAAAAAAATGGTTTTTCTGCCCTAACTTTTTTATTTCAATTCCCGCTGTAAAGTTGTATTGGAACGAGTTTCATAACTTTTGAAGACGCGTACTTTACAAAAACTTCAATAAATATTGATTGGTTAAAGCTAGCGGCAAAATTAATAAATCAAAATACGCGCCTTTAATAGCTCTACAATTCGTCGAAACAAAATTTTACGATGGAAATTGAAATGTTTTCGTCCACTATGGCGAATGTTCTAGTTAACTGCCGGAAAGCCACTCACAAGGGTGTAGAATTTGTTTGCAAGCAAGCTTAAATAATTACCTTCCATGGGAAATTTATCAAAAATAATTATCTGTCTTAGGTTTTTTTTATCACCATTCCAAAAAAGGTTCTTTTTTTTATGCAAACTTTATGCAGCTGAAAAGTAGTGTGCATTATTGAAGACACGTAAAGGGTGTCCACAGATAAATTGCATCACTTTAAACTCGTCCTCAAAAACAAGTCTCTCAACCGATTGTCATGAAATATTCAGGTAATAAAACACAATGTATAATTTTGGTTTAAGTATTTTTATTTTACTGTATTTCTTTACCAAATCCAAAAGCCCGAACTTTCTTCTTAATACCACGCATAAGATTTTGTAGAACGCTTGAATCGTCATTTTTTCCACTTTCAACCATGACTTCTACATTTCCTGTTCTGTAGTGACAACTTTAGGATAACTAGATATTAGAAGAAAAATTAGTATCTTCCATTTAATTCCAACTACCTTTGCTTATCTTCGACAGATACGCGTATTTCGTCTACAATGTGCAGACTTCTTCAGTGTCTCGTACTAATAACTCGACTTCGAGTAATTTCTAGTTACAGGTATTCCACTAAACAGCTCAAACCCTCTAGGATTCAACTTTAGGATGCTAACGAAGTTCGTGCTTCGATATAGCACAATATTTTTCAATTGCTCGCAACTCTGGAGATTTTGGGGACTTAAGATCCTTCGGCACGAAATTGATACCATTCGTCTTGAACCACTCCAGAACATCCTTGGAGTAGTGACAAGAGGCTAGGTCCGGCCAAAAATTGTAGGAACGTTGTGTGTTTTGAGAAACGGAAGCAATCGTTTTTTCAGGCATGTGTACTTGACCATTTATAGTTGAAGTTGTCACAAAAAGCTGTGTGCACAGCTTACGTGCACGTGTTTTAGCTGTCGTGTTCTGTTTTTCATTACGGTTTGAAACTTTGTGTACTTTGAATGAACGGAGCCCGGCTCGTTTCTTGGCTTTCTGCACGAAACTTTTGGTCAAGTACAGCTTTTTCGCGACATCCCGAACGGAACAGTTGGGTTTGCGTTTAAAGGCAGCAACCACTCGCTTGTGATTTTTCACACAGTACAGAACACTTTTTCTACAACTCACCTTCTCGACAGTTAAACCAACAATCAATATGCAACTAGCAATTTGGAATTGGTTCACTGTTGTAGAACCCCTTGGTCCGAATTACACCTTGAAGCCAGCACCTTGTTATACATGTTTGCGCCTTTGTTTTGATTTGCTGTGTTATGTTGACAGAATATTTGAGAGTGTGTTCATGTGAGTTCATTATGAGGGGCGCATTATTAAGCTTGGGACCGAGCTTGGGACCGTTGTTCTAGTACTGACTGAGCCAAGAAAAAAATCGTTTTTGTATGGGACCTACTGGTCTTAGAGTTAGTCTATGGTTAAACGTTCCCCGAAACATTGGAGTGAAAGTCGACTAGCCAGAGCTGACGGTCACGATTTTCGTTGCTCCACTGTGCTGTGAAATTAAAGTCGGAAATTCTCGCCCAATAGTGCTAATGTTGCAACCAGGTGTATCGAAAAGCTAGTCTGAAGTGTACGGTGTTGTAATAATTTGGAAAAATGCTTCGGTTCGCGTAGTGACGGAAAATTTACCCAAAAAAGTGTTCCCTTTGTTTGGTCGGTCCCAGTCTCAGACGACGACCATTGAAAACCACAGCCGTTATTGAGAAGAATAAGCACAAGAAAAGAAGAAGCAGCTAGTCGCTCACCATATCACCTTTTTTTTCTCTCTCTACCGCAGCTCGTTCGTTTATCGTCGGTCGTCGTTGTGGTGTGTAATGCTTATGCTGTTAGCTTTGGAAGCATCAGCATCAACCAGAGCGCCACCGGGTGTATACGTTGGGGATAGCATTCTCGTGAGATCCCGTTTTGAGGCTGTGTTAGTGTGACCAGGTCGGTCGGTCGGTCGTTCGTTCGATCGGTCAGTAAATCGGCAAAGTGGTGAGCGCATCGAGCGAAAACATCAACAGCATTAGTGTTAAGGTGTTGCGATTGATCGTGGTTGTGTGTGTTGGCAGTAGTTTGCATCGCATAAGCGGTAACAACAAGAACAACGGTATCATCTAGCACGACGTCTGCGGCAGTGGCACCTCATCACGCGTCGCGTTCAGCATCGCGGATTACTAGTGTGCGTGTACAATTCGTTCCGGTG
The DNA here is from genome assembly GCA_034211315.2 of Aedes japonicus. Classification (NCBI taxonomy): domain Eukaryota; kingdom Metazoa; phylum Arthropoda; class Insecta; order Diptera; family Culicidae; genus Aedes; species Aedes japonicus. Next base: position 316,149 of record JASCZW010000454.1, on the reverse strand, counting down.
AGCTAAAGTGTTTCGTGTCGCGGGATCGCGCCGTGCTCGTGATTCACTAAAAAAAAAAAAAAACTGCATACAATCAATTGCGCCGTTGTGTGTTGGTGATATTTTTCCTCAAGCGAGCTCAGGTCCAAAGTGTCGTTGTCCGATAGTGTGTATTGATTAGCATTCGTGTAAATTTAAACGTCATAAGCGAGTTTATTTTTCTTTTTGATTCTGTTTCCTGCAACCAAGTGCCAATATCTAGAACTAGATTTTAGTGGAAAAGTTGCAAATTAATCGATGTAAGAAGAGTTTATTAGATACAGATATGTTACTACCGGAAGGTGTCCGACACGTCGGCGACGGCCGGGTTAATGTGGACGAGTGTCAACGGCAGCAGCTGCGCGTCCAGCAGGACTTGGCCATCTAGGACATCGAGGAGAGCTGGTTTGCAAAACAACAAATAATTTATTTCTACCATATTTTGAAGACAATATCTCATATTCTATTTTATATTATTTTGTCTATTTGGTTTTGTTTTGTTTTGTTTTTCGTTATCCTTGTCTCTTTTCAGTCACATTGGAGCGGTCCATTGCTATTGGCGGATACTACATACTTTCAGCGTATCGTTAACCAAAACGAACCCAGCAACTAACCTTTCCCCAACTATCCAACATCCCAGTGATTTCTCGTGGAAGTGCAGAGGATTTCTCGGCTTCCTTCAAAGCGAGTATCATGTCAACACGTTCCTTCCCATTCCCTATTTGACCAGCATTCGGACACGGCCGGCGCCGGTATTGCTTTATAATAGGTCACCAGTTTTTACACATTGAAGATGTATGTTAGTCCCAAACATCATCTGTTGGTGCTCTGTGTAAATACAGCTGATCTGGCAATAACGGAATTGCATCCGTGGGCGGTCAATCATGCTCATGCTCATGCTCAAACGTTCCCCGAAACATTGTAGACTGGTGAGTTTTCAACATCTTTCCGATGGCTCGGTGGGTGGGTTGTCGAGGTGCGTGTGCAAAATGTTTTTGCGCACATGCTGTTCCTCGACTTCATTTTCGAAACCACGACACATTTCACAATGAAACTCACGCAGTGTAAACAATACACGCTGAGGTCATTTCATGCAAAATTTCGTTAAAATGAACCAAAAGGGCGAAATGTTACAGCTTATTGAAAGTGATGCAATTTAACTGTGGACATCCTTTATCTATAATATACATGCTTGTCATCGTCAGTTTAAGGCAACACTTTTCTGTGACCATATGCCTCATTTTGAAATCAGACAATTACCCTGATCAAAACATTCACCCTCTTCTAAAATGGTGCAATTACATTCAGATATCGGCAAATCAGGTTTTTTTTATCCCCATAGGATTCCAATGATCAGGGTTGGTTTTGAATGATTATGCCGGAAGGATTAGTCTATGGCACCACAAAACACCGGAGCTTTCGAAAATCAGCTCACATAAACTTCTTGAAAATTTTTAGGATTCAGTATCAGTCAGTGTACGCGTTTTGTTGTCCAGGTATTTGTTAATGTCCGTGTTTTAGTACTTGGTGATGGTTCAACAACAACAGAAATTGCCACGGAAATGAAAAGTGTATTTTTAGTCGTTTTCCCTAGATTGAAATTATGAAGTCTAAGAGTGAATTGCGGCCAGTATCACACCTGATGATAGTGTCTTTATATAAACGTTCTACGACGTGGCAGTGAAAAATGACTAGAATATGTGATACTTTCACTACTGGTCAAATTCTTGGTGTCACATGCATGTTTATAGCATGAGATAAGCCCCCTCACAAGGTGAAAACTTTGACCCACGAGAGGGATATTCGTGTGAGTTACGTTATTAGGGGCGAATTGTTAAGCTTGGGACCGAGCTGGGGACCGATGTGCCAGTACTTCATGATCCAAATAATATTTTCATTTTCTTCATGACTATCCACCCGTTGGTTTGGATGTATGTGCAATTTTGCTGGTTCGGGTCCATCACGGAGTAGCAATTACAAAATGTGCGGTTATGTAAGCTTAAGCTCTTATTTTTCCAACTTAAACTTGAAACTTAAATTGACTTGAGTCTCTAACTTGGGTTTTCATAACATACAAAATTGCTTAGTAAATTATTGTTAGAAATGTTCCAAAAACCATCCCCTGGAAAGTTTACGACTTTTTTTAAATTGTTTAGGTCGACGGCTGTGACTTGATTTTTAGTTTTTCAGTATAGGGACACTGAAAATCAGTGGGCTGCAAAATGGTGAGTCGACAACTGTGATGGAGCGTGCGTCCCCGCAACATAGCTCTGGTCCTCACAAGTTCCTACCTCATGCTTCCACGGGTCAACAGATGACGAAGACCGCCAGCTAAGGGTTGCGTACTTAGCTGGTAGTGCAGCCTGGGCACTGTTGTCCGTCTGACTTCAGCTAGATTGAGGAGGTGCGTGCCGAGCGTCTGTCCACCAAGGAGGTGCGGCTCATACAGCGGCTGAGTAAGAAACGCTGTATCTCGTTCAGCTATACCTTAGGAGGCAGTCCCACCAGCGCGGTAAGATAGCATGCTGAAGTCTTACCCTACCACGAAAAATGTAAGTATTCTTTATTTTGTGAGATTTTTCCTCATTTTATTGCCCACAACTATTTTATAAGGAACAGTAGAAATTTGCAATATTTTACTAGTGCAAATAAAAACAAAAATAAATGTGTTAATTGAATCTAAAGTTCAGTATAGCCGTGAAATTTTCATTTTTGTCTTAACTTTTTATAAATCATTTTATGCTAAAAATGTCAACTGTTCCTTTAAAAACTATATAACGGGGATTCCCTGGGGGTAGCCTAAGGCAATCGAAGAGATTTGTTGACTGGACAAGGGTTCAATGGAGTCGCCAGTCCCTTGTCATGCGAAGACACGCGGCCTTCTGGCCGTAGTCTTCCGAAGGTCCTCACTGAGATTGGCTGACCCTGCTACAAGAAGCCATCACGTAGGCTATTCTCTCAGAACAACCTGCTGAGAATAGTCCTGCAGCCATAGGTAATCCTTGCACTGATGGTGGGTTCTTATTACACATCACATCACATCACATAGGGACAGTAGTATTTTCAGTAATATCGGAAAAATTAGTTAACGGTAATTTGGTCATGCCAGACTGTTCGGGGTGCGGCACAACTAGCGTTTGGTGTTCTGATGCTTTTTGGAGCATTTCCATGCATCTGGCAGATAGTCCTAGTTACATATTTTCAGCGTATCGTTAACCTAAACAAACCCTGCTGCTAACATTTTCCCAACTATCCAACATCCCAGTGATTTCTCGTGGAAGTGCCGAGGATTTCTCGGCTTCCTCCAAGGCGAGTATCACGTCAACACGTTCCTCCCCACAGTTGATAACGGAATAGCATCCGTGGGCGGTCAGTCATGCTCATGCTCATGGTCATAGGAAAGTAGTATTTTCAGTTTTTGTTCAATAAAACTTCTTTGAAGTTATCTAATCTAATCTAATCTAATACAAAAGCAGCCAATACGAGAGAGCATCCTGGAAATAATTGGGTTAGATGACTTGGGTTAGGTGACGGCTAAAGAAGAAGACGCAAATGACGAACTAGCGCTCACTACGCACGTATTTTTCACCGAAGTTTCTCGGTGACGTTTCACAACGCGGATTCCAATAACGGCGTCTTTTAAAACTCCGAGGCCACACACTATAGAGAATGCATTTTATTCAATTGAATCCTCTGATTACAACTATTGCAGACCTGGGTTGCATTTCAATTACTCATGCTTCAACGAACATACGCTTTTGACGTAGACTACGTCTTACGGCAAGGGTAGGGTGTCAAATGAAAATCTAAAATATTGCGACCGTCACGAAAAACCGTACGTTTTGTACGCGAATAACTCAAATAATCCACGATAGATTTACATGATTTCTTCCTCAATCGGTCGGAAATTTTACCGCGCTCCAATTCAATTGTCAAACATTATTCTCAAACAATAGTAAACTATTGAAAATAACGCAAATATAAGGTAATGTCTTATAATGTCTTTTTGCTGAGTAAATTTACCAAATTTCTCACCACAGTTTTCAAATCGAAGCAAGGAACGTTTTGCATCATCTTTTTCTTCTTTATATTATAGAGGGACTTTAACCAATCATGTCATTCGTCTCTCCATGTACGTCTCGCATGCAGCTGAGAACGGTATAAAACGCACACTTAGGAAAAATTTGCCTCATTCGTTTGGCAGCATTGAAATTGTGCGGAGCTAGTCGCAGAGGTAGCGGTGGTCGCGTAGCAGCTGGTGGTGGTAAGTACCAAGGCTCTCCCAAACAGCGATCGTCGCGATGAAGTAAAATGGCGGATTATGGGGGCGCACAATCGCGTCGGTTTGTGCAAGCCGCCATCTTACCTCATCGTGGCGATTAAACAATCGTCGCGACTTCGAAAACGCTGCTGTTTGGGGGAAAGCGTCCTTGGGGGCGAACAGCAGTAGGTGGAAATAATCTGTCCTTTTGAGGACAATACATTAATATAAAAGAGTTGTTTATTAAAGAACTAATATTAAATTTAGTTCGGTGCTCGATGGAGGGCGAGCCGTCGGTAAAAAAATTACCCAGCTGGTTGGCGCAATCCATAAATTGATAATCTGTCTCTTTGAGGACAACCAATTTGATTAAAAGAGTTGTTTATACAAGAATTAAACGTTTGTTTCGTTTGGTTTGTGCGCCTAATATCATTGTGCCGATTCGTTCACCGCAATTGCAAAAACGCCGCCATGGAGGGCGAGCCGTCGGGAAAATTTTACCCAGCTGGTTGGCGCAACCCACTAATAAATAATCTGTCCTTTTGAGGACAATCAATCCAGTTCAGAGAGTTGTTTATATAAGAATTAAATTAATATTTCGTTCGGTTTGTGCGCCACGCAAAAACGCTACTGTTTGCGAGAGAAGGCGAGTAGGACAATTCTCCGTCGGTGAAATTTTTTTCCTAGCTGATTGGCCTGCCGGTGCTTTGATTTATTTTCACCGAAAAATCCTACCAGATACAAATCCATCTTCGCTACTTTCAATTTAATATTCTCAGCTTGAGAGTTTGTTTGATTGGGATTTTTGTTTCAAATTGTCGATTGGTAGCCAGTGGTATTAGCAAAAATTTGTTTTCCCTTCGTCGCATATCTTAAACCACACGAATTCCTTATCACGGACACTATTTTCGATGTCCAACATGATATTCCGAACCAACATTCTCTGTGGTTCGAGAGTGATGCTGCAGTACATCGGAAAGACGACGATACTTCCAGTCATATTTCACGGCTGGGGACTGGTAAGCAGAGGCAATGACAGAGTTAAAAGGTGTTGGAACCAGTCTACAATAGCATGATCCGAATAACGTCTGGAGCGTTCCGAAGTAGTCCAATACTGGCTCTGTGTGGCGAGTCAGGGGAAATTCCGTTTAATTATTTGGCCTGCAAACGTCTGATCACCAAGGCATCTAAGTTGGTGGAGAAGAAGGAACTAGCAAACAGCACCGGAACATGGCCATTAACAATTCGTGCACAATCATGGTTTGAGGAGTTGACGGGTTATGACCTCTCCGCGGTTGTACCAAGACCTTTGCCACTCAACAGAAGCTGGAACGATAAGCCGCTATCTATTGACCGATCATTTCTAGCTGAGTTCAAGGTGGGTGAACCTGTTAGTATGGCCAAAGCAATCTTTTGCCATATGAACGAAACAAAATACCAAGGGTATCATCAAATTTTCACGGACGGATCGTATGACGGAGAGGAGGGAGTTGGCTTTGGTATAGTTGACGGAGAACAAGAACGTTGCGGTCGCCTACCGAAGGAATACACTATTTTCTCGGCAGAAGCGACGGCCTTTACGCTGGCTCTAAGGAGAGTAAAACCGTAGGTTAAAACCGTGTTTTTTTACAGATTTAGCCAGTTGCCTTGAAGCTGTCGAGAAGGGCAAGTGTCCACATCCCTGGATTCGGGACACCCAGCGGGAATTGGAGCGAACTGGTGGAACGATTTGTTGGATTCCGGGGCACACTGGGATAGTAGGGAACAACAAAGCGGACAAGTTGGCTAATCAAGGACGAACAGGCCAGTTGGAAAGTTACGAGATTCCAGCGGTCGACCGGATTACATGGAGCAAGCGTATCTTAATTGATGTGTGGGGAAAATCAATGGTTACAAGCAAGGGAAGTAAAACTTCGAAGGATCAAACCATCTACGGCAGCGTGGCCCGATCGGCCACAAAGACAGGAGCAACGGATCTTAACCCGACTGCGAATCGGGCACACAAGGCATACACATGGGTGGCTGATGGATAAGGAGGCAGAGAAGATGTGCATTTGTTGTGGTGTTGAAATATCAGTGGAACACATACTAATAGAATGTAGGCAATATGAGGAGGAACGGACGCAATTAGGAATGGAAGGAACGATAGGTGAAATTCTTGGAGTAGGAAAAGAGAGAGAGATAAGAGAAAATGATCGAATATATTAAAAGAATAGGATTAGAGAAACAAATATGATGTTCATAAGCTATTTTATAAAATATTTTTAAGAGGAAAATGACCAATGGGTTCAAGCCTCTCTAATAAATAACAACAACAACATTCTCTGTAAATTACAATTAGTAGTGTGTTATAAACAGTTGTTCTGTTGTGTTAACGATTCGCGTTGGATAGTGTCCTACCTCTAGGAAGAAACACTTTTTGAGAAACATAGTGAAAGTGAGAATGCCTAACCGATTTGATCCAGAACGCTTGCGCAGATTCAGGAAGCGTACTTTTCAGTGCCACCAAAGAGTATACAAGAGAATTTTCTCACATATTGACTTCATAAAACCAAACGGCCCTTTTCAGGGCCACCAAACAATATTTCAAGAGCGTACAATAGAATTTTCTTACATACTGGCTTCAAAAGTTAAACTTGCTTCTATCGGTAAGGGTAAGCGATCGGCACGAATAATTGAAACCCTTTTAACGCTAATAATAGCCAACAGAATTTCCCTGACATTATAATGCATCACTTGGTTTAACGTAGTCTACGTCAACCGGTCGTGTCTGGTACACAACCCCACTGATTTTTTTCTTTTACAATGTCTTCATCTACTCCAGTCCACCATCTGGTTAACGAATTCAATAAAATTAATCACACTCGCGCACAACAACATCCCAAAATTTGGCAAACGATTTATTTACAATTAATTATTACTTGTAAAAGTACCAATGACAGCAGATAAACGTTGCAGCTCACGAAAATTGCACCGTCCGCGGGCAGAGTTTGCTGCGATCCCCAATAAACCTACTTTGAAGTTGAGCTAAACAACCGGCTGAAAACACGTGACACTCTTCCATGAAGCATTTGAAACAAATTGTGCTTAATTAAAGTTTAAAATAAGATAGATGTTCAATTTTGAAGTGCTGCGTGCTGCTTAATGTTGTAGATTGATTTCACACTTCGCAAAGTGGCACCACTGTCTAAAAGTGGGTGGTGGCACCTGGCTACAGCAATTTCACCCATCGGATGGAGGCTCACGTCAAGGGGCGTATCACTTATGCATTTTATATTCAGCCTCAAATAATGAAAAGCGTATTGTAGCATTTGTCGAAGATTTTCCAACGCATTGCCGCATTTTAGAACGCGTTTATTCACATTTTTGAATGCATTTTATTTATTTGTACACTTTTTTGCGCATTAATTGCGCTGATGCACTTTTCAACAGTTTTTTTTCTACAATTCGCTCCGTGGCGCACGTAGCTGATGAAATTAATATAATTTCTGGAATAATTTATGATAAAAGCATAAAAGCCTATTGCCAAAAGCCAAACACTCACGTGAATTGAGAGCAGCGTTTGGTACAGTATTGTTTGCTTTACCATGTGGTGTAGTTGGATACCGTGGGAGTCTAGGTATGTTTAAATTTTAAAGACATTGAATTAAATTTAAGTTTAAAGACATTGAATTCAGGAGAAACTTTAAAGTCATTGAATTCAGCAAGCCACAATATTAAACTTATAAATAGAATGCCTTTCATTTATTAATAAAAGAAGTATGAATACAGAAAAGGATAATTATTTCTACGACGAAAGTTCTTTGATAACCTGTCCGGCAATTACTAGTCGTTGAATCTCCGACGTCCCTTCGTAGATCTCCGTTATTCTTGCATCACGATAGTGTCGCTCGGCCGGCATATCCGATACGTAGCCCATTCCTCCCAGAACTTGAATGCGCACCGGATGAGCACAGAAGGTGGCCGCTTCCGATGCAGCCAGTTTGGCCATGGCAGCCTCTTTGGTGTATGGTTTCTTGTTATCCTTGAGCCAAGCTGCCCGCCATGTTAGCAGTCGGGCCGATTCGAGGCCCAGTGACATATCGGCAATCTTCTGCTGGATAGCTTGAAGCTTCGAGATTGGCTTACCAAACGCTATGCGTTTGTTGGCGTAATCGACGGCACACTCCAAGGAAGCCTGAGCGATTCCGAGAGCTTGACTAGCGATACCAATGCGACCCGCATCCAGTGTTTGCATGGCAATTTTGAATCCTAGCCCAGCTTGTCCGAGAAGATTTTCCTTCGGGATTTCACAGTCTTCGAAAATTAGCTGCGCAGTTGATGATCCTCGAATTCCTAGCTTATCTTCTTTTTTGCCCAGGGTGAAACCTTTAGCACTTCTTGGCACAATGAACGCGGAAATTCCTTTATGCTTAAGGCCCTTGTCTGTCGTTGCAAAGACCACAGCGCTCTCTGCTTCATAGGCATTAGTGATCCAACACTTGGTGCCATTCAATACCCACCGATCACCTTTCAAGTTGGCCACAGTAGATGCCGCTCCAGCATCCGAACCATTACCTGGTTCGGATAGAGCAAAACATCCCACCTTCTTACCGTCGGTGTATCCGACGACATAGTTTTGTTTTTGCTCCTCATTCCCATATCGCTCAACCGGTCCCAGGTAAAGAGAATTATTCACAGACATAACAACCCCAGCCGAAGCACATCCACGTGATATTTCCTCCATAGCGATAGCATACGCCAAATAATCCAACCCTGTTCCACCGTACTTTTCATCCACAGCAACCGCCATCAGACCGAGCTCACCCATCTTCTCTACCTGCTCGCCCGGGTACAGATGCTCTCGGTCAACCTTTGCCGCTACCGGAATGAGTTCATTATCGGCAAAATCACGACATGTTTTTTGCAGCATCTGGTGTGTCTCCGAGAGCGCCGAGAGACTTGCAATTGATCGTTTGTGCAACAAGTTTAATCCTACACAGTCGAGAAAGTCCAAAGGTTAATTGCTTGTGCTAACTTGTTAATGACTATGCTCTATTGAATGCTAATTTACCTAATTTGGCGGTGTTCCTGAGGGTAAACATTTTTGAATTTTATGAATGATATCACACACTGATGGTAGACTAATTTTGAAGATCTACAGTTAAGCAATGAAAATGCAGAAAAAATCACTGAGTAGGTATCTCTGGTAATAAACTAAATAAAAGTCAGTTCGGCTCTTCTCCACACAGTGCTCTACAGATGTCTGACTGCTTCTGTATATAGACCATTGACCATATCAGTGAGCACTGTTTATATTCGTATGAAACCAAAACCAATAAAAGCAGCGAAGCATATTTGTGAGCGCAGGAAGGCGATAAGAATGACAGCAAACGAATGCGAGCAGTGAGGAAATACAATTGTCTAATTGGTGAAGTGTGAGACGATTTTGGGTTTTGTTTTGCTTATTTGAGACCATTAAACAAGTTGTCATTCGGGTGTATGTGAGATGTTTAAAAATATACGTTGAAATATAGTTGAATTAATATTCGAAAATTTTTTGAAAGTGGTTTTAAAGGGTGATACGGTCAAAATTTGGTCAAGGGAAAACGCGTGTAAATCGGTGAAATCTTTTATTTAAAAAATCAAATTAAATTTCTTTTTCAAGTTCAATTAGTATAAAATTCAGGAAAAATATTCAGTTAGGCTTCCGCTTTTCCAAATCCGAATTGCCGGGCCTTACGCTTGACCCTGCCATCAGATTTTGTACAGCCACCTTGTCCACCTTCTTCGCCGCAGAAAGCCAGTTTGCCTTGAACTGCTGCTCGTCCTTAGCAGTTTTTTTGGTCTTCTTTAGGTTCCGCTTGACAATAGCCCAGTATTTCTCAATTGGGCGGAGCTCTGGCGTGTTGGGAGGGTTCTTGTCCTTGGGAACCACCTGCACGTTGTTGGCGGCGTACCACTCCATGGCCTTTTTACCGTAATGGCAAGATGCCAAATCCGGCCAAAACAGTACGGAACATCCGTGTTTCTTCAGGAAAGGCAGCAGACGTTTATTCAAACACTTTCACGTAAATTTCTTGGTTGACAGTCCCGGAAGCTATGAAAATGCTGCTTTTCAAGCCACAGGTACAGATGGCTTGCCAAACCAGATATTTCTTCGCGAACTTTGACAGTTTCGTGTGCTTGAAAATATCTGCTACCTTTCCCCTTCCTTTTGCCGTATAAAACTCCTGTCCCGGAAGCTGCTTGTAGTCGGCTTTGACGTAGGTTTCGTCGTCCATTACCACGCAGTAAAACTTCGTCAGCATCGTCGTGTACAGCCTCCGGGATCGCGCTTTGGCCGTCGTATTTTGTTTATCATCGCGATTTGGAGTCACTACCTTCTTGTAAGTCGATAGTCCGGCTCGTTTTTTGGCTCGATGCACGGTTGTAGACGATACACCCAGCTTATTTGCGGCATCTCGGAGAGATAGGTTAGGGTTTCGCTTGAAACTACCGGCAACTCTCTTTGTCGTCTCAGCGGCTTCCGGTTTTCGATTTCCCCCCGATCCAGACTTCCTGGCTGTCGACAAACGTTCCCCAAACACTTTAATTACATTTCTAACGGTTGATTGGCAACTTTTAGCGATTTTGCCAACTTTGCGTGCGAGTAGCTCGGATTTTCGCGATGCGCGAGCAAAATTTTGATACGCTGCTCTTCTTGCTTGGACGGCATTTTGACAACTGAAGAGTGAATTCCAAAATCAAAATAGGAGCAACATTCTACACACACACACCTTCAAAATGAGGGGTGTTCAGGTTTTTTAAATGCAAAATTGAAAGAAATACGTCAAGTTGATATTGACCAAATTTTGACCGTATCGCCCTTTAGGAGAAAAGGCATTTTTGTTTGGTCAGATCTCTGTAGTACAGTATTCAAATAAAATGAGTAATGATAAATGGTAAATGTAAAAATGATAGATGGTAAATGGTAAAAATACTATATTTTCTTTACGATGCTGTTGAACTTTTTGTTTTGTAGTATAAATTAAGACATCCAACAGGACAATTTTTTATGTAATTGATGTAGATAATGAAATTTTCAAACAGATTTGTTTTGGAGTAGATTTTCTCCAGTAGTGTAGATCGGGGCATGTTGGTTTTACAACAACATTCAATCTTTTTTTTCTTTTATGATATTATGTATAATGGCAGCATCAAAATGCTATAATGGTTCAAATGTCGTGATGAGTATATACAGGAATTCAACTTGAAAAAAAATGATGACATGGCATAGTGAAATCTTTGGCAACTCACAGTAAGTAGGTATAGCCCTAGCGCTGAACTGCCCGGCTTGACGTGCCGCAAGGGCTCAGTAGGGATTCTCTGTCAAGACCTGAAGCTAAGAGTCAGTTCCATTGTGGTTATATCACATAAATAAGTTATTCCACAGTATTTATCTGCACATTCCAGCATGAAGCAACTTGACAAACAGTAGAGGCTAAATTGATTCTTTAGCATGGAGACGCTGGTTGGCGTCGCCTGGGCAATGATGTCAAATTGACAATAGCGAAGTGAGTGACTACGACTGAAGATCGTGTACGAGCACGGTATATATTCCATTATCTTTTAATTAATAATTACAGCACTCTGTGGGATCATATTTGCATTTCCAATTACTTTTACATTTAAGAGCATGGAGCAGCATGACAATTTAATGCTTGTAATACACAATTTGTTTTTCTAATTTTAGCTTAACAGTGAACACTTCAAATTCTTTTTCTGAACTTCAACTACTATTTCATAAAAGACTGGCATGTGATTGTAAGCAGTATAGAATTATATTTAAATATTTGTGTTCAGAGATATGATGATTAGAAGCTTAATTTATTTGATTTGCAGCTTTTCCAGGATTCCATTAAGATATTAATACACTACTACTATTTTTTTATTTTGTAGTAACAATCCAGTAGATGTCATATATATTCTGTAAACACACATATTATGTTCTATTACGTAAATTACATACATACATTCAATAACAAAAGGGTAAGGGGAGAATACAGGGTGCCAGACAAACTGTAGGCTGGATGAGTGATTCGTGGTTATCTGGCCCAAGTCATGGATGAAAATTATGCCTTCCTTGATGGAAATCATCAGATAGAGATCAGCGAAGGTCTAATTATCTTCCTACAGTCTACAGTGAGTTTGCAAACCCTATTTTTAACAAACAACCAGGCGGAAATCCTAATGTATATTGCTTACTGTTTATTCCTGTAATAAGAGCGTTTTGTTGGAAGGAGATTCTCTATCCTTTCCGTGGTTTCGCGTAAGTGAATTTGCTTACGGGTCTACACCACCATTTTTGGCTCTTCATACAACGGAATAGTGAGGATTCTAGGAATGTAGTCTTGCCGTTAGGAAGAACGCCATGGCAAGTCCTGCACTGGTGGTGGCTTCCTATCACATCACATCACTCACAGTAAGTAGGTATAGGACGATAGTTTTAAAATGCTGCTAAGCAATTCAAACAAAATTTCAGTCAAACCGGCTTATAGTTATTCGATCAAAATACTATTATCAATTAAATTTTACTTATTTGGTTATGTTTCTATTCTCTTATTTGTTAAGGTTTCTACATAGTACAGCAAGCCTTGATTATAAAATCTTCTTTTAAATACTTTTGAGTCAGATCACATTTTGCGCTGGACAACAGAATTTGATTTTGTTACTTTGCGTTCCACGCGATAGCTTGCTTTTCGATAACTGCCATTGTATAGCTGCCTTTTGTTCATTGCATTTATTGTGTGAAACAAAGAAACCCGTTTAGTTCAGCTTTAGCCATGCAAGCGAGAGTCCTTCCATAGGTGAGGTTATAAAGCATTGGATCCCAGTAAAATTGAGGATACATACCGAATGACAGCGAAGAAGTCCCTGTCCATTAGGTTCAATTCCGACGAAGCAAGCTGAATGCATTGACTTTCAATTCAAAGGATCTGATTTTCCACAAAGCAATGATATCGAAGAAGAAACTGTAACTCTTAGCCTGCTTTATATTTTGCTGGTAAATGAATCTTCCGTAATGAAATGTACGGTTGTCAACAATCAATATGTAATTTGCGATTTGATATTGGTTCACTGTTGTAGATCCCCTAGTTCCGAAGTACACCTTGCAGTCTGCACCATGCTATACACTCTTGCGCTTTTCAGTACCTTTCGGTACTATAGACACTCAAGTAAGGGAAGGTCCATTAATTATGTCACGCAGGTTGGGGGGGAGGGGGGCGGGTTGGGAAAACGTGACGATCCATACAAAAAAATTTAAAGGTCCATACAAAAAGTGTGACAAGGGGGGAGGGGGATGGGGGGTAATAAAAAGCCATTTTTTTGCGTGACGGAATTAATGGACGTTCCCTAATAGACCGGACAACGTGATTCTGGCACAATGGATGTATCCAAAACAACTGTCAAATCGTATGGGAAATGTTCGTTTAGGATACAACATGGCGGCACGTTGTCCGGTCTATTACTTGAGTGTCTATATTCGGTACCAGTATCGCATATAAGTTATTTTGACAGAATATTTGCGAGTGTTGGTGCGAGTTACGTTATTAAGGGCGAATCGTTAAGCTTGGGACCGAGCTTGTGACCGGTGTGCTAGTACTTTCTGAGCTAAAAAATATATTCATTTTCTTCAGGATAATCCAGCCGCTACTGATTAACCTCAACACCGATCACCCTGCGCTGGAGGCTACTATGAATCTATCGATAACCGTTGCCTTCGATGTTCTTTTGTACGATAGTAACCTCGTTGGTTTCGTACCACTCCAGGGCAACATTTAAATAGTGGCTGGATGCTAGCTCCGGCCAGAACCGAGAAAGCGGACGTTTCTGTAGACACTTCTTTAGGTTGATCTTTAGGTAATGAAATTTGATGTGGGTCACCATTTAGTACCCAATATCGAATCGTCTTCTATACAAGAATTATTCAAGACAAATCCAATCTAACTTTCGGCGCAACCCACAGATGTTCTGGACATTTGTAAATACAAAATGGAATTATAATGGATCGCCAGCACACCACTAGACAACCCAAGTAACAATTTTAGTTTTATTCCAGCCGAATGGCACTCCTCCCGGCTTTGTTGATAAAACTACATTTAAAACTGTTTTTTTTTGTCCACCAAACCAATCTTCAAAGCCGAAATGTGTACAAAGTGGCCCACTCTACAGCCGTCTGTGAAAACGAATTAAAAAAACCTTCACAAGACCATACAGATTTTGAAAATGTTCTAGAGAAAGATGTTATGACCACTTAGAAACCTTCATAAAACCGATTGGCTGCCATAAAAACCAGCATAGGGCCAAATGGCCAAAGCTGTCATACTTCAAGGTGATATCGTGCTTGGTTTTTGTTGTTTTGCTTTGTTCAATTCTCTGTTCTTCATTGCTTAATGAATAGCAGTAAATAATATCTAGGAAAACAAGTTCTAGTGTTGCGGGAAAATTTGTATGGTTGCAAAATATCCAAAACGAATTGAGTTTTTTCATAGCGTATCATGCTCCAAATCATATGCGCATTTAATTTTATGGTGAATATTGGTACGATTAAAGCCGAAAATTAATGCGCCTTGGAAATAATACGAGTTTACATCTACAAAAACAAAATTGAAACAAATATATTCGATAAACTAATCATGATTTTCCTGAAAATTTATGGAATTAAACAAGGTTATCTAAAAGAATGCCAAAATTGGTCTCTGATCTACAATTCATTTGAATTACATTCTAAATTTGGTGTATTTATTTTTTCACATTGCAGTTATTTTATATATTTGAATATAGCGATTGGAAGAAATCACAGTTTTGCTAAAAAGCCAAATTATCTTCGCAATGGCTACTATAAAACTCTTAAGTCATTTGGCGACTTTCCTCAATGCTAATTTGTCATTTAATGCATTTACTGTGGGCAAAATGGTTTTGAAATGCTTTTCCTACTGGCCATAATAAGATAATTTGGATGAGTCTGAAACGGCATTTTAAAATAGCTTTTTACGAGTTCATAAAGTCAAAATAAAACCTTTGATAGAAGTAAAAGGAATTTTCAAAAACAAGGTTTTAATGTCGTTGTAAAAAAGCTATGTAGGTTCTCATAAACCTGACTAAAATTTGAAACCTATTGGCACCTCTTGGTACCATAATTAAACCAAATTGATAACCAGTGGCTTTCATAAAACTTAATAAAGCTGGATGGTTTTGGCAATGTTATTTGGGGAATGTGATCTTTTAGCAGAGCACTTCAAGAGTGTATTCAATGAAGCCATATCTGAGTTGGAGCAAGTCAGCGAAGAAATCAGAGATACTCCCAGCGATGCGTTCGACTTTGATGTTCCTGCGGTTACATTGGTTCTCGTTGAATCCGCAATCAAGATACTGAAAATCTTGGACGTGGCTACCCGAATAAAAAATTCTCATAGATTTACAATTGAATATATTGTAACCATACAATAGAACGTAAGGTTTGTACAATTGATAGTATTGTTCACAACGATAAGATGACAATAAAAGTTATTGTTACCACAATAGAATCTAATGTGAATTGAGACATCGACAATAAAAAAGGGGGGTTGTTATGTATCTTAACTATAGAAAAAATCATTATGTTCCGAACAAATTTGAGTCAATTACTATTAATTGTATTGTTTCTCAATTGTTGAAAATCCGAGCATATAGAGTGAATTGTAATTCTATTGTAAAGACAATATCATTTTACATTTATCTGATTCATGAACAATAAGATTCGTGGTCGGAAATAGATTTCAATGTTATTTTATATTATTGTATTGTAATTGTATGGTTATTTTTATCCGGGTAGCCCTGACGGAGTTTCATCGTGTATACTGAAAAGAACGGTTACTCTTTTGAAGTATTACAATATATCTTTACGCCAGAGAAAATGTCCAACCTTTGGTGGCATGGCGTTGGAAATCTTCGTTCATTTTCCCGATTTTCATGAGAGGAGATAAACAAAACGCCGCAAATTATCGAGGAATCACATCGCTCTGTACCTGATCGAAGGTCTTCGAGACCATCGTCAACAACTTGTTGTATGCTTGCTGCAGACACTAAATTTTTCCTGATCTACATGTATTTCACCCCATAGGAATGGTCTCATCCAAACTTGCACCTTTCGCTTCCTCGTGCTTCCGGGATATGGAAGCTGGATCTGATCGAAGATCGGCTCAGTTTAATCGTATTACTTCAATAACATGTCAGGCTTACCTCAAGGTCTTGTCAACTTGGTGCCACTGCTTCAACAAGGCTACATTGATACTCCTAACTGGCTGCAGGTCGTTCTATGCAGATGCCATCAATCAATGAGATGATACTGTTCGAGGCCTAGTAATCACACTTGACTCTGGATTGTCTTTAGACAACACTACTCGGATATTATTACCAAAGCCAATAGACAGCTTGGTTTCATGTTTAAGATCTCCAAAGAGTTTCGTGATCCTACCTGTCTAAAAGGATGTCAAGATTCGTGGGATCATTTCAGAAAATAAGTAAGAATCGCAAGTCCACTTGATCATTTATGACAACTTATTGCTGGATTCAAATCAAATCATTTTCTGGTCATTCGTGACCCCATGGTTACCTGCTCTGGAGTGACCGTTCCAGGATCAAGCCACCGGATAGTCATATGGCAATCACGCATATTCCTGTGTATTCATTGCCGATTTTCAACTGGAACCTTTCATAAGTATCCCATTTTCGGAACATGGTTCCAGAGACCCGGTTTTTTCCGGAGACGGATGATGTCCATCGATCCCAGGCATACACACACCCATACATACATACACAGGCATTTCATGATCTCGTCGAGCTGAGTCGAATGGCACAAAATACTATAGTCAGCGGGTAAATAGTCATGAAGAAAATGAAAATATTATTTGGCTAAGGAAGTACTAGCACACCAGTCCCAAGCTCGGTCCCAAGCATAATAATTCGCCCCTTATAACGTAGCTCACTCCAACCCACTCTCAAATATTGTGTCAAAATAACATAGCGAATCAAAACAACAACAAAGATACTAGTACCGAAAGGTGCAGAATAGTGCATGACTTATAGCAAGGTGTAGACCAGCAGGTGGATAGTCATGAACAAAATCAATATATTTTTTGGCTCAGGAAGTACTACACGTGTAAAAATCCACACATATTTAATGGCAAAAATCCATGTAAAATTCCACATAATATTTATTTGTCCACACATAAACAAAATCTTTGAGAAACAAATTTGACATTTATATGGCAAATGAAAAATAATGTGGCCACACCTAATGGTTATGTGTACACATAGGAATTATCTGTGGTTTCAAATAGATATCAGCCGAAAAATTCATGTGTGGGACACATAGATATTATCATTACTTTTTTATCAATGTAGCACACCGGTTCAAGCTCGGTCCCAAACATAAGCGTCGAGCTACTAATAGAGACGCAATGGCGCGTTGTGGCAGTTTTTGACAGTTAACTGCCATATCTTTTATGTCACAAGCTGCCGCAACGCGTCGTTGCGCTCCATTGTAAGCTAGTGCCCTATAACGATTCACCCCTCATAACGTAGCTCATACCAACACACTTCCTCAAATATTGTGTCAAAAATAACATGGCGAATCGACAACAACAAAGATACTCGTACCGAAAGTACCAAAAAGCGCAAGAAATATTGCAAGGTGTAGACTGCAAGGTGTACTTCGGACCTAGGGGTTCTACAACAATGAACCAATTTCAAATCGCTTGTTGCATATTGATTGTTGCTATAGTTCTAACTATAGTTTTTTGTTTTTTTCCGTCGGCCTATCTCCTCACATGGCGACAATCACTGACGCCAGGAAGACGACTCCACTACCTGGACCCTACCTATAACTATAGTTGTAACTGTATTTTTTTTTCAACTATGAAAAAACTGTAGCTTTTTCGGCTCTACAAAATAACGACATGTATTCCACCATGTTTATTGAATCTTCAGATAGGTCAAAACATATAATGCAATAATCTAGGAGGTTTTAGGTCGTCCAAACTGTTTTTGAGTTCAGAATTTAGGGTCTATAGTTGTAATTGTATTTTTTTCGGCTAGACAAAATTACGATATGTATTCATGTATGTAACATAGTTGAAAACATATCATAACTTTTGATGGCCAAAAAAGCTAGAGTTACAATAATAAATCCTAGGTTTAGCACTCGAGAACTAGTTGGATGACTTAGAACATCCCAGTTTATCTCTTAATGTTGGTTGCCCTTTCATAAGATAAAATGAACATAGTTGAGTACATGTCGTACATTTGTACATCTGAAAACTACAGTTTCAATTATAGATTCTAAGTTATGAACTAATCAACAGTCTGGTATGACCCAGATCATCCCAGATTTCATCATAATGTCAGTTGACCTTTTAGAAGATCTATTAACATGGTTGAATACATATCGTAAATTTGTCTAGCCATAAAACTATAGTTAAAACTGTAGACCCCAAGTTCTGAGCTCAGGACTGTTTGGATGACCAAGAACATCCTAGAATATCTCAAAATGTCTGTTGGCCTTCTAAAAGATTCAGTAAACATGGTCGAATACATATCGTTACTTTGTATAGCCGAAAAAGCTACAGTTACAACTGTAGATCCTAAGCTCCGAACTCCAAGACAGCTTGGACGACCCAGATATCGTAACTTTTAATAATCGGAAAAGTTTTGCAACTGTAATAAAGCTTCAAACTTTTTCATGTTCAGGTTGTTCCGGGTAAAAAATCAGGCCTTTTACGCATTAACGGGAACGTCCATTAATTATGTCACGCAAAAAGTGACTTTTTACAAGCACACCCCCCCCCCCTTGTCACGTTTTTTGTATGGATCTTTAATTTTTTTTGTATGGATCGTCACGTTTTCCCAAAGCCCCCTCGCCCCCTCCCCCATAACTGCGTGACATAATTAATGGACCTTCCCTAATTTGTTTGACAGCACCAACTGATTGTCGTTTTTGTTCATGTTGCTGATAAAGCAATGTTCCTATGGGTAGTGTGTTGCAATACTGACAAAACATTTTTTTTTATCGCTGTTACATGAAATTAAGGTTGTGAAACATGTGTGCGAATCCCAACATTTTCTAACAGCAACTTTTTCTCATTATCGATGCAATATTTTGTTGTTTTCCTTCGTGTTTTGTTATAATACATTCAAGTTACAACATATCATTGTTGCACAGTGAGAGAATAACGGGTGTATCATTCGTCAAAGTTATCTTATGTTTTTAGGTACAAAGAGTGAATATTTGACGCCCTGCTTTACGTTCTTATCTCATTTTCTCTTGTATAGCTCATTGACACAAACAACTTTGAACTACATTAGAGTTATCCTAGTATCTGAAATTTTTGCGCAATTCATCCATACAGTTATAACTGTTACTAACATTTCTTTCTACAATGTATTATTTTTGTCTTCATCTGAATAAGACTGATAATCTTATTACCAGTACATAATTGTCTTACACTGAAAATAAATCAATAATTTTTATTATTGAAATTGACTTCAATCGGTCAACTTTTGCTTCGAATTGAAATCATGTGGGAGCCAGTAGTGATTTTCAGTTGCTTTCGCACATATTTTTTAACACCCACATGCTTGCTTCACAGGATCGTTTCCAATGAGACTAATATGTGTCCAGACATAATTTTCAATGCAGTTAGAATGTTATTCAAGTGTGTTTTCACTTTGCCTAAATCTTTGCACTTAAAAGAAGAAAAAAAGAACTACTAAATGGAGAAGCAAAAAGAAGTTTGAATTTTGCCAGGACAAGTTAATGCAATCCATGTACATTATAATTAATATCTATTCAGCTGCTGTAGAACTTAATCGCTATATGTTATATTGCAAACTAGCTGATCCTGGTGCGAGCGTTACTGCTTTCTGCGACTCAATGTTGCATTACATACGAACTGATGCTTTTCTTTTTAATTGAGTTTTTTTTGAGTAATAATAAGTTCAAACTTCTATCAGAACATTCTTCTTACCCAGACAATACACAGTTTGTGGCTTAGTTACCTGGATAATTCTCAGGATTGGTTGAAATTTGTGTTTGAATTCACCTGTTTCTGTTTATTGCATTCAAAAAACCCCGCATTCCATTTTTGATTCCATTTGCTTGATTAGTTCTCAAGCTATGCAGAAATTTGTATTTCATTTGTATGCTAGCTGGAAGGGGAAAGCGGTCTCAAACAATCATGGGGAACCTTCCCCAGCCCCAAAATACCTGCATACATATTTTCATCCGATCGGTCAGACAGACAGTCAGACAGAAATCATTTAACATAAATAAAAACCTGTTCTAACAACCTCACATGCCAAATGTGGTTTCACTTACTTGAATAGTTCTTGAGTTAGTGCAGAAAATTGTTTATTCATTATGGGCCCCCCCCCTCCAGAGGGCAAAGGGTCTCAAAGCCCGTAAAATATGTCTGACGGAAAAAGAGTGGCAGGAGGTGCATCGAACTATAATAAGATCCTTTCCTGACCCAAAACCCCTGCATACAAATTTGCATAGCGGTAGGGATAGTTCTCATGTTTGGTTTAAATTTGTGTTTCGTTATGTATGGTAGCCCCCTTTTCAGAGTGAGGAGAGGTCTTAAATTACCACAAAAACATTTCTTGCCTTCAAAAACTCACTCATACCAATTTTGGTTCCATTTGCTTTATTAGTTCTCGAGTTATGCAGGAATTTGTTCTTCATTTGCATGGGATCCCACCCTTTCTAGAAGCGGGAGGGCTCTCGAACTATCATAAGATGCTTTCCCGACCCAAAAACCACTGAATACAAATTTGCAAAGCAGTAGGTATAGTTCTCATGTTTGGTTGAAATTTGTTTCATTTGTATGAGAGCCCCTTTTTAGAGGGAGGAGGGCTTTGAACCACCATAAAAACATTTCATGCCTTAAAAACTCGTCCATTCCAAATTTGGTTCCATTTGCTTGATTATTTCTCGAGTTTTGCAGAAATTTGTGTTACATATGTTTGAGAGCACCCTCTCCCCCTTCCTCCTCATATGACGGAAGAGTCTCAAATCACCATAGAAACATTCCCTCCTTCAAAAACTTCCACATGCGAAATTTGGTTCAATTTCTCTTATTAGTTCTCGAGTTATGCAAGGATTTGCGTTTCATTTGAATAGGTTTCCCCCTTTCAGAAAGGGGAGGGGTCTCAAATCAACATAGAACAATTTTTTGTCTTCAAAAACCACCACATACTAAATTTGGTTCCATTTGCTTGATTAGTTCTCGAGTCATGCAGAATAGTGTATTTCATTTGTATCGGAGCCCTCCCCCCCCCTTTAGGATGGGAAGGGGTCTCAAACCAACATAGAAACATTTTTTGTCTTAAAAAACCACCACATGCTAAATTTCGTTCCGTTTGCTTGATTAGTTCCCGAGTTATGCAGAATATTGTGTTTTATTTGTATGGGAGCCCCCCCTTTTATGACGGGGAGGGTTCTCAAGCTACCATAAACACCTTTTTTGCCTTTAAAAACTCACACATGCTAAATTTGGTTTCTTTTGCTTGATTAGTTCTCGAGTTGTGTAGAAATTTGTGTTTCATATGTATGGGAGCCCCCTTTCCAGTCAAGGGGGGGGTCTCAAACCATCATAAGATTATTCTCCGGCCCCAAAAACTCTGCATACAAAATTTCACGCCGATCGGTCCTTCCGCTCGCGAGTTAAATCGTGACAAAGGAAACCCCAACTCATTTTTATTTATATAGATAAGTGGCGAACCAGCCCAGGAGGCTGAAAGCTACTCTAATAAAGATAAAAAAAAAATATTTATATAGATATGGTTGATTACTCTATGGGTCATGAATAGTATTTGACCACATTTAATGAAAAATAAGCGCAGCACCAATACAAAGCAATATCTTTGCACTTTGCTCAAATCTATGAGTGATTGCACTTAAATATAAGGTGTATTGTTTTTTCAGTGTAGATTAAAACTTTTTGTGATGAAATTAGCTGAAATACGTGTGATAATTGTGTAATTCCACAGCTGAAATTGACTTAAAATTTCAAGACGATCGGAAAGAATCGAACCTGAACTTCATTTGTATTGAAAGTTATCAGTTATTTCTCGTTTTTCTCTTCGGGAGAAATTTAACATTGATGGGTCTCTCTCGGTCTACGAACTCTCTTATATTTATTACAGCACCGGTGCTCCAACTTTCAGGGGATCGCTGGTACAGATCGAAACGCCATACGTAGTGCTGGCTATGGACTCTCTACAAATGGTAGAATGAAAAACGTAAAGGTGATTGGAATATGAATGAAAGAGAAAGTAATCAAAGAGAGTCTATCAATGTTAGAATGGCCCTAATAAAAAAAACCCTAGATTTGTTACTTATTATTTGAAGATGTAAACCGGATATTAACAGATTGAAGAATGCTGAAATCATTTGAAGTAACGCGTGTTGAAAAAAAAAAAGATTCCATAACAATTTCTCATAGAGAAATACTATTAAATCTTGAAATAAGAGGTTCGATGTTCTTTACCTTCGGTTTGATACTTAACACTGTTTTGCTTTTTAAATAACAAACATATCATGATCAAGATTCGGTGACCACAAAACTAGTTGCAAATAAGCGTCTTTCATCATTTTGCAATCTAATCTCCTAAAGGTGAATCGCTGCTCCATGTATTTTTCCTATCTTTTATCTCGCTCTCGCAAACTCCACCTTGCTATTTAAAAAATTGATAACAAATCTCGATTGTTGAGTGAATGAACAGCTGAGTCGAACTCTAATCAGAGTTGCTCACGGTAAGTAAGCATACAAACTGATGTGATTAAATTTTTCAATATCTAGCGCCGACTCTGAGTTGTATCGATTCTATATGTTGAGGTAATGACTGTCATCAAGAATGATTCCGCATGGCTGAAGCTGTTTGTGAATGGTGATTATCGAGCTACACGGCACATAGCGGATGCATAAACTAGAATATGTGCTAACATCGCAGCATAGAAAGCCCACCGCCCATCGTGCGCGTAGATAAACAAAAATGGCTTCGTTTTGGGAAGTGCAGAATCCATCTAAAGCGACGTCTTGTCGAGCGATTGTCATCCGAACGCACACATCGACAGCTCGTTGCAAGTTTGCTTCCAGAGCTAATACAAACCCATACACTGACCAACGACCGACCAAGTTGATCATCGCCTCCGAGACTTTCTGTTGTTCGAGGCGAGAGAAGTTGGGAGTTTTTGTTGGGGATACCAATCAACCTTTTTGTGTACCTTCCCTCAGTCTTCGGTCGATGTGGTTTGTGGCAGCAGAGTAGTAGCGAAGCGAGTGAGTGAAGTTATGGATTGATGTGAAGTTTTGCAAATTTTGTGTTTCTCTGTACAACTTGCAACTTTGTATGCTGTTGTCTTCATCGTCTCGCGATCGCTTTCGGATTTCGGATACGATACGGGTACGTCTCTGGTGTTGCAAGTCGATTCGGTCTGGGACGTTGTGTATTCAGGTTGTGAGAAAAAGTTTCTAGGTTTTCCTCCCCTCCAGAAAGGGAGTAAAAAAAACATAAGGCGAGCAACTTCAGCTGGCCAACTCTTTCCGTGCGTTGCCGTGGTTGTCCTGTTTTTTTCGGTGTGTGATGTTTTCTTAGTTTCCTTTCCATCATTGTTGAGTTTCGTGAAAATAATTTTGACAGTGCATTTTCCCGAGCAGAGAGAAAACTGTCAAGTGTGAATGCCGTGCGTGAAACAAAATTAAATCATTTGACAAGTCGCATAACACAATAAAGCGAAAGAGTTTCCCTTGGTGTGGTGGAAAAGTGTCGAAGCATAACAGAAAAGATGAATTTAAGAAAATATTTAGCTCTTCAGAACTGAAACAGTTTCGAGTTTGAGAAGAAAAAAGAAAGAAACTAGTTGATGGATCTGTTGGGGCTGGTTCCAGTTTTCATTGATGGATAGCGAGCAAGCGAGGTTTCGAGCACTGGCGAAGGGGAAGTGTTGCAGGTTTTAGAATAATAGTAGCGGAGCCGTGAATGTGTGAGTGTCTTGTTTCATCGCAGAAAAAAAAGTAAGCAACGAGAAGCCGAGCATAATATTAGGACGGTGCTCGAATAGGTGGACTCCAGGTTGTTTTTTTAAGATCAGTGTTGGATTGATTTTCAAATTGAAAAGCCTCTCAGTTTCTTCAAGGTTTCTTTGTTTAAATGGTTAATTTAAATATTACGAGAGCTTGGTTGACATCACAGTCTATGATTCCATAATACTTAAATATTGCCGAATACAGTACACGGTATTGACATAATCGAATGTTCTGTCCACAATTAATAAACAAAAATATATTGTGGGATACATCTCCTTGCTGCGCCTGGTGTTAATTACAAATGGCCTAAATTACTCGGACTTAAAGCACATATTCTGGTGCATATATTCATAAAAGTGACAGCACTGAAAGCAACCATTTTCGACTGAAAGTTAGTAAACACCTTTTCGTGGAAATAGTTGCTTATTAGACGCTGCCAAATGAATTCTACACAGTGGAGCTACTTCCCTGGGACTCGGTTATCGTCAATGGATGAAAATCGATGTCTCTCAGTGAACACCACAAGAATACGGAACAGTAATCGACATAAGTTATGCGGCTGGTAAGCTCTAGAATACCCCACAAAGGTATAATATACTCTAGGAAAGGGATGCAAATTCGTCGTCCATAAATCCCATCATGTTTTGAAACGTCAAGTTATCTTGTTCTCACTTGTCTACATAATGTGTTTTGAGGTTTAAATAATCAACCGACCAAAATAAACACACGCAAGAGTAAACCGTCGTGGGATAAAATCTCATGAAAATCGCTCAGAATTTCGTTAATTGCTGACTCATAACTGCCTACACTTGACGATTGGAAATGGAACTGCCTACACATGACGATATGGAATGGATACTGACTCATAATCAAAAACAACCAAATAAGTGTGTTTTAATCCCGCTATCAAATACAGGCACATGCCATTTCTAAACTGAATGAAACTGTCGACAGAAATAGAGCGACATTTTTCTCTTTCTGTTTCCTAGCCTTCGCGTTCGCTTGAACTGTACACTTAAACTGTGGTTGGTGTGCTGGCAAAAAAATTTCGCAGCAAGTGAATGTTTTGCTAAAAAGTCTGTAACTTCTAAAGGTAATTAAATAAAGCTATGTCCATTTAGAACCCGGTAACGGATTGCCGTACAAATAAGTTTAATACTTCAAAACAAAAGTAATTCACTATACTTTAAGGAAAAAATATAAATACAAATCAATTCTCTTCATTTCTAATGAAAACTCGCACTTTCTTCTTTATTCCTCCCATCAAACGTTGCAGTTCCGAGCCGTTTTTCCACGTTTCTTAAGCTTCCGCTTCATTATTGCCCAAAATCTCTCGATGGGCCGGAACTGCGGGTAGTTGGGTGGATTTATGTTTTACCGATGGTACCACTGGATGACTTCCCGGCTGTAATGGCAACTCGCCAAATCTGCCCAAAACTTCACTGGACCTTTATGGGCTTTAATGAAAGGTAGTACGCGGCTTTTGAGGTATTTTGCCTTGTACAGCTTCGAGTCTATCGTCTTATTCGTCACGAACACTTTGGTCTTTGCTCCGCAGCTGCATATCCCTTGCCAAATCATTAGTTTTTTTTTTGGCAAATTTGTCCATAAAAGCAAACATAAACTTCGAAGGAACATCTCCTCGTGCCGTCGCCATGTTGAATTTTTGGCCAGGAAGCTGTCCGAAATCCATTTTGACGTAGGTTTCATCGTCGATGAGCAAACAACCTTGGTATTTCGTCGAAACCTGCTGGTACAATGTCCTAGCTCGAGTTATGGTGACGAAACTTTGCTTCAACGTTCTGTTTGGTTGCTTGCTAGCTCGATAGGAATGATATCCTGCTCGCAAACGAATTCTTCGAACAACCCGAATAAAAATTTACATCAGGCTGATGTCTGATTTCAATGTCTACATCAACATGAAATTCAAATGTACATCTTACGTTGAACATTAGAAATCAGATCGTTTTCGCTGTATTTAGGCAAGGTAACATGATGTTAACATCAGACATTTTCAAACAAATTTTTTCTAATCCAATGTCCCTTTAACGTCATAATTTTGACATTCAAATAAAATGTTTTTCTGATGTTTTAAGATATCAAAGCATATTGATGTTTTCAAATGTATTTGAATAAAACAGCACAGTCAAAGGATTTTTGATGTTTTCAGATGTATTAAAGGTTATGAATAAACATCTTACATATGTTTTCAAGTGTCGATTTTATCCAATAAAAGAGATGATGTATGATGCATTCAGATGTAGAAAAACGTGACGGTGTATCGTTTCCGGATGTTTTCAGTTGTAGATAATAACATTAAAATCAAATAATCTGAAAGCATCAAAATCACATGTTAGGCTAAGGTAAATTTTTATTCGGGTGTTGAGTAAAGTACATAAAGTAAATATGCACCAATATCGCCAAAACATATACGATTCACACTTAATTCTAATCGCATCGGATATTTACCGATATTTTATGAGTACAAAATTTTACATCTATAAGAACATGGATTTCAACGCAACGTGTGATTGTCATGACACAAGATGTATTCTGGCTTATTATGAATACAACATTTTACTTCACAGACCTTTGATTCTATTGTAACGTTTCATTCTTATGTTGTAATAAGTTTTCTAATGCTGTAGACCTGCAGTCTTTTACAGTAGAATGAAGTTTATTTCTAAGGTAACGGCCAATTATAATATCATCAGATGTGTTTAGATGTCTTAGGTACACAACATTTCACACATACATAACGTTTGATTGTCATGTAATTTTAGATTCTAGTTTTATAAGACGTGTTCTGATGTTAAATTTAACATCATCAATACGTTTGTTTTTAATGTGAAGTTTAAATATGTTGTATTTATATGTACTAGGGCGTTACTTTGAACTCTGAATACTTTTAGAATACGACAACCCACATTCAAATTTAATGTTTGGAAGATGTCTGCTAATATTTTTTACATCACAATTTCTATTCGGGAATACTGCAATATTTTTGTGCGATTTCATTATCTGATAGTCCAGGGTTTGCTCTGACGGTTCTCAACACCTTCTGGTTCAGCTTGTGGTCATATGTTCCAATACGACGCTTACCTTGATGCACTCGATCCACGCTCTTTCGCTCCACGCTCGAAACGTTTGAGCACTTCATACACGGTTGATTTGGCGACTTTCAACGTTTTTGGGATTTTTATTGCGGACCACGTTGGATTGTCAACGTGGGTGTGTAGAATTTTGTCTCTCCTCTCGGCGTCCATCGAATATGAAATAACTTTTGACTCACTGCACGAAACACCGTGAAATTTCTACCACAGCGAGAGGGCGCCTAGGTTAACAAACCGCTGTAAAATAATTCTTGATAAACTAATAACACAATAAGGATTCTAACTGGACAGAACTTTAATTTCAACTAATGATTTCGGTTCTAGAACTGTGATATTAACTATTGATTATTAGTATTAGTTCGGCTTTCGAAATCTTCTATTATTATAATTAAGAATTCTAAATTAACTGCTAAACACAAAAATATGATAATGGTATTTTCGTGAATCCCTCACTGAAATTCTGATAAAATCTGATCTTTTTACATTATAAGATCACTGCTGCTACTCTTCTAGTCAGATCTTGTCTAGTTGCCCGAACACAACTAAAAAAAAGTTGTGCCTTGCTTTTTGCTCATTAGTTAGCGAATAAATACTAATAATTCTGCGACTGGACCGAAAATACAACCCGTCACCGACTAGGCTACCGGAGTCCCCCATACATACCTTTTTTTCTTTCTCCCCCCTTGTGACCTTCCAATTTCGTTTGACATACACTCAGAAGAAACTCCAAAGGACAGCCCAATGGGGTAATGCGCAAAAGTAACGTAAGACTACATAGCAAATGTGATCTAGACGAATGTTCAAAGGGTAGCCGAAATCGGTTTCGTTCGAAATCTAACGATACGCTCGTCAATTTCGTATTCTGGATGGCACTCGCATAAACTAAACGTCTTAGTCATTAGGAACAGGTCTTAGTCATTAGGAACACTTCATCCACCACCAATTGCGTATAGTTTCTACTAGGTTTATGCGTGTAGCCAAGTTTGAAAATGTCAAAAACATTATGTCTCCGACGCACGATCGATGCTTATCGCGACCTAACACCCCGAAGTACAGCCACCAGCACTCCCAAATATATGTCAACTCTCTTTTCTACTTATTTTGGTGGCACTGAAGATGGCCGTTTTGAGTTCAGAGGAACAGCTACCACTGGCACCTCACTTTGTTATGAAGCTAGTTTACTTGGTCACGTCTTTGATTGAACGGTTGTTTGAATTTCTCACGATGTCAGGGTCATCCACCGGTTCATTTAAGCCAAGCGGGAAGCTTCGCCTTCAATTCACTCGAAAATGTTGAATCCTAGAAGAAAAATTAGTATTTTCCATTTAATTCCAACTTCTTTTGCTTATCTTGACAGTTACGCGTATTTCGTCTACAGTGTGCAGACTTCTTCAGTGTCTCGTACTAATAACTCGACTTGCGAAGAAGTCTGCACATTGTAAAAATAAAAATACTTATTTTTCTTCTAATTTCTAGTCGAAAATGTTGTTGAAGAAACTGTGCATGAGTGCTTTAAAGAAAACACCTGAACCGTAATGAACCTGCTTCAACATCCGGTAGATGTGCTGCTGTACGCTTTCTTCTTCCTTACCTTGCCGACCTTGTTCGATGCTGCTGAAACTGCTTGCCTTCTAGCTGGTGGAGTTCCTTTTGTAAAGCTACAAACGAAAGCAAACTCGCAGCGTGCCGGTCTAATGTTGCCCGCTGGCCGGATTTATCGCCATCTGCGGAAAGCCAACTTCGCCGATCAATTTGGCAGAAGCGCCCTGGTTTACCTGGCGGTGAAAGTTACAGCCCGAGACAACAAACAAATCTGTGCCATTCCTTGCTACTTGCAGCTGGCCAACCGGAACGACCAAGAGCTCAGTATGTGCGTTTGACGAACTCTCAGGGTGTTGTCCCCCAAAACATTCACGTGATGCTCTTACCAAAAAAATTCAGAAGAAGGTGGAGCAGCTGCAGCAATAATGAGAGAAGCTTGAAGGAGACCAACCCAAATCAGCCGTATTTTTCAAGACGACGAGCATAGTTGAGAAAATAGTGCTACTTTGAACATTTCATAGCTGAAACGACCTCAACCTATTATCAGGGAAGAAACGAAGTCATGTAGAGTTTTAAAATTTTCAAGACAATAAAAATTATGATAGGAACATGATTGCACAAATGTAGATCGCTTATATGTTCAAAGGATGGTCGAAACGCTCGTGAATTTCGTAAATACACTTCCATACACTAAACCTCTAAGTCAATTGGGATACTTTTACCCCAAGAGACGAGCTTCATTTATCCCCGCATGTACACTAATCATAACTTAACTTTATCAAAAATGGTTTATCTTTCACCTTTTAACGTAACCTGTATTGGTTATGCAACTTTACATAAATGACTGTATGATAAAGTTTTAACTTTATGTAATATGGTTACTCAGGCCTGGATGTTAAAAACATTGTGTTGTTGAGAACCATTAACATTCAAACTTTTTGATTTTTCCATATAGTTTCAGAATGAAAACAACAGTAGAACCTTATACACTGTGGTTCAAATTTAAACATTATAGATTATAGTTTGTAAATGTTTTGCTAAAGTTTTTTGAAAATATATTTGAAAATAGTTTGTGATACATTAAAATAATAACTTTATTTATTGTAATTAGATTGGATATAGTTTTCAAACATAAATTAAATCATTATTTGTATGATTTATTGCTATTATAACCAAAGAAACTCCCCGAAGTAATATCGAAATGTGGTTCCGGGGAGGGTCCAGGGCTTAAGGCACGGGTGGGTTTTTACCCAAACTGAGTCTATGACTCTGTCGTCCGTGTTGGGAAACAACTATTCAGATGCACATGATTGTTTTTTTTTCAATATGTCGATTTCAATAAAAATCTGATTGAACAAATTAATTCTGAGATTTTTTAGGCTAGAAATATGGTACTTGTGCACCGAGCATGTCACATGTAGAGATAAAGTCATTCTACTTAGTCATATGCCATTTCATGTTAAATGGCATTAGCATCGATAGCTATTGTATGGTGCATTTAGAGCACTAATTTAAAAACCGAGGGACAACAAGATTATGTAGAATACTCTCATTCAATCCGGACCAGTTTGAACTATGGACGAATCCATGTTGAAAAAAGGCGAAGACACCAAGTGGCAATAAATCTGACAGCTCCCATGTTAAAGTATCGGACGAGAGTTTTAAAATGCTTCTAAAAAACTCAAATGAAATTCTAATTGAAAGCTGTTTGTTATATTATAGACGAAACATCCAAAACTACTCAATAAAAACATTTTCAGCAAAATAAAAATAAAGTCCCAATTGGGCAGATTTGAATGCTTCATCCACCACTTTTAATTAAAACTTCATTTGATTTTTTTAGAAGCATTTTTAATTTTTCGTCCTATACTTTAACATGGGAGCTGTCAGATTTATCACCACTTGGTATCTTCTTCTTTTTTCAACTTGGATTCGCCTATATGCGACGTTAGTCTAGTTTTTGTACTATGCTACATGTGGACCCCGTGAGTGATAAAAATTAACCATTTAAACTATTGACGACAACAAAAATCTCAGAATGTGCATTGAAATGCCTTTTGAACTTCCTTTGGTCTATGTTCGAAATGGGAAAATAGGATGAGGCTCCCATAGCTTCATTACTTTTTCGGAACTAATTGTCCCCTTCGTCATACAACAAATGGAACATATCATTCACGAATGCCACAAATTAAAGTTTCATGTTAACCTTGAAGTCACGTATCATACCTTTGTCTTTTAGTGGAGCTGATGGCCTTGCGATCTGGCAGGAACATTTTTATTCGCCAGCATATAGGCGCTTTCACAATTACGAATGACTCAAAATTAAAGGTTTTCAGTATGTTGCCGCCAGTTAAAACAAGAACCAAATTGCAGCATTTGTGTAGCGAACACCACCGAAGCCTTGCCGTGGTTTCTTCAAATTGCACCACCTTAAATTAAATTCAGAAAATAAAATTTCATTCCGCGTAGAGTTTTCAAACTAAATCCTACAATGGGCGCACCGCGACCACTGATCATTAGAAGACTGTTTAGTTGTACCTATGTATGTGTATTAGTCGCGTATTCATGTTGGGAACCGACTGCACTATTGTTTGGAGGAAAAAAGCTTCCACCAGTTCCACCAAAACAGACCACAGACCCCTTCCGAAGCGATCCATTCGGCCAGTCTGCCAGCCAGCCAGCCAGCTCCATCAGCCATCGGCCGTAAAATTTTGCTTACTCTTCTATATTCTGTTGCCCGTCCCTGGCGTGCTGTGCGGCAGCAGTGGGGGTACCTCACTCAAACCAAATGAACACGTACCATGCTCCAATGTAGGTCTTCAATGGTTCACCCCCACCTTAAAAGTAATCGGCATGAAGGGAACATCTAGTAATGTTTTTCAATAAACGAAGAAATTATGCTCCTGTAGGGTTCAACAATTCATGCCTGCCGGGCGATATGTATGTCTGACGGTCCGGTCAAGAGTCCCGGAGTGTGAAGCTTTTGTAGTGTATGATTATTCAATCAGCTGGTATTTTTCCCTTCTTTTCTGGTGCGGCACAAGTTGGTGATTCCTGCTTCTTCGGCCGCGACTTGCAGTGTAGTGTAGAAACACAACCAACCGAGAAATCGCGAGTGATTAAGGAAAAAGAAGAAACAGTGAAGCCAACAACTACTTTTTTTCGGTGCGAATTGAAAGTGGATCAAAAGTAGCTCCAGCAGCAATCAAAAGCATAGTGCTAAGAGGTGGTGGTGGTGGTGGTGTTGGTGGTGAAGTGCCAAAAGTGAAGAAAATATCGACTGGAGAAATTGGCTGTCTGCTGTGCCGCGTTGCTGCGAGCATACGGAATACTGCCTGCGATCCCTGTGTTTTGCTGAGCAGCCACACCGTACAATTTCGGAATTAATGACTCCCGGGAAGCCGCTGAGCGATACCTTGGTCCGGAACTGACAGATAGGGGGAAACACAGCTCAACCACGCACCAAAAGGTAGGTTTACTTTTAATTGATTTTGAATCGCCACACTACGTCTGCTCGTGCGGCCATAGACTAGTTTACGTTCACTTTCGTAGGGGGGCAATTTCAACGAATCCCGGTTAGGGTAGGACTCAATATTTGCCATGTAATCGAGATTGACGAATTGTAAGCTCGGTGCATGTGGAACCTATGCAGCTTCCATAACACATTTTGGGTTGATTTTTTTTCTTCTGAGGGAAAAACTGGTTGCCATCCACTTTATGTAATTGTTGGAACATGGTCCACTTTCGAATGGCGCAAATTTGCGATGCATTGATGGGAGAAAAAAAATACACACAGCGTAGGCCATAAAACTACATGTGCCTCTGACCGTTCAACGTGTGCAAAATTGAACTCATTAACTTTCACTTGCAGTTTTCGGTTATGTTTTTATTGTTCTTGGTGACAATAAAGTTCGTAAACAACAGGTCTATGTTTCGAAGGTTTTAGCATCCTGCTCATTCACGTCATTCATGGACGTCACTTTTAGCAGACATATGGAAATGCCCACGAAATAAGGGTGCCAAATTTTAATTACTCGCCCATCAATGATCTCGATGTACGTGAGTTGTGCACTCAATTCTGGTTCACGTGTTTTTCAGTCTGTTTCGATTTGACCTAAACTTGGTTTGGGGTACGCAGTTTTTGAAACCAATCCAACCCTTTGAAACAACATAACTTCGACACCTTATGGAGGATTGAATGTAGCCATTGCCCCGAATTTTCTTTACTTCATTTATTATATATAGAGCTTGTCGATCCCAAATACGATAATGTGGCAATTTGTTGATCATAAATATTTCCTTCTTCAGCAACCGAGTCCGCTCTCTCATTGCCCGGAATCAAACACAAAAGTGATGATAAAAGAATGCGAATATAAAGCACCTGGAAGCCCTTATATTCTCATGAAAAAAATATGAGAAGTGTTACAGGCCTCAATGAGCGGATAGCCTCTATAGCTTATCTGTAAAAATCAAATACTAATCCTCGTAGTACATCTCCGTGTAACTAACATAATAATAGTATATAGCATACAGTATGCCAAAAAAGTTTATCCCCACCCCCTTTCAATTTATTTATTTTTTTGTTTTTCTAGTAGAAATCCGTTTAATTTGATGAGTGTTCCTCCATGATTTATCAATCTATGTTTATTCATCACATTCCATTGAAAATAGGGTGTTTATATCTTTTCTTGAGATTTTATGTGATGAATTATGAAAATGGGTATAAAATTACGCAAAAAAGTTTATCCACCCCCAAACGGATACAACGATTTAAGTGTGTTTTACAGCGTTTCAGTGTGTATTCTGCAACTTTCTCGAATGTGAACATTGTGTTTAGCTATCATTTAGTGCTCTTGAAGTTTTCGTGTTCAAAATTACAGTTTCGTGTTCAAAATTGGATTTTATTTGCAACAAATTCCCAAAAAAGGACAAATTTCGATCAGCATCCGAAATTTGATCATTGAACATCATAAAACTGGTGTGTTTTTGTGGCGGCAAAAACGGAACAAGGAGCTTGAAGTTTTCGTATGTCGCTATGACTTTCATTGTATACACCAAAGCCTTCTGACTCCTCTATCAACGACTCGTCGTCAGTAAAGAACATGGTAGTGGAATCATCAGTGGGACAAATAAGGCCTGTACTCGAAAAAAAAGCACCAACCCCCCAAATTCACCAGAGATTCGTCCGGTGGAAAGATTTTGGGCCATAATGAAGGCCAAAGTTCGAAAATCGTCCAAGATGTTTAAGAACGAGCTGGAGTTGAAGAAAGAATGGATGAAAGTGACCAAAAAGGTCGGCTCCACCATTGCACAAAATGTAATGAGGGATTTTAAGGGAAAGGTGCGAGCTTTCAGCGATGGAAAGGAAATTGAATAAAGTAATTATGCCGGAATATAATCCATATCTATTAGTTCATTCCCTGAAAGTTTCAAGAAAATCCAACAAAAATAAATTTTTGGCGTACACTTTTGTCTGGTGCATTTTTTTCGAGTACAGGCCTTAATCTTCGAAGGCTCAGAAACTCCATGGACTTTTCTTTTTTTGAACACCTGGTGTCAGACCACCACCGGAATATTGACCATTCCGGGACTATCCGGATATATCGGAGGCACCCTTTAGGCGGGGAAATAACCGGTTTTTGGCTGAAACATGCTTTTCAACGGCTCAAACTTCATGATTTTTGTTGAGTAGTCTACTTCTAGCCTTGAAATGGATGAATGACCATATTGGCCATTCTGGGACAACCCAGATGCCCCGAAAGAGCCATTTAGGAGGGCACAAGTACAGATTTTCGCCAAAGCATGCCTTTCGACGGCTTAAACTTCATGATTTTTCATGGGTAGTATACGTTCAGCTTTGAAATGGATCAATGGCCGTATTCGCCATTCTGGGACAATCCAGATGACTCGGGGGACCTTTTGGGCCTTTCAAGGGTCCAACTTCATGACTTTTTGAAAACAATCTACTTCTAGTCGTTAAATGGACGAATGACCATATTGACCATTCGAGGCAACCTGGGTACCTCAGAGAAACGCTTCAGGAGGAAACGAATCCGCTTTTCGCCAAAACATGCCTATGCTACTAAACTTCAACCCTGCATGAAGATATTGACAAAGCAGCATGATCACTCATTCAAGCAAAGAGTCATTGCCATGACAAATTTACATCTACTATCTGGTCAATGTCCAACATGTGCTGTTTTCATTATTCGCTAGATTGGTAACAAAACTAAACCAATTCAGTTCAAAACATCCATGGCGCCGGCAGAGTGAAAAAGCCTCCGCTTCCTTAACTGTCTGGATAACAACCGGAGTGAACCGCTCCCCTTCGCCCGACCAAGCTCCGCCACTGCTAATAAATGCTCATAAACTATGTAATATATATGCTATGTAAATTGGATCAGTTTTACATTGATTTTTTAAACTCACGAATTCTAATACCGTGCTGTTTACCGAATTTGCTCAATTTCGGTAATTTTGAAAACCAAATCGATAAACGTGTATGATGTTCTCAAGCGTTTCAGGGAGTGAAAAAGCGTGGAACGAGTGCATCAAGGTAAGCGTCGTAGTGGAACATATGACCGCAAGCTGAACCTGAATGTGTTGAGAACCGTCAGAGCAAACTCTGGACTATCAGATAATGAAATCGCACAAAAATATGCTGCTGCTCGCAGTATCGTTCGAAGAATTCGTTTGCGAGCAGGATATCATTCTTATCGAGCCAACAAGCAACCAAACAGAACGTTGAAGCAAAGTTTCGTCACCAAAACTCGAGCTCGGACATTGTACCAGCAGGTTTTTACGAAGTACCACGGATGATTGATCATCGACGATGAAACCTACGTCAAAATGGATTTCGGTCAGCTTCCTGGCCAAAAATTCTACATGGTGACGGCACGAGCAGATGTTCTTGCGAAGTTTAAGTTTTCTTTTATGGACAAATTTGCCAAAAAAAATGATGGTTTGGCAAGGGATATGCAGCTGCGGAGCAAAGACCAAAGTGTTCGTGACGTATAAGACGATGGACTCGAAGCTGTACAAGGAAGAATGCTTTAAAAACCGCGTACTACCTTTCATTAAAGCCCATAAAGATCCGAGAAGTTTTGGCCAGCTTTGGCGAGTTGCCACTACAGTCGGGAAGTCATCCAGGGGTACCGCGATAATAACGTAGATTTCATCGATAAAAACATAAACCCAACTGCACGCAATTCCGGCCCATCGAGAGATTTCGGGCAATAATGAAACGGAAGTTTAAAAAAAGTGAAAAAACGGCTCGGGACGCGACTCAGATGACCAAAATGTGGAACAAATGTGCCAAGGAAGTTCACTCCGGGAGGTGTGCAGCGTTTGATGAGAGGAATAAAGAAGAAAGAATTTTCATTAGGAACGAGGAGAAATGATTTGTATTGATATTTTTCCTTAAAGTACAGTGAATTACCCTTGTTTTGTGTTAAACTTATTTGTACGTCAATCCGTAACCGAGATACAGATGATTTTATTATTCCGGATTCTAAATGGACATAGCTTTATTTGGAACGTTTTGAACCAGCAGCAAGTAAGCTGTACAGGTAACTCACAAAATCAGATGATACATTTATTTATTGTAAAAAAACGAGGTAGTTTTCAATAGCGCTTGATTTGGGCGGATTTATATCAACAGCAAGGATGCTGCTAGGACCAATCAAAAAATGGGCAAACAACACTTAAGAATGAATCCTAGAGGGGTTGAGCTGTTAAGTGGAATACCTGTAGCTAGAAATGAGAAGAAAAATTAGTATTTTCGATTTAATTACTACTACCTTTGCTTATCTTGACAGATACGCGTATTTCGTCTACAATGTGCAGACTTCTTCAGTGTCTCGTGCTAATAACTCGACTTAAGTCCTCTTTAAAGTCATAAAGTGTGATGGTGGTTTACTTCATTGGGAAAACAATATGTGTACGACGCTTAATAGTCGCTTTCAACCGATTTAAACCAACATTATGGATGCTGTTGGTGCTACTAACAAAGTATGGTTGAGGTTTTTGATTAGAACGACAAGGTTCGCGGGCTGATTTGAAACGATTTGAACCAACAGTAAGAACAGCTTATAGGACCACGCACAAAGTAGGTCGGTGGATGTTCATTAGGAAAACAAGGCAATTTATTAACACTAAAAACCGATTTGGAGAGATTATTTTTTAAGGATCATTTATTTGTACAGGCTCAATCGAATTAACTTTACAGAGGCAAGTTTTCATATGTATATACATCAGTTATATTAAAACTAAAGTTAGGGGGATAGAACCGATTACTCGCGGCCGTCTCGAGGTTAATAGGAATACCAATTTAACGGATGGGATGATGGGTGGGAATTTGAAGTATGGTTTACGTAACACATACATTCTTAATTCTAGATTATCTAATCATAACTTATAACTGTAATGTGATGTGATTTGATGGGAAGCCACCACCAGTGCAGGACTTGCCATGGCGTACAGTTCCTCCTAATGGCAAGATTAAACTGTAAATTCCTGTAATCCTCACTATTCCGTTGTATGAAGGGCCAAGAACAGGTGTGTGGACCCGTAAGCAGAAGCACTTACACGAAACCCACGGAAAGGATAGAGAATCTCCTTCCAACGAAACGCTCTTATTACAGGAAATGAAGAGTAAGCAATACACATTAGGATTTCCGTCTGGTGGTTTGTTAAAAATAGGGTTAGCAAACTCACTATAGACAGTCAGAAGATAATTAGACCTTCGCTGATCTCGATCTGACGATTTCCATCAAGGAAGGCATAATTGTCATCCATGACTTGGACCATCCCTCATCCAGCCTACACTTCTTCTGGCACCCTGTATTCCCCCTTACCCTTTGGAATATATGTATATAATGTACGTAATAGAATATAATATATGTATTTACAAAATGTAACTGAAAGCCACTGGATTGTTACTGCAAAATAAAATTTGGATATGTATTAATATCTAAATAGCCATGGAACCGCTGAAAAGCAAAGTAGATCAGTACTTTAAACAAAAATAAAACACATATATTTAAAAACAATCATATACTGCTACTATCACATGCCAGTCTTTTATGGAATAGAAGTTGTAGTTCAAAAATAGAATTTTAATGAAAAAGTTATGCTGAAATGCTGAAATGCTGAAAAACAAATTGAATATTATAAGCATTACGTTGTCATGCTGCTCTGTGCCCTGAAATGCAAAAGAAATTTGAAATGCAAAGATGTCGCAAAGCGTGTTGAAATTATTAATTAAATGAGAATATAAAATACACCCTACTTGAACACTATCTTCAGTCGCAGCCACCCACTTTCCTATTGTCAAGTTGACAACGTTACCCATACTACGCCAAACTGATTCTCCATGCTGAAATGCTAAAAAATGTGAAGAATACTACACTAGAAAAAATATTTAGTGTGATATAACCACAAAGGAACTGACTCTTAGCTTCGGGTCTTGGCAGACAATCCCTACTGAGCCCTTGCGACACGTCAAGCCGGCCAGTTCAGCGCAAGGGATCTAATCATAACTTATAACTATAACTATTTTGATTTTATTTTGTCTTAAACATTTTTGAGAACGAATAAAACACACACACAGAAAAAAAACTTATAGCAAACATACAGATTAAACTAACTACAATCTGAGGCTAATGTTAGTCAAAAACTCATAAAGGAGTTTCATAAACTCCAGATCATGTACAGCCAAAATATCTCAAACCGGTACATTAGGTTGTCTACCTCGAGCCCGAAGGGAATCATAAAGCTCAGATCTGACTCCATGATGCTCGGCACATGACCAAACAATGTGATTTGCGTCCTGGTAACCTTGTCCACATCCACAGAGATTGCTGTCGCTGAACCCAACTCGGTATAAATGAGCGTTCAAAGAATATTGGTTGGACATGAGGCGACACATCACGCGAATGAAGTCTCGACCCACATCCATCTCCCTAAATCAAGATTTCTTCGACATCTTTGGGATGATATAATATTGCCATCGCCCCAAATCTCCTTTACTCCATTTATACTGCCAGCTGACGAGTGACTGTTGACGAAAAAGTGCAAAAAAAATCATTAAAGGAGATTTGTAGTTCATAAACATCGCCTTCTATAGCGCCCACTTTTGCAATCGAGTCCCTTTTCTCATTGCCTAGAATTGAACAATGAGATGGGACCCATACAAAGATGATGACAAAATAACGCGAAGATAAAGCACTTATAAGCTCCTGTATTTTCATGAGTGCTTTACCAGCCTTAAGCAGCGAATATCCTCTATAAAGACTGTATTCGATGAAATTTGGACACACGCAATTGTTCGTAACATTTTAGCGTGTGGGTAAAAATTATTGAAATTTTCACTGAATGCATTTCATTGTGTTGTGTCAATTGTGTAATGAGTTTCGTGAAAATCGGTCGAGTGATGTCAGTGATGGCTTCAAATGATGAAATAGTACGCCAACAAATTTTGGGCACTCACTTCGAAAACCCAAACGCTTCTCATCGATGGATCGGACAACAGTTCGGAATCGCACATTCAACCGTATCTCATGTGATCAAAACGTTCAAGGACCGTAAGACAACCAAGCGGAAAAATGGTAGTGGCAAAAAACGTGGCACATCAAATCCGGAGAAGGCCATGATGGTATTGAACCAATTTAAGCGTTATCCCAACATTTCGATCAGGGATGTTGCGAAAAAACGAAAGTTTCAGTTTGTTTTGTGCAGAAAACAATGAAACGTTCTGGATTACATGTGTACAAGGTCCAGAAGGCACCGAACCGGAGCGATAAACAGAACTCGGTGGCTAAAACTCGTGCAAGAAAACTGTACAGGGGTGGCTCACAAAACCGTTCTGCATTGTAATGGACGATGAGACCTACATTAAAGCCGACACCAAACAAATGCCAGGACAGGAACACTACGTCGCCACCTCTAAGTTGGCCGTTCCGGAGAGTGTACGGAAGAAGAAACTGTCGAAATTCGCCACAAAAATTCCTTGTCTGGCAAGCGATCTGCGGATGTGGCAAAATGAGTCAGCCCTTCATCACCTCTGGGACCGTCAACGGACAAATCTGCAAGGACGAATGCCTCCAAAAACGACTTCTGCCCTTCTTGAGATCTCACGATGGCCCGACACTGTTTTTGGCCGGATTTGGCATCTTGCCACTATGCCCGGCCCGTCTTAGACTGGTACGAAAGATAATAATGTAGTTTTTGTACCAAAAGACATCAACCCTCCAAAGCACTCCGGAACTTCGCCCAATTGATCCAAATTTGGGCAATCATGAAAGCAAAACTCGTTAAAACTCAAACCTGATAGAAAATGAACTTGAACTAAAGATAGTGTGGTTAAAAGTAAGTAAGCAAGTCGGTCCTATCATTGCCCAAAATTTGATGAAAGGGGTCAAGGCAAAGGTGCGGGCATTTGGGTTGGGAGAAGAGGTTCAATAAACCAATGATGTCAAAACTTAACCATTTAGTAGTACTTTATTTCCAGAAAGTTTGAAAAGAATCGGGCACAAGGAAAATTTTTTGTGACCTATTTTGTGTGTCCAAATTTCATCGAATACAGTCTTTAGAACTGAGACTATCCGTGAAAATGATCCGCAACAATTTCTAGAGTAAAGTGAATTCCCGCTAATTCAGCGACATATACGGAACAAGGAGCTTGAATGGAGAGATTTATACCAACGGTAAGTTTCCTATGGGGGACACTTACAAAGTCTTATGGTGGATTTCGTTTGGGAAGACAAGAAATATTTAGTAATGCATGGAAGCTGGTTTGGATGCTGGTGATGTTTACTTGCTTTTCAAAAACTATACCGGACCAAAAAGTCTAGATATAAGCTTCTCTGTTTTTATGTTCGTTAGATCCTGCATCAGCTCAATAAA
The DNA here is from genome assembly GCA_034211315.2 of Aedes japonicus. Taxonomy (NCBI): domain Eukaryota; kingdom Metazoa; phylum Arthropoda; class Insecta; order Diptera; family Culicidae; genus Aedes; species Aedes japonicus. Next base: position 275,221 of record JASCZW010000454.1, on the reverse strand, counting down.
CCGCAATCGATGGATCCAATGTGGTTTGGCAATACTTGTGATACCTAAAATTGTAGATTTTTGGTGAATAAATAAATAGTCTGACATGAATTATACACATTGACAACATGCTAATTTACTAAGATGTGTTTTGGTCCAGAGTAGTATCAGAAACTGGACAGTTTTTTAACACCAGTTTAGCCATACTTAGCTCAGAATCTAATGAGTGTCATAAGTTATGATAATATGAATACTAAATGTAAATACAAGTGATTTTCAACTGCATAAATATCACACGCCGATTTTTTTTCTAACAGTTGAGATCCTGATGAGAAGGAGACTAATTAAATTAAACATCTCGATGAAAACTTCGCTATATTCGCGAACATCTGCAACGATGCAGTAAGTGTCATCGACCTCACCCTATCCAACTTACGGAATTTTCCTAGTCATCGCCAGCAGCAGTACCAACCTCTCTCGTGACTCATCCCATGAAGGTCTCAACGGGTTCTCGTCTCACCGGCGAATATGCAAATCATTCGTGCCGATACTTTCAACCGCCACGTCTAACGTATTGGACTTCCATGCACACGACCTTCGCATTATGCTCATTAGGCGTCAAAAATGCTCCCGCTGTCTTCAAAATATGTACCGAAAGCTCGCCGCACAGCGATTGTCGTCGATAGATATTACACTCGACCCAGATTAGCCCTGGGAGCCCATGACGAGTCATCTATCTTCATCTCGCCGTCGTCACCATGCGCGCGTTGACGAGCACGAAACATTGCACCACACCTGTTTGCCCCGGGTGAACTCGTTCCATTATAGACCCACTGACTCTATTAGGGCGTTAAAGCGTGTCCTGAAATTGGGCACCCAGTCCTAATGTGTAATGAGACGACATTAACCTTTTGCTCTGTTTTTTCTTATGGTAATAAATTGTGGGTTTCTTGAAGTTGTCTTCGTATAACGCTCCGAATGTTTTGATACAGTTAATTAAAATGACTCGAATTTAGAGACTTCGATAAGCACTTGAAAACACTACTTCAGACAATCCTATGCTCTATATGCCATCACAGCTGGATGCGCCGTGAATTCGTTTCCTACACGGTTCGTCCATTTCGCAACACTTTCTTTCAATCAGTTTTTACTTTCCTCGCTTCAGACGTATATAATTGTTTATCAACAACAATGGTACCAAACAGCAACAACGCTGAAGACTCTAAACGACAATGAAATCGTCCAATGCTGGCGCAAAACATGAGCCCATTCATTCATGATGAACATAACTCCTGTTGACTGTGCTCAATGCTAATAAATAGCAGGTCTGGTAACGTGGACTGGTCGACATTTGATAAAACAAAGAGTGGCGTTCGTTGCATAAGAACAACAGGATAATGCAAGGGGCTATAGATGTACATTGCCAGGCCTGTTCTCCGTGCTATCGGGGCTCCGTTGTCGGCAATGTGAATGTTTGTTTGCCTTTTTCTGCGTTATTTTACCGTGCCACCGTTTAACAGTAGTAGAACCATTCATTCATCATTTTACTTATTTCGTTTAATCATCACAAATGCAACTTTTCGCATTCATGAAACGCTGTGTTGAATGGATGGAATTAAATGAAACGTGCTTGTTAGTAACTGAATGCAGTTCTGTAGGTCATCGCATTTCCTGCAGAGGTGCACTACAGTAGTTACTCTTTTTACAGTGCAGTGCGGAAAAGGTAATTGCAAAACAGTCTGCTGCCACACATGATTGCTGTTTGTGCTGGAAATCCGTCGCCGCTATGCGGTTGAAGCAAACTGCAGGCGAGGCTACCGAAAAAATGGGGAATAACCTCTGCCGTTGAATTTAGGAGACCTGAGAGGAAGACAGCGTAACGACAGCCATCAAGTTTTCACTGAAATTTCGAACCCTCAAGTGCTAACAACTTCAAACTACTGAACATCAAATCTTGAACACGAGAACTCACATGAATGAAGACTCATCATGTTTACCTTATTTGAAGCTCATCCTCGGTCCTAGTATAGCCACTTTTAACAAGACATAAAATGTAATAAGGACTGAGATATGTTCCATGGCCTTAAAAAACAAATATGTTCCTTAGTTTCAATTCATTCGGACTAGAGTTCAGTGGTAGATTGCACCACGAATAGGTGAAGTGCTCAGCGTTAGCAGGTTAGGCCATATCCAAAACTATTATTGCAAATTACAATAAATTGAACGCTCTAGAAATAGGAGCTCGTGTGGAATTGCTAACAGCTCAGAACTAAGTATTACTAGAACAGCTAGTCAATACGCATCTTTCAATCAAATGACAGCCGAATGAAGCGTAAACAATCGAAATTGTTAGCAATCTTTAATGCGCCATACAACAATGTTTTGGCAATCTTTCATACAACAGACTAGATTCTGCAGCTGAGAAAACGGAGAAAATTACATGTTTCTCTCAAACTTGTGTACAGTTATGAACAATTCTGTCCATTTCATTGAAGAAAGAGCAAGCAGCAAATAAATGTGAATATATAAATGTCATTTGTAGACTTCGCTAGAGAAAGTATTCATAGAAGGGGAATCAAGACTATGCTTTGATTGCAAAGAATACGTAAATTGACCTTGAATCACTCATTCGCAACATTGCCACATGCCGCTCCTTTTGGCACCACGCTGATATTAATCTGTTCTTTCTTCTATTTCGTGCTTTGTTGCTCGAGCTAATTGTTTCCTTCATGTCGAATTCATGAACAACCTCAAAGGTACAGCCCCATTGGGTTGTTCAAAATGATGATGTAGGACCATGACCAAGCTTGAGCTATCTTAATTGTACGATATGCAGTATTTCTGAATATTTCGAACTGTTATTACAAAAACCATATATTTCATATCATCAATTTTTTCCTTTCTGGTGTTAGTGATTAGTAGTCTCATCTTTCGTTTATTTAAAACCAGCTGACCAGGTGCGAGCGTTTCTACGCCTGCAACTAAATGAATGAACAATGGTTGTTTTTTTGGAAAGAGTTTTTTTTGACTAAGAAGGGGTTCAAGCTTCTATCAGAACATTCTTCTTACCCGAGAAATACACAGTTTGTGTTTTAGTTATCTGGATAATTCTCATGTTTGGTTGAAATTTGTGTTTTGAATCTCCATAGAAACATTTCTTGCATTCAAAAAACCCCGCACGCCAATTTTGGTTCCATTTGCTTGATTTGTTCTCAAGTTATGCAGAAATTTGTGTTTCATTTGTATGAGAGCCCTCCCCCTTCCAGAAGAGGGAAGGGGTCTCAAACAACCATAAGAACCTTCCCCAGCCCCAAAAACCCCTGCATACACATTTTCACGCCGATCGGTAAGACAGACAGATTTTATATATATATAAAAACCACATGCCAAATGTGGTTTCATTTGCTTGAATAGTTCTCAAGTTATGCATAAATTTGTGTTTCATTTGTATGATAGCCCCCCCCCCCCCCCACTTCAACAGGGGAAGGGGTCTTGAACTACCATAGAAACATTTCTTGCCTCCAAAAACCTCCACATTCCAAATTTGGTTCCATTTGCTTGATTAGTTCCCGAGTAATGCAGAAATTTGTGTTTAATTTGTATGGAAGCCCCTTCTTCTTCCTTCCAGAAGGCGGAGGAGTCCAAACCACCTTAGAAACATTTATTTTCTTCAGAAACCTTCACATGCCAAATTTGGTTGCATTTGCTTTATTAGTTCTCGAGTTATGCAGAAAATTGTGTTTCATTTGTTCCATTTGTTGTGTTTCCTCCTCATATGGCGGAAGAGTCTCAAATCACCATAGAAACATTTTTCTCCTTTAAAAACTTCCACATGCCAAGTTTGGTTCCATTTCGCTGATTATTTCTCCAGTTATGCATGGATTTGCGTTTTATTTGTATGGGATCCCCCCCCCCTTTCAGAAAGGGGAGGGGTCTCAAATTACCATAGAACCATTTTTTGTCTTTAAAAACCACCACATACTAAATTTGGTTCCATTTGCTTCATTAGTGCTCGAGTCATGCAGAATATTGTATTTCATTTGTATCGGAGCCACCAGAAAACCAAAAACCATCAAAAACGCCCACATGCTAAATTTTGTTCCGGTTGTTTGATTAGTTCCCGAGTTTTGCAGAATATTGGGTTTTATTTGTATGTGAGCCCCCTTCCCCTTTAGGATGGGGAGGGTTCTCAAAGGGCCTATTTTGTTTTTTGATTTTTGTGGTTCTGAATTAAGAACGGTGCTGATGTTGGAAAAGTATACTTTGATGTTGAGTGTCCAGATCAAAACGATAATATCTTACTGTTGCCGTAATCGGTGCCTGTAAAGTAAAATATTCAACACAGCACTGTTTAGAATTGAATAATATTCGTAAAATCGTAAGTTCAACAAGCTATGATAATCGTTGTATTCTGATAGTCCTACAGCGTTGACTAGAAGACTCCTTCTCCAGCATCCCAGCCAGTAGTTGATGACGAATTACCTTTGGTCGCTTTAATTTTAGTCCGATAACACTTAGCTCGCTTGGCGGCCGTCTTCGATTGCTTCGAAGGAACGTTCGCCTGTTGATCCATCTCGCGCTTGTATACAATAGTCAATTGTTGCGACATTTCAATGATTTGAAAAATGTGAAAAATGAAAAATATTTCCAAGTAGTATTCAATCAATCGCGAAACGAAGTTTGACTGAATGAAGATAATAGAGGCTGTTTCATTCTGTCAATCCTATTCGATATTGAAGTCCGTGGAAGGGAATTAGCATGATAGTAACAGAAAAGTTCTTTCTACTTCATCATTTCCTTCTAGGACTTTCCAGCTTATTACTTGTCATAAATAGCATATTTCGTCGTTTTCTTGAAATCAAACAATGGCAATGGCACAACTCAGAGTAAAGTCATCTTCGAAAATCCGCTTTGATTGAGTTTTGATGTAGATTTATTGCCTAGATTGCGATGTTTCGTCAATACTCCGCACTAAGCATGTACGGTAATTTGTAATTGAGTGATAAAATTACGAATCGGACATGATTTACAAGTTAGGCAGGCGTCATGCTCATATAATAAGCAACCTCTAATAATAATTCAGTATAACCCTCTTTCAAAAATCATTTTAATACCCCTGAGAAGGGCCTTTTGTGAGGAATATATCATTTTGCTCCTCATAATTGCGTCAACCGGCTGACTAAGCATTCTCCATTGGCAAGGTCAACCGACTGTATAACAAGCCGTTTAGCAACAACCAACTAAACCATCGCCTGTTTGGCCAACGGTTGCTCGCCAATACGCCTTCCACAGTGCTTGTCACCGCCAGCAACTAACCTAATCTTCTATGTGCAACAAATTCACTGTGTGAAAACTAGGAACTGCAATATGAAATTTCGATGTATGCAAGAGAAACTTCAATTAAACAAACTCTTTAGCTGGGCAATTAAATTTATTCGTCCTGAAAAGGACGGATTTTAGTTGTTGACGGGGGGAACATGGTTCGCGATTGAACTTAGGCGTTTTACTCGGTCTTCTTGTGCAGCAGGACAGCCTAAAAAGGACAACACCTTGTAAAATGGTCACACCGGAGAGAAGATTTAGCAATTCCTCGTCGCTGCGGATGTCCAGCTGCAGGTAACGTGTGATTCTGATCTACTTGTTGTCTCGGACGGCGTTTCCTGGCAACTCGTGGACTTCAGCCGCTTGGTTTTCCATCACCACATCGAGGTAGACGGGGCACCGGCACCAACGCGCTCAGTGAAGTGCCCTTCCGTACCTGACAATGATTGCGACCGAGTGCAGACTGCAATCCAACTGCAAATTTGTCACGGTCAGGCAAATTGTTTCTAGGTAGTAGAGTGTGCCAGACGACTTGACAGTGCGCAGCCTAGCGTTGACACAACATCTTCAAGATCATTGGATGACTGAAAGAAAATGCTAAGGTGTCCCCATTAAATATTTTTTACTGGTGCAAAGGAGACGTTCCTTACTTAAATTTGAAATCTGTGTTATGAAAGCACTGTGCATTTAGGAAATTTACTCTGAAATATCGGCATTATAAAACATTCTCTTATATTTGCGTTGTTTTAAATAGTTTAATGTTTAAAATCAATAGTTTTCATTATTGGAATCGCCGCGTAGAAATATTTCCGATCGATAGGGGCAAACATTTAGGAAATGTATGGAGAAACGACTGAGATATTAACATTCAAAATCTGACCGCATTTCGTGACGGATAGATGATAGCAATAGATATTTTTTTAAATTGTACCCCAGTATAGAAAACAAAGACGTAGTTCTACGTCAACAACTCGCAATAAATGAATTTAATTTATATCGTAGAACTGAAACAGCTTCCGCAAAGAAGCTGCCAATATATAGCGTTATAGTAAATGGACCACAATTTGTTCCTTGTGGTCCATTTATTATAACGTCATATATTGCCAGCATCTTTGCGGAAGCTGTTTCAGTTCCAAGCACTGATAATCGTTAGGAGAAACAGCTTAGCTTAGCTCAAATTAACTGTATATTCAGAGGATAACTAGTGTGAAATCGTTTAAAAAACGAATCTAGAGAGGGGTTTATTAAAACCTCGCGTTACATATGCTTTAATCTCTGGAAACATTTCGTCATGGTTTGGTTTGGTGATTTTCTACAAGTAAAAAGCTCTAGTTTCAACGCTTTGTGTGCCCACCAAACCAGGTCTTATTGAGTATAAATTTTGCATTAGGACTGTTTTCGATGCGATGAAGCTTTTGCGGGTATTTAAATTCAAGGCGCCATTTTCTTTAACACCCTTATTATTATTTCCACAATTCTCCAAAACTATAATAGAAAAATTTCATATGTCGTTAAAATTAGAAATATATAACTGCGCTGGACCACTCTTTTACGGAAATGACAATGATAAAAAAACAGGTCTAATATTCTTCAAAAATGAACAAAACTAATAATTTTTATAAAATTCTGAGACCCAATACAGTAGGGCTTCAAATGGTGAGTTGACAACTTGGCAGGAGGGTGCGACCGACCTCTGGTCCTCACAAGTTCCTACCTCACGCCTCCACGAGTCATATGATCACAAAAGACTGCCAGCTGAAACATGGAGACGCTGGTTGGCGTAGCCTGGGCAATGTTGTCAATCCGACAATAGCGAAGTGAGGGGGTGCGACCGGTACATCATATCATAATTTTCCATTCTCATATCTTTCAGGTCTTCCAGGTCGTCAGGTATTACAAAATAATTTAAAATTTAAAATTCTTTTTTTTCATGGCGGTCATACATTGCCTAAATTTTCTGGTTCATAATGGATGCGGAAGTTTGTCTACAATTGCAACAAAACAGCAGTCGGCACACATGTAATTTTCAATTCATATTACAATATACCCTCACTATATATTTTATCTTATAGGACATTGTTTATTCATAGCCTAATTCTGTATATTTCATTACATGTATTACGCCAGAAAGGTAAATTTCTCTCAGGTACCATACAGTTTAGGAGAGGATGTCTTGCGGTTATAGGATGATCATCTTCTGGTACACCCAACATAAAAAAGCAAGATTGTAATGCAATGTCGCATGATTTGGTTTCATTTCTCGTAATGGATCGCAACTTGGAGGAAAAATGCAACATTGGTCGTGGGCAAAAAAGCAACACATCAATTCGATTAGAAAAATTCAATGTGTGCGTGAGGTTGTACAGTTGATTAGTAGTAGTAAATTCAATGGCTCACAAAAAAAAAGATTACGATCCGCTACTGAGAGTCAAACCGCGACCGTCAGCATGACGGCTCTTCATTGTAACCATCCAGTCACCACAACAAATTGAGGTGAACGGAATAAAAGCCCTACAGTTGCTTCGGTTGTCGAGGCACTCAACGTAACAACAATGAAGCAAATGTCGGTCGCACACTTACATGGCTTCGTTTATTTCACGCATAGTGACTTGATGAGAGGGCGATAGGAGGGTGATGACGAGTGCAAATAAAAATAGAACACTTGACAGCGGAATAGCAACAGTGGAAAATGGCGTAGCGGCGTTCTGTGCCATTGTCTCACCCATATTGAGAAGTTGTTGACGATTGAACAAAAACCCAACGGTTGCTGCGACTGTCGAGACACTAAGCACACAGCGATAACCGCTTGCACACACTTGCATGGCTTTGTTTATACCATTAAAAGCTTTGTGGATCATGATGGGCAAAATTGCCTTTCCAGAATCATGCGGATTTCTCTAGATATGATTGCAAAAACTGCAACATTGCATTTCTTACTGCTACAATTCAACTTTTTGGGTGTAGAAGCAGCAGGTAAGAATGGGGATCAATTTTCAGCTGTATCTAGCACCGTCGGAGTGGCCTTCTCGAAAGTAGCAATGGATGTATATATAGATGTGTAGATACTAGTATGTGTTATTATATGATGCATGTTTTTTACAAGCTCTAGCATATTTTCATTAATAGAAATGTTGACGACTCTCTCGACCACTCAACCTTTAATTCCTTCATTATATTTTCCATTAAATGGCGTAATATGACCTTAACATTTCAGTACACGATCATCAACTACTATTTGAGCGGTTCAGAGGAACACAGCTGTTCATCATTATTAATTGCATATCATACATATAATATTATGGAAGAAGTAATAAAATAATTAATAAAATTTTAATTGCTTCAGTTTGGTGATCCGGCCGGTATAATTATTTTATTAAATTATATCAAATAATAATCAAAATTAATAAATGCTCTTCATTCCAGAAGGTTATATATCTATATGTCATGATTAAATACGTAATAATATAATATTATGGTTTTATATACAATTGAATGCTTTATTGATATTTATACCTCAATGAATAACAAGATGACCTTCACATTCCAGAGATACAGTCACCCATCAGTGATACAAAGTGGTACGAAGCTGCATATTATTATTACTGCCTTAATATTATTATTTCAGCAGGTTAATTAATTTAGTTTAACATGGTTATCATAGGCTCGTGAACTCCAACTATTACATAATTTAACTAAACATCCTTATATAATTTTTGCTCTACTATATAATCATATATAACATATTATTATTACATTACATCTATATTTATATAAATATAATAAATACTGGGTTGGGAGGGAGCACCAGGGTATCATTCAAGCTGAAACTGGACGATGGTTTGATTGACTGCCTGAGTCTAGGAGGAACAAACAGTATCGTTTCTTATCCTACCGATTCGAGTGTGGTGCTGCGAGTTCTACTCCAACAGTTTCAGGGAGAGTGACGCGCCCTTCTTAACAAGCCATCCTGTAGAAAGCTTAATGAGTATTGCGAATTGTGTTATTCGATTTGTTGGATCATATCGTTGGAAGGAGATTCTTAATTTCCCGTGGATTTCGTGTAAGTGTCTCTGCTTACGGGTCCACCCCTCCGTTTTTGGCCCTTCATACAGCGATAGTGCGAATTCACATCGGTGGCCCAATTTGATCTTGCTGTTAAGTGGAGCTGCATCCAAGCCAAGGGCTAGAGGGGATGGTGGCTACCATACATACATACATACAATTCTGAGACCCAATACAGTAAACCCAGTATTATGACCCAATCATTGATTTATTTTAAATTTCAAACAAAATGTTAGTTACTTACTAGGTTAGCCAGACACTTTTGAAAGCGGAAATGAAAATAATTATTTTTTGTGTGGAAATTACTTTTATGGTCTCCCAGTTTTTTTGAAGTATCACAGTGATAGCAGGTTCTTACTTTGAATCTGCACTGGACCCTTTTATTGGTAAAAATCGCTTCTATGAGCCTATATTTTAAATCAACACACAGACGTTCTTAGGCTATGGTGCCCATTCGGTCACTGTTTTTATCGTGATGATTCAAATAGTTTTAATAAAATTGATTCGCTTTCATGTATTGTGTATGTTCTTGTTGATGTTGAGTTTTCATCAGTGTTGTGTGTATTTTTGTGTCTTGTCTTATTTATAGTAATGTGTACGTGAATAGGGTCTGTTATTGTGTTTGATAGGTACTGTATTTCTTATTTATGGATTAAATTATTGTTATTAATTTGTGTTCGACATCTCCTTGCAACACTATATATTTTTGTGAAGAGTTTACCTCAATGATGTGTATCCAGACATATACTTACTACCTAAACCGCGTGCGGCGCTGGCTGAGCAATTGCTTCAATTATTAAATTCCACAACCGCTCACGTCCATGTGCAACCATTATTGTAAAACCGCTTGCAGACCAAGGTTAGTATGAAAAGGTGAAGAGAAAGAAGATTATTATTATTTGATGGCAGGCCGGGTATATGTGATTGGTGATATTCTCACTCTATTCGTTGCTTTAATTAAAAATTTTGTGTCGCTCTAAACTAACCTCCCTTTTCGAAAATAGTGCAATTACATTTACTTACCATGAGCAAACCAGATATTTTGGTCATTCATTTCATAAAACAAATGGACGAATAACAACATAAGTTGCCTCGAAAATAAAAAGTGTACTTGTAGTCTCTTCCCTTAGATTGAAAGTAAGAAGAAGCATCACACCTGATGTTAGTGCCTTTATATAAACGTTCTACGACGTGGCAGTGGAAAAACGACTAGAATGTGTGATACTTTCGCTACTGGTCAGATTCTTGGTCTCACATGCCTGTGTATAGCATGAGATAAGCCTTCTCATCGTCGACAAGAGGGATGACTTTAAATCAAGAGACTATTAAAACAAAGCTAACCGATACAGAGCAGACTTGTTTTATGGCCTCAAGGCTACTCGCCTCCGTAAGCAGGCCCTCCGCGTCTTACTCTTTTCATAAAACTTTGACCGTTAATTCTTTGTCAGCGTCTGTCCTAAGTAACACTTCCTTAGCTAAATAATATGTTGTTAGAGTTAGTGATTTGATCACGGCTGTCGTATAGACCCCACATTTAAATTATAATATATATTTGAATTGTCTGCACCTTAAACATCAGGATTTATTATTAGTTCCTAACACTCCTAACACTCACCCTTTTCGATAATGAAGCGAACAATAAGAATATTAATGAAACCAACTGAATACGTATATTTGATGTCTAATCAATGACATTTAGAGAAAAAACAACAATGAAAGAATTGTCGAGAAACTGAAAAGTGCACATTTTGTAGATTATTTGTTATCAGGTATTCGTAGATTGTTCCTAGCTTCGTCTAGGAATTGCGACTAAACCCGTCAGCATCACACCTCTTTCAGTGCCTTCAAATAAACGTACCATGACGTGGCAATTTAAAGATAGCAGAGTGTGATACTATTACTGCTGATCATGTTCTTGGTCTCCCATGACGTCCTTTTGCATGAGATTAGCCCTTTCACCTACAACAAGGTGACAACCATGATCATCGAGAGGGGATACACTTGATCCAACGATCTACCAACTTTATTGTCCCAGCATGGAAGTGACTTTTTGGAATGCCTGCCCAACCTCTTCGTTTGATGAAAAATGGTTTCCATGAAGATTTTTTTTGAATTTGGGTGGATGCTGCAACGATTTCTACCACAATTCACTGATTTTTCCGATGGTTTTTTCCATTTAATTCCAACTACCTTTATTGCTTATCTTGGAAGATACGCTTATTTCGTCTACAATGTGCAGACTTCTTCAGTGTTGTGTACTAATAGTAGAGTTTTAGTACACGACACTGAAGTAGCCTGCACATTGTAGACGGAATACGCCTATCTGTCAAGATAAGCAATAAAGGTAGTTGGAATTAAATGGAAAATACTAATCTTTCTTCTCATTTTCTAGTTAATAACTTAATGGGCAATTGTAAAAAAATCTCTAAGGAACAAACTAATTCTCTTTTAGATCATTTTTAACATAGGCATTATATCTGCAAGGGAGAATGTGGAAGCGATTTTATGCGTCTGTTCCGCATTTACCTATACAGATGTGAATATCCGTAACACCCTAGCGAGGACTTTCGCTTCTCATTCGATTATAATAAAGTTCACCCTAAGTCAAACATTGATATTAAGTTAAACATCCTCCAAACTTTGTAATTGTCGACTTTACGTTAGAAGCATAAAAAATTCTAAAAGTAAATAAAAGAAAAAAAAATGCTCTCGAAATATCCCCCACTTTATCGATTTCCCCGTAACAATCAGTGTTCAACAAACGTTACTGTCATATGGTTTGTTTACTCGCACCGCTTTGGTCAAATTTATCGTGCCGGGAGCCCAAATTGTGTGAATGTGTGAAAAGCACTGTTATCGATTTTTCAGGATTTTGATTGAGGCACATACGTGATAGCAGGCCTAGCGAGCATAACAAATTATTAGTGCCCCGGACATGAAAAGTGCTGCCAATCTCTGATGTTGGTATAAAAGAAGAGTGGCTACAAGAACAGTAATCACCTGGCAGTTCCATAATTAGTCCGATATTTTATCGGTGATAGAAAACAAATAGGAAAAAGCCCGCGCAGAAGAATCTTGATTATTTTAAATTGTTTAGATAATCAAATATTCACTTCTGCACAAACCAATTTATAATCCAAAGCTAGATGATGGCTAAGAAGTTTAATTTTCACGCCCGTTGCTAGGCTACCCAAATCCAGAAAGACGGCATTTCATTCTCATTAGCCAATAAAGCGGTTATTTTCCTTCACCAAAATACCGGAACGTGTTTTATTTCTCAGCAAGCGTCTCCACAATCACCAATGTGCACTTAATTCGTTTTCTGTTTCGAATGCAGTTCTTTCGCCAACAGACGATAGTTGCACTGAACAAAAACATTTCCTACAGTTTGGAGCGCTGGGGGCAAAATGGTCAATTGAGAGGACTACAATGAATCATGCATGTTTTGCGCTGCTTTCAATATGCGTCAATGTCTGACATTTGAGTTCGAAGTACAGTAATGCCCCGATTTTGTTACCCTCTATTTGGAAAACATTTTCTTATTTTTAAGAAGCTTAAACGGTTTTTAGGTGGATTTAATGTTTTAAACAACCACCTTAAATATGAATGGAAAAGAATTGATATAAAAGGTAACTAAAATACTCAAAAAAATTAAATTCTGATGCTCGGAAGAGATCATGATAGCGAGTGATTACTTTGTATAAAAAGATAATGAATTTTCATTTTAATTTCATGCACATATGGAATGCTACACAGGAAAAAAATATGAACTTCAATAGACGCGTAAAATTTATTCTCGTTCATATTTAAGCCAAGGCAAGCGTAAACAACGAAATCGCTTGAAATCTTTCATACAATATACTAGATTGGCGTTAAATTTACACAAAATATCCCATGAACTTAAGAATTAAACTGTTTTTGTAATTTTCAAGTTTTTAAAACTTTAAAATCGGGGGCGACCCCGGCATAGTGGTTAACATCCATACCTCTCACGCCAAAGTCAAGAGTTCGAATCTCACCCCGGACAAGTTACTAAAATACCCAAAAAGGTATTTGAGTGACTACGACGGGAGATGAACCAGCCCAGGGCGGAAAATCTTTATTATAAAGGAATAAAAAGAAAGCTTTTAAATCATCAAGTTGTGTAAAACTATAAAATCTCATTTTATACCTAATTAGCTGACCCAACGGACTTCGTTCCGCCTAATATTAATTTATTGCTTGCAATATGTTTAAAATCGATTTACACAATAACTCGGTATCCTATATTCACATCGCTTTTTTTTAAATTGCCTAAATGTCCTTCATTGTTTTAGTCAATCTGAAAGGGACAGTCAATTTTCATACTGGAGAACTTGGATATTTTCAATTCTGGCTTCTAAAAGTATGACAATCGGCAGTCATTTCATATTATTGATAATCTGTGATCAATTGGCCACTTTAATTGGTGTATTATGTTAAAATACTGAAGTCATTTTTATTTTTGGAAGTTCCAACGCATGAAAAATAGTTGACGGTTTGACCGACATGAGTTGATTACGGTGCTGTAAGACATCATAAAGAAACTTTCCAAAACAACGTTTTGTGCATTTTCAATGTGACAATTTAGCACTGGCATCTGATTTGAAGATGTTCTATTAACTGATTGTTGGAAATTTCGTTTTTCTTGAAATTTGCTCAGTTTGAAAGGGAAGAAATTTGAATTTATTTTGTTGAAAATAATTTATTTGTCATTTTTATTTTACTGCATTTTTGAAAAACAAAATTTGATATTTTTGTATGGAAAAATGCCTTTTTTATTTTCCAATTTTCTGACTTTTCCTTGAAAATTTTCCAACTTTTGAGTTTCTCTGAACCTTTGTTGCACAAAAAAAAACAAATCATCCGAAGACACCGTCAAGATTGGTTCAGCCGTTCTTGATTTTTAGCGTTACTAACAAACAAACATTCATTTTTATATATATAGAAGAGAAGAAGAAGATATTTACTCAGGTGAATTTTAATTTCAGATGACCGTATCATTTATCATTGCATGCAAGTTTATTGTGCATGATAGAGAAGGTGATACAAAGGATGAGAGAGAATTTGTTGACTTACCTTGCAAACCATGAGCTTAAAGTGACATTATTAATCGTAAAGAGGAAAAAAAAATCAAATTTCAGGTTCTTTTAATATTGAATCCTTCAAACTCTTTTATTTAGAATACCAAAAGACTGGGGTTGTGGTCTATGTTTTCATTATGAAAGATAATGTTTTCATTATGAAAGGCGATTAATCTAATGCTTTCAAAACTGATTAGTTTTCATACATGTTAGGGTAATATGTGGTGAAAAAAATGGTGAAGTTTCAAAACTTAGTGAATAAATTTATCTTGAGTGAATCATGCGGAATCATGAATCGTGCGAAAATAATCCACATTGAATTTTAACTGGGCAATTAAGTAAAACTGATTTACTCGGTACATGAGCATGAGCATGATTGACCGCCGAAGGTTGCTACTCCGTTATTGCCAGATCAGTTGTTATTACACAGAGAACCAAAAACCGATGCTTGGGACTAGCACACATCCTCAATGTGTAAAAACTGGTGATCCCAAACTAAGGTAATACTGAGTGGGAATATGTTGCCGCGATACTCGCTTCATTGGAAGCCGATAACACCTCTGCATTTCCACGAGAAATACCTGGGATAATGGACGAAAAGGTTGGATTTGCAGCGCGATCCGGTTTCGTAAACGGTGCACTGAATTAGACTGACGTCGGCAACCAATACGATAATTAACTATGTTTCCGATTTATTCTCCGTGCAGAGATGCTGAGTTATTCAAATTTTGGCACCGATTCAAACCAACAGTAAGGATGCTGTTGAGGCCACCAGTGATGGAAACAATCGCATCGAATAACGTACAATTTTAAATCATTTGCGAACACGCTCTTGGAAAAATTTCAATCTGAGTGATCTTCTGCCGACATTATAACACACTGGAGTGAATGGAGCAGAGAGAAAAGAGAGAAGAAAAATTTGACATGGGTCACGCATGATTTTGTTCATGCGTTGTATCATTCCTACAATGCACTCATTGTTCTACGAATGACAGATAAAAGAATCGTCTATGAATGCATTCATTGATTCACGAAGATTGAATCGCCACGATCGCTTCGTGCAAAAGTTGGCTATGATAATTATGGTGTTGTGTGTTGCTGTTGCGAGCTGCTTCTCGAAAAAAACTCAATCACATTTCGCTTCAAGATCATCTTTTAATAACAATGATAAACCAAGTAAGTACTATTGGAAGTAAAATTATGAGCAAGACACAGTTTTTGTTTGTTTTAATTTTTAGATTGTGGTTATTGAGCAGGTTGATGGGAAGTGTTGCTGCAGGGCTGTAGAAGAATGTGGACAAGTTGATGGCCGGAAACAACACCCGACCGTCAATGCTGCATTGGATTTAACGTTTCCGACTGGGGCCGAATCGGGATCTGAGCCGGCAAGAAGCCGAAAAAACTTTGAAAATTATAATCATTCAAAAATTATAAAATAATTTATAAAATTGTAAGATAAGTGAAGAGAAAGAATGACGTCTGTTTGTCTGTGCTGATACTGTTCACTGCGGCTAGAATACTTTTGGGAATATTTCCTGGTACTCAATCAAACGTAATCTGATCACAATGACCAGTATTCGGATTATTTTGATTATTTTGTTGGAACGGAAAGTGGTCATTGGTACCGAATATTGGATGATCCGGATACTGTTAATTGTGCTCAGATTACATTTAAAAAGGTACTCTGGTAATCCATCTTATTCGCCGTTGAAAATTAGCATTTGAAGATATGTCGCAAGCCTAGTTTTGTCGGGATAAAAAGTGGTCCTTCGAACCAGATTTCGGATGATCTGGTTACTGACAATAGCTAAATTACGTTTGGGAAGGTGCTTCGGTACTTATTCGCACTCGTCTTAGAATATTAATGTAAAATGATCGCACATCCGTGTTTTGTTGGAACGGAAAGCAATCTAGCGAACCGGATCACGGGTGATCAGAGCACTGGTCACTGTTACGGTGGTTGAGAAGGTTCTCTGGTTCTACATCGTATTTTTCTTTGAATATCAGTATAACATGATATTTCGTAAGTCTATGTTTTGTCGGAACGAAACGCGGTCCTTGAAACCGGACCGCGGAATCCGGAACGTGATTTATCACATTAGAGGTCTACAATTTGCGGTCAAAAATTTCCTTATCTGAATCCAGAATGACTCTGTGACCAGCAGAACTTTAGCGTCAAAAATCGGTTGAGAAATGAAAAAGTCATGATTTTTAAAATAAAGCAAACTGTGAAGCGGAAAACGCTAAAAGAATTCAGTTGAATTCTATTCCACTCAATAAGCAAATCCATGAACGCAATCTTGCATTCATATTGATTCGAAATTTTGATTCACCGACGATTCTCTAGAAGGCTAACAGATGATTCACATGATTCAAAATGAATGTGGATGTTGCGTGGGTCGCTTTGATTGAATCATTCATTCTCTAGCTTTTCTGATTCATGGATTCAGTGGTATAAAGAATTAGCAAAGATTATTCGAAATATTTCCATGCGACTGTGCTTCATCGAAAAAGAAATGTTGAAGCAAAATATGTAATCGGCTGCCATCATGCACGCGATTGAATTTTTCCATCCCTAGAAGCCACTCACAAGTGTGCGTGATTTATTCCAGCAGAATACAAGAATATGTTGAAAAATCGAGTTTGAGGACTGATTTAAACCAACAGTAGAGATGCTGTTGAGGTTACTCACAAGTTTGAGTGGTTTATTTCAGCAGAATACAAAAAAAATATATGTTAAAACATCGATTCAAACCAACAATAAGGATGCTGTTGGGGCCACCTACAAGCGTGGGTGGTTTATTTCAATGGAATACAAGAATACGTTAAAACATCGAGTTTAAGAACCGCTTTACTCCAACAGTAAGAATGCTGTTGGGCCCACTCACAAGTGTGGGTGGTTTATTCAAGTAAAATACAAAAATATGTTAAAACATCGAGTTTGAGGACCGATTCAAACCAACAGTAGGGATGCTGTTGGGGCTACTCACAAGTGTGGGTGGTTTATTTCAATGGAATACAATAATACATTAAAAACATCGAGTTTGAGGACCGATTTAAACCAACAGTAGGGATCCTGTTGGGAGCACTCACAAGTTTAAGAGGTTTATTTCAGCAGAATTCAAAAATGTGTTAAAACATCGAGAGTGAGGACCGATTTAAACCAACAGTAAGGATGCTGTTCATTCCACCTACAAATGTGGGTGGTTTATTTCAATGGAATACAAGAATACGTTAAAACATCGAGTTTGAGAACTGCTTTACTCCCACAGTAAGGATGCTGTTGGGGCCACTCACAAGTGTGTGTGGTTTATTTCTTCAGAAAACAAGAATACGTTGAAATATCCGATTTGACGGCCGATTTAAACCAACAGCAAGGATGCTGTTGGGGCCACTCACATGTGTGGTTGGTTAATAGAAAAATACCTTATGCTTACAGCAGTAGCATATCTACACTCCCTGAAATCACCCGCCCTATAACCTGAAGCAGATAAAATTTCGTTATGATTTTTTTTCGTATTTTCACTACAAAAAAAAATCATAACGACATTTTATTTTAATAAAGATATTTAATTAATAATAAGATGCAGCTATATACCTCTCAACAGCTCACCTATAGTCGATGAATTTATATTAAAATGTAAAGGACATGATATGATGGAAATAACACGATTTTGTAATCAACACCAAACAATGCACATATAATAGTGAAATGCAGCCATTTGCCTCTTCCGCCGTAAAAAATAAATCTAAAATGGCGAAAATTCCAACGTGATGGCGAAAATTCCAGCCCAGCAAAACAGCAAGGAAAATTTAAGCAAGCAACAATGTGAAATAAATTTTATATGGGTATGGAAACAGAAAATTTATAAATCCAGATTAAAAACAATAAAAAAAGACAGGATTTCGAATTCTCCGACAAATTTATGTATGTGAAATAGAAAATATAGGACTACAAACAATTTTAGTTTTTAAATATTTTTTTATGGATGAATCAAATCTTTTCATCTTTTACAAAATAGAGTATCACTGATACGGACACTTCTTTAAAATCTGAAATAAAGGGTGTATTCGACAAAAATGGCACACACATATATACTCATCAAAATTAAACTGATTATCGGATTTTCTTTCAGGGAATGAAGAACTACAAATGAGTTTTGATTTACAACATTTGTTTTATTTAATTTCGTCTCCCATCCCGAATGCCAACACCTTCCTTTAGACTCCATCAAATTTTGTACAACCGATTTTCCCAGTGTTTTTGTTGTTTTTACCAAAATTTTCTTCAATTCTAGCTCTGTTTTTATAGTTTTGGGATGTTTGCGAAGTTCCGTTTTCATAATTGCCCAGATTTTTTCAATTGGACGAAGTTCCGGTGAATTTGGTGGGTTCATATCCTTTGGCACAAAATTGACTCCGTTGGCTCGGTACCACTCCAATACGTTTCGAGCGTAGTGGCAGGATGCTAGATCAGGCCAAAACAGAGTTGATCCTTTGTGCTTCTTAATGAATGGCAAGAGACGCTTCTTAAGGCACTCTTCCGTGTAAATCGCACCGTTTATTGTTCCGGAAGTGATGAAGGGAGCACTTATTTCACCACATCCGCAAATCGCCTGCCAGATTAGAAACTTCTTTGCAAATTTCGATAGTTTCTTCTTTCGAACATCCTCCGGAACATCGAACTTCGACTTGGCAACGAAATATTCTTGCCCAGGAAGTTGACGGAAGTCGGCCTTGACGTATGTTTCGTCATCCATCACCATGCAACCGGATTTGGTGAGCAGCTTCGTGTAAAGTTTCCGGGCGCGGGTTTTCGCAGTGATGTTTTGTTTTTCATTCCGGTTTGGGGCTTTTTGCACTTTGTAAACATGTAACTCAGCACGCTTCATGATTTTCTGCACAAAACCGACTGACACCTTAGACTTTTAAGCGACATCTCGAACTGACATGTTTGGACGGTTCTTGAATTGTTGTACGACTTTCCTGGCCATTTTACTGTCCATTGGACCACTTTTACGACCACTCCCTTCCTTCCTTTGGACACTCAGACGCTTCTTGAAGGTTCTTATTACAGTTGCAGTTGTATTTGCAATTCCAAGCCTTTTAGCAATCCACCGGTGGGACGCCCCTGGATTTTGATTGTGAGTGCACAACATTTTCTCACGGACAATTTCTTGTTTCGACGACATGACTGTAACTATTGAATGTATAACTATGAAACTTGGCGGATGTAAATAATACACTATGGATAAGATCTACTCAAATTTCTAGGTTTTTTACTCATACGATTCAAAAGTTACAGAAGATTTTCTGTGTGCCATTTTTATCGAATACACCCTTTACTACTGCCAACGACTGGTAGCAGGTGAATAAACTTATAAGCTAATTTTAACTAAGATGGGTTTTACAGTTTGTTTTTACGCTTAAATAATTGCATAAAACTATAAAGCACTAGTTGGCAAACTAGTATTTCATTGATTGGTGCGATCTGCATGTTACTCGATGTTTACATTTTGACACATTGATCCTTTTTAAATGTTCTTTTATAACCCCTATTTGTTCCAAATTAAAAAAAAAAATTAATAACATCCGGACATCAACGATTTTGTTTATTTTTATATCACCGCATAATTATTATTTTTTCAATAGTTTAAACTACATAACTGGTAGTCAGCCATCTCACCCCGTCATCCCGCAGACATTAAACGCAACACAATGCGAACGAGACTGTGACTGTGTAGGAAACAGACTCGGATAGATGAAAGAGATACGGGGGGAGAAACAGATATAGAGGTCGCACTGGGCTTGGACTCCGTGAGCCAATCATAAATTACTGCTAAATAGATTAAGGTTTTATCGCACACGTTTGTTTATTGAACTTTGATTCGATCGGATTGAACTTTCATTTTTCACCTCAGTGACTGCCTCCCCTTCTGTGGCTTCGTGCATGCTTTGTCGTTTTCATTTTATTTTTACAATGCTTTTTGCATTGCTATCAATTGAAAAAATGGTCTGCAAAAAAGCTATTTTATTGTTAATCGAAGGAGTGTTTGGAACATATTGAGGGCTACCATGTGATATATTGAAATGAGTTCCCGTCCTAATCTCAAGAATCTCTTCCTCAACCATTAAAGCCAAACACAGGCAAGAGGAGATAATCCATGTAGAACAGAATGGATGTACATACAACTTGAACCTTTGCGTTTACCGGGTTGCGATCCGGTTGAACTTTATTGTCCTACAACTATAAACAATGTTCCGAGCATATGGCACAATAACACAGCGCGAACGAAGAAGAGGTGGAGCTGGTCTAAATTAAATTTACAGTGCTTGGCTGTGTTCCACATTCACAGCACAAAATCCTTTCACTATCGCACTGCCAACTACTTATCGGGGACTAGTTCCCGCGCGGATTGCAAGCTCCAAAGCCGTTGATCACGTTGATAGTTCTTGGATTTACGATACTGTGCGTCGGTACCGTGCAGCCAATCGATCAGGCCCCAACCGCCGAAGCATTGGTTGAATCTATAAAAAAATTAAAATGTTGATTGTATGAATCATATCGCTCCATCATCAATCTTGACCCCGATCCTATCCTTACTTAAGGTGATGATAATCGTGTCTCTCGGAGCTTCCCAGCACCGGTAGGTGGTATCCCGAGTGGGTCGCCAAGGTGTCGTGCATCACATACGTGAACCAAATCAGTGTCGTTACAAAGTGGCTCTTCATGAGGCCGATGCCCAGTAGCGGTGGAACCATGTTGCTGAAAATGTGCTCGATCGGATGGGCGTACATGGCGGCCCACGCGACCGGTGCAGTGAACTCGTGATGCTGTTTGTGGACGATCCGGTACAGGTACCGATGGTGCAGCAATCGGTGACTGTAATAGAAGCCAACCTCCCACAACACAACGCTAATGAGAAAGTCGCGTAGGACTACGATCGGAGAGGGTAGGATTCGTGTGTTGGGATATGCATTCTGGGCGAACAAGTGGAAGAGGATGTAGGACAGTGGGAGTCCTATGAGGATTTGATTGATAAGAGCGGCTTTTATTATCTGGAAAATGAAAATTTGATAAATACAATTTAGGTAAAATATGAAATGGATACCTTCTTCAAATCACACCAAGTGAGAGGCTCGTTCATTCCTGGTTGAGTTTTGTACTTTCGCAGGAACCGGGGGCGACCAGTGATATCCATCATTATGTAAAGTGAACCCATTAGCCAGTATAATGAGTAAACGTACAACGTCTGGTACCACACGTAGAGCAGTTCCGGATCGTCACCTGTTTGTGGAAAAGCGAAAGTTGTCCTATAAATTTCAGGAATTTTCCGAGGTTCCACTTGTTGATAGTGAATGTAATTTGCCCCTTGATAATAGATATTTAGGTGATGACTGTCTGCATTAATTTACGATTAATCACTTATTTGTTCGTTGAACTCATTGAGCTTATGCTATGCTAAGTCGTTGAACGATTGAGGAATTCTTTATCTTTAGATAGCTGTACTTGTGTTCGAATCCACCTCGGTTTGATTTATTTAAGTAGTTGATGGGGAGGATTGGTTGCCGCTTTGGCAAAGTTGACACAATAAAGCATGATCATGACGAAGGGAAGTAAGTTCGATACCTACTTTGTACGGTCTAAGAATATTTCCTCAACACTCCTGCAAACCCTTTTTTTTCAACTAAGCATCGTAATTGTAGAAAAGTGCTCTATTTTTTAGCACTAAATAATCAGTTTCATAATGTGCTATCGTATGCAACGTTTTTGAGTGACGAAATAAATTTCCATATAATATGTGATTCATTTGCAAAATACTTAATTTTCTCAGCACTCATCGTAATTATCGATGCATACACATTCTTAAACCAACACTGACACCGCCTTCAAGTAAGCCAAATCGATTAAAGTTTTGCTAATCATTTGGCGAACTGGCAAAATTGGTTTTCCTAGAGTGATTGATCAACTGCATTGCCATTTTTGAGGGTGTGTAGGCTACACATTGCATACGTTATATCGAAAAACACTGTGCAACTTACTCCATAAATTACTATTAGCAACCCTAAACGTCGCACATGCTTAAAAATATACACTACATTGTTTAAATGCATTTTGAATTCCATGTTGAGGACCAGTTTAAAGTCTCATTAGAGGCTTAGTAAAGTCAAAGAAGAAGAAGATCACGGAATAGTACGGTTATCAGTTGTAATCTTTGTATACACAAATTCATAAACCGATTATAACTGAGATTTGTTTATATGACCTGCTCCTTGAGCTAAACACTTGATGAATGGGAAATCAAAAGTTGTAATATAGAATTTGCTACTTTGGTTTAAAAAAGATACGATAATATTAAAATGTGTGGGGACTCCGTTTAGATGAAATGGTGATGTTATGTAATGCAATGTTTAAAAAAAGTTGTTAAGGCTCGATTCAAAATAAATCTAAACGCACAGTTTAATACATGGTTGGAACAAAAAAAAGTATAAAAGTCATTTGTTGATGTTTCATTGACGAAGAAATCGGTTTATTCATTTTATTCATTGATCGCCGCATCTCGAAATTACGGATCATGGAACATGAGAAAACAAAAGTTATTTTGCGCCAACATCTTGAGAATCCTTCGGGGTCTACCTCAAAAATAGCAAAAGTGTTCAAATTCCCAAAGTCAACGGTGTGTCTTGTAATAAAACGTTACAAGGATACTCTGAGTGTGGATAGAGCACAGCGTATCTATCATAAAAGTGGCACTAGGAACAAAGAGCTGAGGAGAAAGGTGTTGAGGTACGTGAAAGGCAAATTAGGTGACACTAGGTCACAACGTGATTTCTCAAAAAAATACGATTCCAACTTTTCCACCGTGCATAACATCCTTTCAAGAAAAAGATATAAGTCTTTTTGTGCCAGTAAACATCCGAATCGCTCCCTGGAATAAAATTCAGTAGCTAAAAAGCGAGCACGATTACTATACGAACGAGTTTCGACGAAATTTGATGGCTGTATTTGAATGAATGACGAAACATATGCCAAAATAGATTAAAGGGTGATACGGTCAAAATTTGGTCAAGGGAAAACGCGTGTAAATCGGTGAAATCGTTTATTTAAAAAATCAAATTAAATTTCTTTTTCAAGTTCCATTAGTATAAAATTCAGGAAAAATATTCAGTTAGGCTTCCGCTTTTCCAAATCCGAATTGCCGGGCCTTACGCTTGACCCCTGCCATCAGATTTTGTACAGCCACCTTGTCCACCTTCTTCACCGCAGAAAGCCAGTTTGCCTTGAACTGCTGCTCGTCCTTAGCAGTTTTTTTTGGTCTTCTTTAGGTTCCGCTTGACAATAGCCCAGTATTTCTCAATTGGGCGGAGCTCTGGCGTGTTGGGAGGGTTCTTGTCCTTGGGAACCACCTGCACGTTGTTGGCGGCGTACCACTCCATGGCCTTTTTACCGTAATGGCAAGATGCCAAATCCGGCCAAAACAGTACGGAACAACCGTGTTTCTTCAGGAAAGGCAGCAGACGTTTATTCAAACACTCTTTCACGTAAATTTCTTGGTTGACAGTCCCGGAAGCTATGAAAATGCTGCTTTTCAAGCCACAGGTACAGATGGCTTGCCAAACCAGATATTTCTTTGCGAACTTTGACAGTTTCGTGTGCTTGAAAATATCTGCTACCTTTCCCTTCCTTTTGCCGTATAAAACTCCTGTCCCGGAAGCTGCTTGTAGTCGGCTTTGACGTAGGTTTCGTCGTCCATTACCACGCAGTCAAACTTCGTCAGCATCGTCGTGTACAGCCTCCGGGATCGCGCTTTGGCCGTCGTATTTTGTTGATCATCGCGATTTGGAGTCACTACCTTCTTGTAAGTCGATAGTCCGGCTCGTTTTTTGGCTCGATGCACGGTTGTAGACGATACACCCAGCTTATTTGCGGCATCTCGGAGAGATAGGTTAGGGTTTCGCTTGAAACTACCGGCAACTCTCTTTGTCGTCTCAGCGGCTTCCGGTTTTCGATTTCCCCCCGATCCAGATTTCCTGGCTGTCGACAAATGTTCCCCAAACACTTTAATTACATTTGTAACGGTTGATTTGGCAACTTTTAGCGATTTTTCCAACTTTGCGTGCGAGTAGCTCGGATTTTCGCGATGCGCGAGCAAAATTTTGATACGCTGCTCTTCTTGCTTGGACGGCATTTTGACAACTGAAGAGTGAATTCCAAAATCAAAATAGGAGCAACATTCTACACACACACACCTTCAAAATGAGGGGTGTTCAGGTTTTTAAATGCAAAATTGAAAGAAATACGTCAAGTTGATATTGACCAAATTTTGACCGTATCGCCCTTTATTAACAAATGCCAGGACAAACATTTTACCTGCCAACTGGTCGTGGAGTTGTTCCTTCCAGTTATACATTTTTTTGCTGATAAGTTTGCTCGGAAACTAATGATTTGGCAAGGAATCTGCAGTTGTGGCCTTAAAACCAAGGTTTTCATCACATATCACACATCGTAGAAGGTTTACATTTAAGAGTGTCTAAAAAAGCGGATTTTACCCTTCATTCGGCAACACAAGCCCAGCGTAATGTTTTGGCCGGATCTAGCCAACTGCCACTACTCGAAGGAGGTACTAGAATGGTATGCTGCAAACAATGTTAATTCCGTCGCCAAATAGGTTAATCCTCCGAATTGCCCTGAGTTCAGACCGATCGAAAAATATTTGGCAATTGTCAAGCGAAAACTTTGAGAATGCGGCAAAGAAGTGACAAATGTACAACAAATTCGTTTAAAATGGAATAAGTTCGCCGGTACAGCGTCACCAGCGACCCGAGCAGCACATAACGGTCAAAATTGGTTGCAGAAACTGGATTGTGATTTAATTGAGTCACAGAGCAGTCAATTCTACTGGATTGGAACAAGTGTGCTACTAAGGAACTGTACAGATCATGATGGCATCGATCACAAGTAAAGTGCGACAGTTCGTTCGAAACGGTGAAAAGTAATAACATGTTATATATCGTTTGAAAGTTGAATAAATACCCTTTTGTTTGACGTTTTGACCAAACTTGTATGTTGTTTGACTCTTGAGTTATGATCACTTGAGTGCGTCCAAATTTACTTTGAATCGGGCTTTATGTGGGATTAAAAGTTGCTAATAACGTATAGTATTGCTATTTGAAATTTGGCATGGCAATTAAGGGGAGTGGGGGGCACTAGTGCCATCATGTGCTAGATAGACCCTTTCAGATTTCATGACTATTTCTTGTAGTAATATAACATTGGTATTTTGTCAGGACCATTTAGCTGGTTCGAAAGTATATAAATTATGTTGACTACAAAATTCTCTCATATTTCGGTAATCATTCAACGAGATCTAAACAGTTGAACTTTTGGTACTGCTTTATTTGTTAGTTTGTTGTTTGTTTTTTGGGTCGCTTATGCACCAATTATTATCGAATTGTATTGGATATAACTACTAGTACAAAAACGAGCAAATTCTAATAAAAAATTAATTTAACCCGGACCTTTAGCCAGCTATAATACATATTTAATGTTGGAATAAAAAACAATAATATGCACATAACTTCTTCAGCAATGGGTTTTGATAAAAATTCGGGGAATTACCGAAAATATTTCTTGTTGAAGAATTCGGCTGATATAATTACCGGATAAAATAACGGCACCCAACATATTCATCCGGTATTTCACTTTTTCAGAGGCAGTTCGTCCATATTTAATGATATTTAAATAGCTGGTAATGGTTAGTAATACGACTTCTAATATAACAGGTTGTTCAGACAGTTTTGGCCATCTTATCTCTTTCCGGAACCGCTGCCAATATTCCCTGGTTCCGAAGCTTGCCCTTCATTATCGTCCAGAATTTTTTTATTGGGCGAAGTTCTGACGTGTTCGGCGGATTTGCCTCCTTCGGCAAAAAACAACATCGTTGGCTTCGTATCACTCCATCGCCAGCTTCGCGTAAGATTACGATGCCAGATCTGGCCAAACAGAGTATCACTTTCTGGGAACCGAAGGAAGGACAGTAGGTGCTTCTGAAAGCATTCTTCTTTATATATGTGGCTGTTGAAGGTGCCGGTCGATATGTACGGCTTGCTGAATTTGCGGAACGCACAGATCGCCTGCCACACCAAGTACTTCTTGGTAAATTTGTCGACCTTCTTCTCCCGGAACTTCTCCGGAACATCCAGGCGGGACATGCAGACGAAAAACTCCAGGCCGGGAATTTGCGTCCGCTGTTATGTACGTCTGGTCGTTCATTACCATGCATTTCGGTCTCATCAACCCACCTCGCGGAAGAATTTCGCCATAATCTTTCAAGTGGGCTTCCTGACACGAGATTCCTCTTCATTCCACCGTATCCTGTTTGTCGGTTCGGTTAAGCGACTTCCTTATCTTGAAAACAGGAAGTCCGGCCCGTTTCATTTTCTGCTGAACGAACCAGACGGAAGTATTGATGGCCACGACCCGAATCGAATGATTCGGATTACGTTTGAAGTAATCCCTCAACTTCCTTGTGTTCACGGGTCCGGTTGCCTTCGCTGTTCTTCCGCTGCCAGCTCACCGCTGGGTCGCTTTGAACGATTTTACCACACGGGACATGGTCGAATTAGCGATACCCACCTGTAGGACTGAGCTGGATTTTTCACGACCGCGCCTATAATTTGTTGCTGAAGCACTTCTTGCTTGGAAGCTATATCAATAACCACTTGAAAGATTGTGGCGAAATTCTTAACATGCACACTTAGAAATTATGAATTTTACACGAGACGAAATTCATGTTTGTAAAAAGTTCGGGAACGTAAACAAAGACTTCGTGTAAAATTATGTCTCATGAAACCAACACATACGCAATTCTATGAAAAATGGGTTTGATTGGATTTATTTTCTCATCTCTTTCAACTCATTCTTATGTGCAAAAGGACGCTTGCATGTGTCGGTCTCAGGGGACAGAAATTTCCATGACATTTTGGTAGTGTGTGTAAACATCACACTCCAAACATGTTGTACCCAAAATGTCATTTTACCCATGCAATAAAAAATTAAACACAAAAGAAAGTGATGCATTTTTTCGAACAAAACCGTTAAGCAATATTGAATACTTCTGTATCTCAACGGTCCTGTATTTTGACATTATTGCAACAACATTTTACATTTTTCATTGCGACCAAATTGAACACACGCAAAAGTAAACTTCCATGTTTCACTTTCATTCTACAGGTGATGAAACATTTCTGCTTCCTCCGATCGATGGTTTTAGAACAGTGACGACATAAATTTATAAGCACAACCAAAGATGACTAAATACACACTTAGAAAATTTTACAGTATTCGGTAAATTTTTAACGAGCTTTCAAAAGCAATTTAACGGATTTCGGTAAAATTTGACAAGTTCCGGTAACTTTTTTACCGGAATACTGTAAAATATCAGCTGTTCAGCAGTTTTGCAAGTTCGGTAAAAATTTACCGAACACTGTAAAAACTTTTAAGTGTGTAAGTCCGATTTCGATCAAGCTATCACACAGTCACACGCAATTTCTGAAATGTTTGAAATTGTAAGCAAAAATAGCACGACATTTTTCTCTTTCTGTTTTCTTATCCTCTGCGTCCGCTTGAACTTCACCTATAAACTGTTGGTGGTATGTGGGTCTCTACATTTCATAACAGGTGGCTTTTAGCGAAAAATGTACATTTACCAGCACTCATCTCAAGAACCGGATGCGCTAGAAGAATTAAATTGTTAGAAAAGGCATTATGAAAATCAAATTCTTTCTTATAGTGATTAGTTCGATTCGAGATTGAACCACTAGGTGATACTAGCGAGCCAAAGATTGTTTGAATTTCTTTATCTCAAATAACCTGATGAACTTGAAGGATTGGATTCCTGGGAGGTTATTTTTTATTGAAAATCAAGGACTAGTAATACTATCCAGTTTGATTACAAATTTTCCACTAGGTGGAACTAGTGAGCAAACAAATTTTCAACTTCTGCTTCTCAATAACCTGATGAGTTAGAAGGAGGGAATCTTCGGAAAAGTCCTTCTGATTATTAATTCTGATAAAATCAGATTTGAAATCCAACCAATAGGTGATGCTAGTGAGCTTCTGAATCTTAAAAACTGTTGTGAATAAATTGATATGGATTGTTTCAACTTTGTAAACATTTTGTTTTGTCATCATCGGGAAAGTTCTTAAACAGTGCTATATGGTAGTGATCGTATTGCATAGGAAGTCAGAGTAAGTCAACCTAAATTTGGGACCGTATTTATATTTTTATACCAAAAATATAGTTTTTAATTTATTCATGATTCCATAATATAAATTACCGAAGCGACTCATACACATTGGAGGTGATTTTTGCTTCTGATATAGTATAATGTCACCCTCAGGGCATCATCACGCATCATTGAGCATAGTGTAGTCAACTTCAACCAACAAATAACTTCACAGTTCTTCCCATCAACATAACGTTCAATCTCCGGCATTTTTTTTTTTCGGTTACCATTTGAAGTTAATATAGCGGGTTGGCCTGAATCAGGGGGCAAATTTGCAATTTCAGCTATATCAGGTTCCAGAAATGCAGTAGGTCAACATATTATTTGATCCCTATCACCACCTAGCGGTTATATTCCGAATCAATCTGGCTACTACCAGACAGCCTTCAATCTTCCAAAGAACTCTCCCGAAGATTATATCCTTCTAACGCATCAGGGTGTTGGAAAATTACTTGCACTTACTCAAATCAAACTGGTCACTATCAGGTACTTTTTAAACATCAAAACTGTTTTCGCGAAGACTCTAACCTTCTAGATCAACAGGTTCTAGAGATACAGAACGTTAAAAACAGGTTTGCTTACTAGCACCACAAAGTTGTTAAATTGCGAATAAAACTGGTTGCACATTTAAAAATTATGTTTTTTACACGAAACGTAATGCAATTTTTATTTAGGTCAAGAAACGTGGTTGAAGAATCCGTGTAAAATTCAGTCTGGAATCACAAACAGACACAAAAAAAGCCGATTGTTTTTAACGGTAGAAGGTGTCGAAATTTGCTTCGAAGTACCTGATTTTGAAGGCAACCGAAGTGAACCATTCGTGACCAAATATACCATAATCGGTTTGATTTACAAAACTGAGTGCTTCCAAAAACGGCTCTGGCTTTATGCCGGTACTCCAAAACCGTGCATGAGCGGTATGCGACTAATTCTGTGACTTTTGTACCGAAATACATGAACCTATAAAATTGCCCTGAACTCTGTCCGATCGTAACCTATTGGACTATGATAAAGCGCAAACTTTGAAAGACAAAAGGAGAAGCGAAGAATGAAAAGGAAATGACGAGGAAGTGAAAAAAAAACTGAAAGAAACGTCCCAGAAACGGCTGTAGAGCCTCTGATGGAGGGCGTCAATCGCAAGTGTCGAGGTTTTTTCTCGAACTCAGTCTAAAATTTCATCGACATAGGGTACGGGACGAGTTTTAAGCAGTTTATTCAGCACCTGGGACATTTGATGAAGCTGTATGTAATATATAATTAGAATTGCCAATATTTAGACGTTAATCCCTCTGCTTACTTCTGATCTAACGAATCATACCTTGAAAAACGAGCATTAGACTCAGAAAATTTCATAGCCATGGAATAAAGTTCCGAATTGCAGGGACTTATTAAAAGCATGCGGATTGCTTTCCGATGCTTTCTTCAACTCCGCAATCTGTACATAAACTAACAGTACTGTATGAGTGCGATTACGTGCATGTGTACGAAGGCAAAATGAGACAGGCGAGTTCACGATTTGCTGCAAACGTCAATTTCCTTATCCCGCTCCATCGTTTTACCCATCCACTCTCGAAAACAATCCACCAAAATATGTTGATTGCTACGATCACAAACTCGTGTTCTAGCAGATTATGAGACAGACATACACGATCAAACTTTTGATCTTTAAATTGGCAATGTGCATTGCGAACATCTCCTTCTACATCATAATCGTTACTCCTCGCACGGAGAATATATAACATAACAATTAATGTAAATGTGCATTTATTATTTCATTTACTCTCACAGAAATGTAAGACAAAGCGACTGTGATGGCAAAAAGGATGCTTCTTTTAAAAACAAACAAATGTAAGAGACAGCAGGCTTCACGTTACAATACCGGTGCGCTATATCTATGGTTAACAAATAAGAGAGGAAACATGGGCTCTCTCAAAAGCAACAGTGATGCCATACTTGCCGCTCAACAGCGAAGCATGATTTATTGTTGAGTACTATTGGACAGCTCCGAAACATTTTTTTTTCATTGCCTATGATAGTGCCAGATGATGGAAAATATAATCATAGATTTTATATAAGCATAGATCAACCTCAAATGACTGGAAGAAACTTGAAATAAATAGTGATTTCAGATCACCTAAACATGAAATAAATTCAACTCAATGTTCAACATCAAATTCTGGCATCAAGCCTTGCTGTGAGAGAGAGAGAGAGCTGATTAGGACATTCCCTCCGGTGCACGTGAACAAATGCAAAATTCACAAAGGCAAAATTTGGGCGAACAGGTAGGAAACTGATGGTTTTCTAGATGATCTAGATTCTAGATAAATCTTCAAAATGTGAGTAATAATTTGACAATCAATCATGATTTATGCATCGAATCATAAAAATAGATAAAGATTATATTCGTATCATTAAAAGTGAAATATTTTGGAAAATGTAGGAGTTTTGGATTTATTTCCTAACAACTGATTAAAACAGTCACCCCTGATTGAGCCGTTCCCTACCCTTTTATGCTGAAGTAAATACACGTTCTGAACTAACGTAAAAATTTGGTTTCATCTCGATAAATATAGCCAATGTACCAATCAATACAGTGTCGCAATAATTATCGACTCACCCTTTAGGCCTAATAGGAAAAGCAATGAGCTTGAAACACCAAGAAATAAGAAACATGTATTTCTTAGAATGCCACTGGATAAAAGACAAAGAGTTTATTTTTTGTGACTATTTTCCTAATTTCCACCAAAGAACATTACCGATGAACCAAGAAATCAGAACGAGGGTCAGTTATCATCGTGGATGGTGTTTCTCTCTCATAATAAATATAAATTAGAGCTCTAACCAAAACTTGGAAATAAATCCGTACTTCATTGTTCAACTCAAACGTATTTCACTAGTTAATTCTGAAGAAGCTACCTTACCTTACCTTGACAATCGGTTGACCATCGCTGATTTGCTCCGTTACTAATTAATTCTTGCTATCCCACATCAAAAGCTCAATCGTATTTGGGAAAAACCAACCAACTTTTCGTCTCCATGAGCACTTGTGATACATCATGACAAAAGCCTACTGACGTTTAACTTCGAAAACACTATAATTTATTAACAATTTATCCATAGAATAATTTGCATAAACATTCACAGCTCCGTTTGACCCCAATTGTTACGTAAAATCTAATCCTTATCGGGAACGAGTTCCCGGGCTGATTTCAGTCCCACCAACCGCTGGTCCCGTTGGGCGTACTTGGTCTTTCGGAAGTTGGCATCCGTTCCGTGCAGCCAGTCCAGTATTCCATTCGTACCGTAGCATTGGTTGAACCTAATCAAACACAATCGATCATTATTAGTATCGCCCGCAACCACCAAACATGCCTGTCACTTACTTTAAATGATGATAGTCATGATACTCGGAGCTCATCAGGAAGGGCAGATGATATCCCGAGTGGGCAGTCAGCGTATCCTGAATGACGTAGTTGAACCAGAGAGCCGATGTCACCACGTGGCACTTCATCAGCGAAACGCCAAGCATAGGCGGAACCATGTTGCTGAAAATGTGCTCGATTGGGTGTGCGTAAATGGCAGCCCATGATACCGGGGCCGTAAATTCGTGATGTTGCTTGTGAATTATCTTGTAGAGAAACTTGTGATGTAGCAGTCGGTGACTGTAGTAGAATCCAATTTCCCACATAAAGATGCAAACGATTATGTCTCGAATCACAGTCGTCAGGGGGGGAAGTGTGCGAACATCCGGCAGACCCTCTGGATTTGAAAGATGGTACCCGATGTATGTGAGGGGCACTCCGATGACAAATTGGTTGAATAGTACGGTTTTGATAATCTGTATGAACATGAAGCGAGGAAAATTTTTAGTTTTTAAATCCTGTTTGTTGTCACATCATGACAAACCTTTTTAAGATCGCTCCATTTGATTGGTTCATTAACACCCGGTTGGGTTTTGAACTTCCGGAGAAACTTTGGCTTTCCTGTTATGTCCATAATGATGAACAGAGCACCCATTAGCCAGTAATGGGAGTAAGCATAGAACATCTGAACCCAAATGTATAGAGTAGCGGGATCATCACCTGTCAGGGAGTTATTCCAAGTGTGAGTCTAGTTAGTGTGTGTTATCTTAAGGCTAGTGCGGATTTCCAGTTTAGGAGCACTGATTGGCGGCAAAGTGAAAGCTAAATATTTACTTATTTCCGTTTGTTTATTAATTAAGTATACATGACAAGCCCTCGCAATTGCCATGCTAATGTTAATTTGTTGGCAGCTGTAAGGTTTTAGCATACCGTTACCCTGCTGGTGTAAAATGGGTAATTGATATAGTAATTCTCATATGGGGGTAAATTATTAACATTTTTCGTGTTGTTTATAGGTCAAGATCAACCTTTCGAAGAGTGCTCTGGGCGAATATATTTTAGGATTAACGTTCAAGATAATAAATTGGATAAATCATTCAACGCCGTGAAAAAAGGCAGGGAATTCGGTTGTGGAACCGTGTTTATTATCTGTTTATTTCATCAATCATTGTAGGCTACTTATACATTTACATTTATTCATTTACATTTACATTTATTCAAAGTGGCTTAGTATCTACGGGGTAGAATTCTTACAGTATATTCTTCTTAATATTCTTCTTAATGTCGTTTTAGTCATAGTAACAACAATTATTTCACAATATTCATTACAAAGGTTTAGCACCTAATTAACATTGCCAAAACCATCCAGCGTTATTAAAGTTTTATGAACACCACTGGAAATCAATTTTGTTTTATTATGGCAGCAAGAGGTACCAAAAGTTTTATACTTTGATCAGGTTTATGAGAACCTACACAGCTTCTTTACATTGATCTGAAAACTTTGTCTTCTAAAATTCCTTTTGCAACTATCAAAGGTTTTATTTTGACTTTATGAACTCGTAAAATGCTGTTTTGAAATTCCTTTTGCAACTATCAAAGGTTTTATTTTGACTTTATGAACTCGTAAAATGCTGTTTTGAAATGTCGTTTAGGACCCATTTATATTATCTTATTATGGTCAGCTGAAAAAGCATTTTAAAACCATTTTGCCTCCAGGTAATGCATTAAACGGCAAATTGGCATTGAGGGAAGCCACAAATTGATCAAATAGTTTTATAGTAGTCATTGTGAAGATAAGTTGACTTTCTGAATAAACTGTGATTACTTTCAATCGCCATATTGAAGTATAAGAAATCATTGAAATGTGGAAAAATAGATATACCAAATATTAAAAATTAACGCAAATGAACTTTTAATTGGAGACCAATTTCCAGATTCTTTTAGATAACTTTATTGAATTCCATTAATTTTCAGGAATATATTTGTTTCAATTTTGTTTATGTTGTTGTAAACTCGCATAATTTCCGAGGCGCATTAATTTTCAGCTTTTATCGTGCCAATATTCACCATAAAATTAAAGGCGCATATGATTTGGAGCGTGATACGCTACATAAAATTCAATTTGTTTCTAATATTTTGCTATAAACAAAATTTCTTTTTTCTTGGATATTATTTATTGCTAAACAAATCAGAACAGCAGAGAATCGAACAAAGCAGAACAACAAAAACCAACCACGCTATCACAGTGAAGTATGACAGTTGTGGCCATTTGGCCCTATGCTGGTTTTGATGGCAGCCAGTAGGTTTTATGAAGGTTCTCAAGTGGGCATAACATCTTTCACTAGGACATTTTCAAAATCTTTATGGTCTTATAAAGGTTTTATTAATTTGTTTTCACAACCGTCTATAGAGTGGGCCACTTTGTACACATTTCAGCTTTAAAGATGCATAGAGGAGGTGTTGGTGAACAAAATAGTTTTGAATGTAGTTTTATTCTCAAAGCCGGGAGAAGTGCTATACGGCTGGCATAAAACTAAAATTGTTACTTGGGCATTCTATTGGTTGGTCTATTTTTAGCATAAATTGTTCTCTGAAATAAATTCTTAATTCAAAATTGCTGGATGGTGCAAAAAAGTTCAAACTTTCTAAAAGGTTAGCCGAATTTATACGCTGCGAGATAACATTATAAACAAAAGCGATCATGTCAGTTTCTTGTATTTTCTTCAGATATTCAATATCAATTATAATGTAACGAGACTCAAACGAAGGAAGACGAAATAAATCCCAGCCTAGTATTCTAAGAGCAAATAACAAAAATTTAGATTTTATCAACAGAGCCATATTCGAGAATAGATCTTACGTACGGTACATAAAATGTTTTGATGGTATATGGATCCTTGAAATGATAACTGAACATTTTGATGAATCCGATCATATTATTTGCTTTGTGAATTGTTGTTTTGAAATAATCAAAAAAGATCAATTTAGAATCAAGAATCACTCCTGAGTTTCTAATTTTGTTACATTTTTCAATTAACTGATTTCCTAGAGTACACGTGAAGTCATGATGAGTAAGTTTTCTCAAATATGATATGATGTTACACTTTTGATTATTAATATCAAGAATAAAAGTCTTCGTAGAAGACATCAATTTCACTCTGAAAATGTTGCAGATCCAACCTACTACAAATTTCCATGTACAGCATAGATAAGAATGTTAAGATGATTTAACACAAGATTTACATCATCAACAAAAAGAATAAACAAAAGAGGACCTGAATGAGATCCCTGTGGAACACCTGAGATGACATTAATTGCTCTAGAGATTAATAGTGTCCTGGTTAAACCCACACGCTTAAGTTTAAAAAGTAGCATTGGAATGTCAAGTCTATTAAACGTTTTGCTGAAGTCAGTTTATAAAGCTTTCACAAAACTTCCTCTATTCATTGCATCTACAGAAAATTCTACAAATTCCAATAGTTTAGTAGATGTTGATCTATCTTTGAAAAACCCATGTTGATTATTTGAAATCCCATGTTTTACCTGGTTGAATAATTTTTGATTAACAATCGCTTCAAACATTTTAGAAATACTTCAAATGATTGCGATTCCTCTATAGTTTTATAAATTAATGGTTATAACGGGTGTTCAATCAAAATGGAGATTTTTTCAGCCACACACAAAATCAACGAATTCAGTATTTAAAAAATAATAATAATCTCTATTCTTCAAAAAATATTAGAGAAGGGGACTTGGTCAGCCGTACGACGCAACATAGTCGCGATGCTCTCACAAGAGCGCTAGACGGCACTGACGTCCATCTTCCGGATACAATTCCGGATCCTCGTGGTCAACTGCTTCGTATCCTTGGCCCGCCTATTATTTTTGTACACTAAGGCACTGAGGGAGCCGAAAAAATCCTCAACGGGACGGCACGGGGGCAAGTTGGTTGGGTTCCTTTCTTTCGGCACGTTCGGTGTCTTTTTCTGATACTCCAGCGTCTTCTTGGCATAATGGGAAGACGCCTTGTCCGGCCTGAAGACGTACTTCCCATCCGCATGATGCTCCTTCAAGAACGGCAGATGAATTATCTCATGACACTGCTCCTGATACACTTGTTGATTGATGGCCCGACCGCTCGGCTTTGAAATCTCCCAGCTGTCATTTCCTGGAATGTGGGTTTTCGAGAGCGGAAAGTAACTTTCGTCGTCCAGCACGAACGAGGTCCTACGGTAGTTCTTCGTCATACACCGGCACTGCGATTTCACGGTCGCTTTCTGCTTGTCTGTGTACTCCGGGGACCGAGTCTTCTTCCGACAGATGATGTCCTCCATCTCGAGGGTTCAGCGAATCAATGAATGGGAGCAGTGATATCAGCTTTTCAACGCTTCCTTCTTCTACTTCGTCGAACGGCAGCTACCGGCCTTCCGCTCCACGCTCAGGGATCCCAGGATCCGTTAAACTGTACTCACGGGCACGTTTTCGTCTCGAAAGTGGTCTACCGTAAATCTTTTTCCACGATGACCATGCGTTTCGTAAAACCGTACAACATGATCGCGGAGTGCTTGCTGTCTCGACGCCATCTTCGATTGAACTGACAGCACCCGAGCGAAAAGAAAGATGCCAACCATTTCTAGGGAGTCCAAAGAGCAATACTCTTGTAGAGAAAATTACGCTCTTTACTTTAAGAACAGAAAGGTATTAAAATCGTTCTCATTTTTTATTCAACACCTGTTATTGTCCATACTACTTATTTGGTTGCCTCAATTAGTCTAGTTTGTCGAGTTTTTGTGTGAGCTGGTTCTCTTAACATCTGGGAATTTGATAACATCTGGGAATCAGATACGTTCTAGGTACCGTCTCCAGAAGAGAGTCTCCGAAATAGACTTTGAACGCAGTTCATAAGTTGTCCCTAAACTACTAAAACATTTTGAAAAAAGCATTATTGCTTGTTCAAATATGCTGGTAAAATTTATTGCTTGGCATTCAAGTTCACTTTTTCAGGATTTTTCACTTTAAACGTTCTTTAGTTCATGATTACGTGATTCAGTTCATGGTGTATTTTTGCTTGTTCTCGTTTTCATGACTGTAGTTCACGGGTCTGGGCACGGATTTCTTTCCATGTAGGGAATTTGAAGTCTCTCATAATTTCCACACTGCCGTTCTGTTACGGAACTATTAATTCTATACTCACACTTAGAAATTCTGAATTTTACACGATGCGTAATTCATGTTTTTAAAAAGTCGGGGAACGTAAAGAAAGATTTCGTGTAAAATTATGTTTCCTGAAACTAACACATACGCAATTCGACGAAAGATGTGATTGGTTGAATTTATTTTCTTATCTCTTTCAACTCATTCTTATGTGCTAAAGGACGCTTGTATGTATCGGTCTCAGGAGACAGAAATTTACATAACTTAAGTAGTAGTGTGCAGGGTCCCGCATTTGAACCGCTACGTTACTTCAGCAGTCATTATGCTGTTGCACACGAAACTGTGTTGGACGACTCCTCGTCGCTTTGTTTACATTGTGTCTTGGCTGTCAGTGGATGTATGTGTTACTTTTGTAATCGAGTGTTATCCGGAAAAATGGATCTCGAAGAGAAACGTTCTGCTGTGGTTGCCTTGTTCCGTGCTGGAAAACGGCAGAAGGACATTGTTCGTGAGCTGGTGCAGAAGTTTTGTACACCGTATAGTCAAAAAATACATAAACACTGGAAGTACCAAAAAAGCTACAATGGTGCCACCTGCCATAGTGAAGATTGTTAAGAGGCGCCTCAAGAGAAATCCTCGACGTAGTGTCACTAAACTGGCGGAGGATCCTAACGTAGCGGATCGAAGTCTCGGTCGGATCCTGAATGATAAACTTCAAACCAAGCCCTACAAGATCCAGAAAGTTCATGAACGGGTAAAAAAGGGAAGACGCTGCTGAAGAGGGCCGCAAAAGGCACGTTGGAGAATGTCTCGTTTACCGACGCGAAACTCTTCACGGTACAGAGGTTCGTGAATCGGCAGAACGACAGAGTTCACGAATACCGACGTGCTGTCGGCCCCCCAGGCAGCAGAAACCAGCATCGGGAATCACCCGTGATGACCGGACTTCGCTTTGTCCCTGAAGGAGTGAAGATCAACCAAAATGCATATCGGAAACTCGCTCTATAGAACGGCGTTGAACCCAACTCTGGATTGCGGAACATTTTCCAGGATTCATTTCGAGCTTAGAGGGCCGACGGGTTCGCTGGACTTGAACCCTATGGACTTCGCTGTCTGGAGTATGTTGGAGGCCGACGGCTGCTCTAAAAAACATGAGGGTGTGGAAGTCCTGAAGCGACATCTGGCGGAAGCCTGGGATAAAATACCACAATAGCACCTGCGAGCATTGTTTCTCGATCGTCTGCGGCAAGTGGTTTAGTTCATTTTCAAAAAGTGATTTGTTTTCTAGTGAAATTGAATGAATTTAAAAGAATATGTTTTTGTTTTCATCAATTTATCTGTTTGTTACAATGTACCACTGCAATATCCGGACCCTGTACTTTTACCGCTCTTCTTTCTTTGCGTTTCAAGCTTATTGCTTTCTCATTTAGCTTATTGCTTGCTCTCAACTTAATGTTCTAAATGCACTAATTAAGAGCTTTCGATGCCACGTACCATTTTTGCAGTAGTATGGTTGTGTGGCAAGTACAATCACACTCTATGACCAGGGAGTCGAGAAATTTTCCGTAACAAAAAACTCATAGACCAGACCGGGAATCGAACCCAGCCAACTCCAGCATGGTGTTGCTTTGAAACCGCGCCTTTACCGTCTGAGCTAAGGGAGGACTTTTACCTCTCTATTTGTCATAATAATGTTCAGCCTAAGTTTATATATTGACAACATTAAGTCGCCTAGAAGCAAGTCTCGAAAAGGGCATCAAAGCCAGTTAAAAGTAGAAGTTGTAATATGTAAGACAAATTTCAGTCAAATCAGAATCTGGCAACTTCCCAGGAGGTACCTCGGTATAACTAGTAATGGCCAGTGAAGTGCTATGCTACCAATTGTACTTCTATTTACCTAGCTATATGATTTAATTTTGATAGGATTTAGTTTTTATCTAGTCAGTTTAAGTGAGAAGTAAAAGTAAAGCAAATTCGAAAAAAAATCAAAGGAACGTATTTTATTACAGTTTAACACGTTGAAATACCAATTAAACAAATAAATGAACCTGATTGCTGATTTTGGTAATATGATCTTATTTTAACCTTTATACCGTTCATCAAGTGTTGCACAGTGGTACCTGCCTTTTTTAGGTTCCGCTTTACGAGTGCCCAGTAGCGTTTGGTTGGTCGCAGTTGAGGGTCCACCAAGTTTGTTATCTTTTTCAACGATGTCAACGTTATCAAAGGGCGATACGGTCAAAATTTGGTCAATATCAACTTGACGTATTTCTTTCAATTTTGCATTTAAAAAACCTGAACACCCCTCATTTTGAAGGTGTGTGTGTGTAGAATGTTGTTCCTATTTTGATTTTGGAATTCACTCTTCAGTTGTCAAAATGCCGTCCAAGCAAGAAGAGCAGCGTATCAAAATTTTGCTCGCGCATCGCGAAAATCCGAGCTACTCGCACGCAAAGTTGGCAAAATCGCTAAAAGTTTCCAAATCAACCGTTACAAATGTAATTAAAGTGTTTGGGGAACGTTTGTCGACAGCCAGGAAGTCTGGATCGGGGGGAAATCGAAAACCGGAAGCCGCTGAGACGACAAAGAGAGTTGCCGGTAGTTTCAAGCGAAACCCTAACCTATCTCTCCGAGATGCCGCAAATAAGCTGGGTGTATCGTCTACAACCGTGTATCGAGCCAAAAAACGAGCTGGACTATCGACTTACAAGAAGGTAGTGACTCCAAATCGCGATGATAAACAAAATACGACGGCCAAAGCGCGATCCCGGAGGCTGTACACGACGATGCTGACGAAGTTTGACTGCGTGGTAATGGACGACGAAACCTACGTCAAAGCCGACTACAAGCAGCTTCCGGGACAGGAGTTTTATACGGCAAAAGGAAGGGGAAAGGTAGCAAATATTTTCAAGCACACGAAACTGTCAAAGTTCGCAAAGAAATATCTGGTTTGGCAAGCCATCTGTACCTGTGGCTTGAAAAGCAGCATTTTCATAGCTTCCGGGACTGTCAACCAAGAAATTTACGTGAAAGAGTGTTTGAATAAACGTCTGCTGCCTTTCCTGAAGAAACACGGTTGTTCCGTACTGTTTTGGCCGGATTTGGCATCTTGCCATTACGGTAAAAAGGCCATGGAGTGGTACGCCGCCAACAACGTGCAGGTGGTTCCCAAGGACAAGAACCCTCCCAACACGCCAGAGCTCCGCCCAATTGAGAAATACTGAGCTATTGTCAAGCGGAACCTAAAGAAGACCAAAAAAACTGCTAAGGACGAGCAGCAGTTCAAGGCAAACTGGCTTTCTGCGGCAAAGAAGGTGGACAAGGTGGCTGTACAAAATCTGATGGCAGGGGTCAAGCGTAAGGCCCGGCAATTCGGATTTGGAAAAGCGGAAGCCTAACTGAATATTTTTCCTGAATTTTATACTAATTGAACTTGAAAAAGAAATTTAATTTGATTTTTTAAATAAACGATTTCACCGATTTACACGCGTTTTCCCTTGACCAAATTTTGACCGTATCACCCTTTATCCGAAAACCACTGTAGAGTTGATCTGGCAAAATGGACAGAGGCCAAAACAGGCCATAAAAGAGATGGAATTTGAAGCTTCCGATATAGTAGAAGCAAACTCTTCTGCAAGCACTCGTTTCGGCAAATTTTAGCATTTATTGATACTATTCAGTAGAAAATGGAAGATCGCAAGTCCAAATTGCTTACCAAATGAGTACCTTCTCACCGAATTTTTCCATCGCAACAGTCGTATCTGCAATTGGGACACTCTAAAAACGATTTGATGTACAAATGAGGTTCTAATTATTTCCATTGGTAATCCACTGGATCCTCTCGATGCTGGATCTCGTATTTCCAAATCAAATCATAAGTAGAGGCCGATCCTTTCTCTCGAATATAATCGACGACTTTTTTAACCAATTAGGGAATCCGAAAACACATATATTATTGTAATTTTCGTCCAAAGATAGCGAAATGTTATCTTTCATAGTTGCTAGATAATATGACAAATTTTGGAAATATGGAAGGTGCGTACTTTATTTTGTCCAGTACTGTAGTTTATCACGAGGAATATCATACACCTGATCATTTTGCTGGTTGTGGTTGTGGAACATTTTTTCATCCTCAAACAAAATTTTACAATCACCGTGCCGCTTGAGTAGCTTCTGGCCCATTTTGACTCTTGCAAGTCATGCAGTCGTTGTTTTCTGTATGGATTCAGTCCAATATACTTCTGATCTTTCACTGTGACGTTCCCAGTTCTTTCGGTCAGACTTACCAGTATTCGGTCGAATTCGCTCTCTTACTCGCGTGATGGCTTCCGGTCACGATACAGTGCGTTTACGACCAGGTCTGGTTGGCATTTTCCAAGAACCGGTTTCATAGTAGCGCTTGATGGTGCGAAAGATAAATCTCTCATTTATTCCGAGTGGTTTCAATGTCTTTAAAATAGTACATGGTCTAATTTTTTTTCCAAAAACAGACTTATCACGAGGTTCCTTTTGGTGTCCATGATAACCATGAGTTTTAAACGAAAAAAAAATTCAAAACAAACTGGCTGTGGATATTTGAATACACTCTGTTCGAACATGTCTGTGATTCACCCATCCAAAGTTACACATGTTTAAAAAAAAACTCTGACAGGAATTATCACTCTCCCTGTAATTGTTTTTCAATA
Organism: Aedes japonicus; assembly: GCA_034211315.2. NCBI lineage: Eukaryota > Metazoa > Arthropoda > Insecta > Diptera > Culicidae > Aedes > Aedes japonicus. The sequence goes on along the minus strand of JASCZW010000454.1, from coordinate 233,266 downwards.
TTTTTCAAAAGGCTTATCAACACCTTATTGGGATTCGCTAGAGTATTATGAAGTGTAATATCAAAATTTGCATAAATTACAGTAAACAGATGGGCTGTAAATTTGGAAATTTTCACACTGATGTAGGTCTTCAATGGAATGTAAATTCTATGAAGCGAATAAAAACAAATCTTTCTCGTGTTTCTACTAAATGCATATAGTTCCAAAGCAAAAAAAAACATCAACAGTTGGTCAAAATACGGAAATGATAATAAATTTGTGTACCGAAACAGTAATCCAACCAACACAGCTAGAATCAGTAAGGAGCGATTAAAAATTTACTTCACTCTCGTTGCATGCTTATCGAAAAAATGCTTATCAGAGTAGAAAAAAAAGTGTTTTGTTTTTGCCAATTTAGCTAAGCAGTTTTAAATGATTCTCATCACATTTAGGCGTTTAATGTTATATAAGGCTTCATTAAGGAATGGCTTTGTTAACCTCATGATATCCGCTTCGGATCGAAGTACACTTTTGCAGTGAGCTCCTGTAGATTAGGTTGTAACGCATTCAATAAATTGCAAATTGTTCATACGAGACTTCAAGCGGTAATTGTCACGCACTCGACTGCTTATCAATAACAATCAAACTATGCTGCAATATCAATAAACAAGAACACAAGTATCGCTGTCATCTTTGTCAACCTCAGGGAAAAAAAACCGGAATCTGATCATCGACCCAAGACACAAGCCGTTCGAATTCGGTCAAGATCATCTTCATCGCCATTCAGTTCAGCCGGTCAGTCGCAGTCGGGTGATCAATTTGTTGTTGGCCAATTTCACGATCGCACCCCGTCTTGTCCGAAGAGAGACCTCAAACAACGGTCCACTAATCTGATACTGACCGGCGGTGGTGAGCGGTCGTCGGTTGGTGGCGCAGAGGTGGTTGCCCAAGTAGCCGCAACGAATGAAAAAAAAGGAGATTCGACCAATGTTGGTCAACAGTCTCGCAAAATTCAGTGATTTTTTTTTGTTTTCGCCTTTTCAATGTCATTTTGTCGTCACTACAGTTATACGAAACTATACCGCAAGCGTAGAAAATAGAGAGAAAAAACTACACATGGTATATTCAAACTACACTGACGAATATGGGTAGAAGCGCTAGTATGCATACGACGAGTTGAGTACCATGCAGATTAGCCGACGGCCTAATGATCAAATTCATCCGCATTTCGTTGTGTGTTGAATGCTTTATCAAAATATGCTAATTTCGGACCCAAAGTCGGATCATCATCCGATTGGCAATTAACAACACAGGAAGCCGTTGAACGAGACGAACGAGACGAACGATCAACACCGGATGAGCATGCTACTTACCGACCACATCCAGGAAGGCGTCCCATTTTTGCTGCAGAAAACTATCACTTCTGGAAATGTTGTAATCCATTTCACTGGTTGCCTTGTGAACTCTATATCTACTCTGCTGCAGAAGCTATTGAATCACCACCTCAGTTCAAAACCAACGCCCGAGAGGTACTGGAACGTAGCAGTTGTATTTTGATTTAATCGAACCTTTAGTCGCTTCGGTTTCGGTACAGAGATAAGACTTGCTGCTCGTTTTAGTAGCACTCAGCACTCGCGGTCGACTTGGTTCGGTGTCACTGTGAGTGTACTTAGTATCAACTCGTATTGTAGAAGGAAAAAGAGTGAGAGATAACTGAGTAATGCGTAGTAGTAGTATTACCTGCTTCGCATGTGATAGTCAGAATACTGTGATTAAGATTACGACGGGATTTTTCGGTGTTGTTGTTGATCGATTAACAAAAATGGTTATGGCCGAATTTTATGTAGATATTTCACATAATTTGCATTTTTTGTTATTGCTCACAAATAAATTTTCCTCTCCTTTGTAATTAGCGGTCGACGCAACTCCCCTTTCGCTTTCTATTTTTATTGAAATCGGCTTGTAATGACATCGGGTTAGTGTTAACCATCGAAGGATGCATGTCGCATGCCTGGAGCAACATTGGAAAAGGGCCTAACAGTATTTTTGTAAACCAAGCAACGTAAAACCGTTCCTCACAAAGTTTTAGGTCGGATTAGGGAAACTTTCTCCTTCACGATTGTGTCATTGATTTGTGTGGGCGTTGTTTTCCAGGAAATTGCTTACAACGCTTTGTTGACAAATGTTTTAGAACCCTATTCTGTTGTTGTGTCGGATACATTGGGGGGAATTCCCGATAGCGCACATATATTTTTTGACCGTTTGGTCAAATTTAAGGCTATTTGCAAAACATGCATATGGTATATAAAAGGATAATTACATAATAAGGGACTATTCATAAACCACGTAAACTCATTTTTGAAAATCTCGGAGACTTTTCTCCACACATTTTTTTTTTTAAATTTTGTATGGAGCGTAGACTTTGATCAGACCCCTCTTCGACTAGAAAATTCTACGTGGTTTATGGATAGCCCCTAAGATTTGCTAATTAGATTTTCAATTGCTCTTTTTGGAGAAGAAAACAAATTTTACAGGTAGAAATTCTTATGAGCGCATATCAAATTTTATTTTAATAACCGATTCAAGTCCATAAATTACGGAAGTTGGTTTTGGTTTACCATGTTTCGGAATTAATTCATGGGTTTCAAATAATGAGTTGACCACAGCCAGAGTTGACAACTTCAAAGGAGGGTGCGACCGACATCCGGTCCTCACAAGTTCATACGTCAAGCCTACGCGAGTCATATGATCACAAAAGACTGCCAGCTGAAACATGAAGACGCTGGTTGGCGTAGCCTGGGCAATTTTGTCAATCCCAAGTTACATTGCAAAAACCATCCAGATTTATTAAGTTTTATTAATGTTTTATGAGAGCAACTAGAAATCTATTTGGTTTTATTATGGCAGTAGGAGGTGCGAATAGTTTTCAAGTTTTAGTCATGTTTATGAGAACCTACACAGCTTCCTTACAACAATCTTAAAACCTTGTCTTCTAAAGTTGCTTTTACTCCTATCAAAGGTTTTATGTTTACTTTATGAACTCGTAAAATGCGGTTTTGAAATGCCGCTTTGGGACTCATTCGAATTACCTTATTATGGTCAGTTGAAAAAGCATTTTAAAACCATTTTGCCTCCAGTAAACGTATTAAACGGCAAATTGGCATTGAGGAAAGTCACCAAATGACCAAATAGTTTTATAGTAGCCATTGCGAAGATAATTTGGCTTTTTGGCAAAACTATGACTTCTTCCAATTGGCATATTGAAATATATGAAATAATTGCAATGTGGAAAAATAAATTTTAAATGTAATACAAATGAACTGTATATCAGAGACCGATTTTGGCATTGTTGTTGTTAACGTTATTGAATTCCATAAATTTTCAGGAAATTCATGATTAATTTATCGAATATATTTATTTCAATTTTGGTTTTGTTATCTGTCTTGTTATTTATCTTTGAAATGTAACTAGAACAGTATAATGAAATGTTTTTTCAGCATGTCTTATTACATGGTGTCTCAAAATAGATGTCACTAAAACAAAATGGGATTACAGCAAAACAAATCAACCAAAGCATAGCATTTATTCTTCATTTGAAAGATACAGGGGATAGAAATGAACCATATTAATTCAATTCAAATCATTCGCTCTTTTCCTTGATAACTTTGCACAAACGCTTTGCAAACCCATCGCAGCTGACACGCACGATTTTCTGAGAAAGTTGGTCTCAAATATCAGCCAAATGTTTCTTGAATCGATCTAAAGTAAGCCCTTTCGTAGGGCCTATATGATGAAGCATATAACCCCAAACAAAGTAGTCAAGTGGGTTGACATCCGGTGAAGATGCAGGCCATTCTTCGCTTGTGGTGAAATCGGGCAATTTTTCCGCGCACCACGCTTGTGTCTTCTTTGCCTTGTGAGCTGGAGCTGAGTCCTGTTGGAAACAATATGGTGTATTCCCATTCAGCGTGGAAGCATGGGGAAGTAGATGGTTCTTCAAAACCTGCTCGATGTAATGTTCAGTTTTGATTTTTACATTAGGTTCTATGAAAAGAAGAGGAAGTTTTCCTTTTCCATGATTTTCGATACATTCTGATAGCGTTCTACAGCTAGCATATCTCTTGGAATATTGGCAAGAGTTTTGCGATACACACGATCATTTTGTTGATTATGACTGTCCTGAAGGAGTAAGAGCTTTTCATCCGAAAATAAAATCTCGCAGTGCCGAACCTAAAGATTTCTGCTTCTTTGGACCCTGGCTTGCTTTTGACGCTCCGTCAACCCGTGAACCCGTTGTTTCTTGTACGGCTTGCATTTCAGATCATGTCTGAAGAGCCTGTTCATTGAAGCAGGGGACATTTCAAATTGTTTGCTCAATTTACGGCCAGATACGGCCGGATTACGCCTTATTCGCTCCCTCACACATTTCGAATCAGGAAATGTCCATATTCAGTTCTAGGCGAGTTCGTCATAACGAAGAAACGATCTTTTCTTCCTTTCGTCAGTTGAATATGGACATTTCCAATTTCCTTGAAACTTTTCAAGGTATGAAAAACAAAATGCTTACTCACTCCAAACTACTTAAGGCTATTATATATCTGACACGGTCTAAGCTTTTGCATATGTTATTTTAAAACTTGCTCCCTTATGACCATGGAGTAGTTGATAAATATAAGCAAACGGAATCGTTTATTTATCTTCAGCGAAAAGCTGTCAAGAGAATACACTCGAAACGGGTATAATCAATTCCGCTGTTAAAATTACACAGCTGAAATAAACCAAGACTGAAAAAAGGTGACACCTATTGTGAGACACACTGTACAGGGTGCGGCAGAAAGTAATGCGAACATGTTCAAACTTGAGTATTGGGTTAATTCGTGTAGCTAGTGACTAATTTCTGTCGAAACTGTATTTGTTTATGTTTACTTTCAAGTGCTGCATTCAAACATTCTATTTGTTTTATTGCAAATTCGTCAAAATGTTCGCGAAAGAAGTGATCACCAGTTTATTGCTCGCCCAGAAGAAGCCGAAAGAAATTGCCAAGGTGGTAGGGTGCCATTTGGCAACAGTTTACCGCATAAAAAAAGTGCCTGCAGGATGGTCCTAAGCAGCGGAAGCCGGGAAGCGAACGTCCGCGCTTTGCACGCATGCTGAACGTGATCAAATTGGTCCGTGCAAAAATTGCTCTCAACCCAGTGAAAACACGCAGCCTGCTGGCCGGATTTTCCGAGGTCCTCATTGAGATCGACTGGCCCTGCTACACCAAGTCATCGCGTAGGTTATTTTCTCGGGGCAAGGTATTAAGTCAATGAGGTTTTCCTACATTTCCTAAGGAATTTCCGCCACTCGTCTCTTACTCATGTTTACAGGGTGAGTGGCGATTCTGTTCAGTGTAACTATGGATTGGTTAATCACATACATGTTTGAACATTTTTCTTTTAGTGTGTATTTTAATGACAGTATGTCTTGCAAGTTTGTTTTGAGTTTTCATTCGTTCGAGGCTCGTGGTGATCATGGACCCAAAAATGGAGCTCGTGATAAGTCTGAATATTTACTTCTCATTTCTGAATAACGCTCGGACATTCTCTTGATACCTACCATTAAATTCTGCACAACTTTCTCCATAACTTTTCGTTGTGCTACAGACCAAATTTCCTTGAAGCAGTCAACAGAGCTTGCTTCTCTTCCATCTTTCTTAAGACGCCGCTTAATTATTGCCCAGTACCTTTCGATAGGACGCAGTTCAGGGCAGTTTGTGGGACTTTGGCATTTTTATATATGTTTGTCTGCATGTATGGTAGTCACTATCCCTTCAAGCGCTTGGCTTAGATGCAGCTTCACTTAATAGCAAATTCAAATTGAGCCACCGATCTAAATTCACAATATTGCTGTATCAAGGGCCAATATGCAGGGGTGACCCGTAAGCAGAGACACTCACGCGAAATCCACGGCAAAATTAAGAACCGCCTTCGTACGATACGATCCAACAAATCGAATAAACCAAAAGTGGTGGGTTATATCAGGAATATAACCGCAAAGTTCATGTAGGACCACGTTGGTTTATTGTGATAAATGGTTGGTTAAAATGTTAATAAAATAGTTTGTTTTGGACCCGTCCCTTCTTATAAATTTTGCTCCATACTGCACTTTCGTGATTCTCATCTTACTGAGCCATGCTGTTCAACGCAAGTATATAGCACTAACAATTGTATTTATTATGTCTTCATGGCTGCTTATTATGGTCCTTCTGCAATTGTAAACGGACTTGCATTACCATAATCACGCGGGAAAAAATAATCTAAAATTATTCTACAACACTTAGGAATTCCATGGATGATCTGAAATTAGGACCGTACGAAGATCCTACTGAAGTTAGGACCGTACGCTGCTGCCCTGCTTTCCGGCTGCCTACTTTCTTTGTTAGAGCTAAATCGATTTTTTCATGATGCAAAAGGGATATTCACCATCACCAGGAGGCACCAATGTTTGCTAGAATGAAAGATATGAAGAGAAAGTGGTTGAAAGTTCCGTCAGTGTACGGTAGGTTGAAATAGAATAAAAGTATTGAAAAATGAGCGAAATGGCATGGGTAAAGTAGTACTCGAACCAAGGACGTGGCATTTGCCTCGGTCAAGGCACGGACGAATCCGCCACCCCAACAGGCAAAAGTAACGTTAGTATGTGCTCGCTCATGTACCTACTGGCTTTGGCATTAGATTCTACGGGTAGTTCGTATGCACTCTGTTTTGATGGAAGGCGCATGGGAGAGGAACTCTCTTCTTTTTCACTTGTTTTGATTCGCAACGTCTGAGATCACTCAAGTTTTTCCGAGACTTCTTTCCTTAACTTTGAGCATTGGAGTACGTTGGAGTAGCAAGGAAGCGTACTGCTTAGCGAAAATTTTGCACAGTAATGTACTTTCAACAGCGCGGTAAAGAACTTTCAACAGATGAACGTTCGGTAATCCGATTTGTAATTTGAAATTTTACGAGACATTCGTTGCAAAACTACCAGAACTTGTAAAATTTTTACCAGAAATCTCGTAAAAAATTACCGAGTACTGTGAAAAAAATTTAAGGAGTAAGGCCACTGTAACGGCTCCAAAAAAAGGTTTTTCACCAATTTTTTGCTCCCGAAATTGAAGAGTATTTGAAAAAAACGCTAATGGTGTTATCGGGCGTACATTAACCTTATTATCAAATTTTTAACAGTAAAAAAAACAAAATGGCGGTTCCACAGCTATCTTCCCGGGACATGTTTTGCTTCAGGGCTCCGCAGCACGCACAGCACCACTGGTGCACTTTTTGAATCTAGAACAAAAAAAAACCATTAATCTAGAGGGCTGTAGCTAAGAATGTCGATCGGATTTTAAAAATATCAATTTTTGTGGATTTGGCGTGCGTTTGAAAAAAGAGTTGATTTTTGACGAAAAAAACGGCAAGTTTTTTGTTAATAAAAATCAATAAATAAAGTTCTTGAAAATTCCGATCGACATTCTCAAGATAATGTAAATGTTCACATCTGGTTAAAATTTCAAGTAAAAAAAATGAAAATTGTTCGAGTTATGCTGCGTGCCATTTTGAAAAACGATGTTTCAAGAAAAACGTGTTTAAAGTTTTTTTTTATTACTTGCTCCCCTTCATTTCTTAAGAGACAGCGAATTTTTTCACACTGGGACCTTTTTTTTCATTCTAGAGGTTTAAACTATTTTTAGCCGATCAAAAACTCGATTTTTCAAAAAAATTTACAGTGGCCTTACCACTTAAGTGTGTGGTGAGCGGATGCCAGATTCGGTCAAAACAATAGAGGATCCGTATGCTTTCGGTAGATGGTTAATGGTTGCTAACCATTGTGATGCATTCTTTCACTGTTGATTGTTCTCGTTGGGAAATATGAAGAACTCTTCAAGTCACAGGAGCAAACGGCTTCCCACACCAAAACTGTTTTTCCCAAATTTTTCGATTCGGATGTTTCACACATGATCTGTCCTCTGCTCAGCGTTTAAAAAATTGTGGCCCCGGACGAGTACTGGTATCCAATTTGACGTACGTCTCGTCGTCCATCGAAATGCACCGGTTCGGCTTTTGGAGGAGAACGTCATAAAGTTCCGTGAGCGTATTTCCGAAGAAGCTTTCCTGTACGTCCGTAATTTTGGCGCTTCTGCTTCTTGCAGATTCTGATAATGTTCCGCTTTTTGAAATTTTGCACAGTTCCGACGGCAATTTCACGAACGGAACACGGTTTATGCGATTTCAAATGGCACCGCTGCCAGCTCCTTTTTCTGGTCCGATGCCCCTTTTTGCGTACAGATTTAGGTAAATCTTCAAGAGGACACGTTTCTCCAAACTTCTTAACAATCTTGGAGCACTGTGGATTTAGTGCACTTCACGCGTTTGCAAATTCTCGAAACAACAACTTTTCAGAAAATCATTTGTGCTGAAATAACCTGCGAGTTGATAAGCTGAACCGATTCATCGTTCGAAATTTCTCACTTTTTTCGATTTTTCAGGTGTGTTGCCAAACTTAACAATGCTCTTACACGCTGAGCGAAAAATCACATTTTTTTGTTAAGTTTTAACCCTAAACCATTGATAAACTTAAAGTGTCTACTTTCATTAATGAACAGTCCTTACTCACTAAGTACAAATTTGGCAAAGGTCATAAACGTCAACCCTATTTTGCATACACTTTGGCATCTTCTGAAGTTTTATTACCACCTGGAGTGATGAGCAAGATACCTAGTATAGGGTGCCAAACTAATGCCTCATGCTTCCTCGAATCATTTAATTAAAACAACTCAAAGAAAAATTATAGACAAAGCCATGTTGCCAATCCGACAGTAGCAATGTGAGGAAGTGTGACGTGAAAATTGAAAGTCAAAATCAACCCCCGTCCCTCGCATCGTCTGGTACAAAATTCTGCATCTGCTAAAACAGCTTGCATCTTATGTTTGCGATGTATATTACGCTTAAATATCCATTAAATCATCGCATAAAGTCATTGTTTCCGAACAGTTTCAACCGAAACAAAACTTGGCACCGAATTGCAGGCGGAACTCAATATTGCTCCCTACAGTTAACCCCAGTTCGTCATTTTTTTTAAGCGGAGGCATTTCGAATACATGTTGAGAACGGGGTGCTCAGTCATTTGTATACAGCATTGACACTGAACTGTTTAACAGCAATTAATATCAAAGAGAACAGTTCTGACATGATGAATGAGAGGTCGCTCTATTCTCCCGCCGCTTTTATGTAACGAAAAAAGCACAGCGAAGGTGTGAAACAGATGACAAACTCACATTAGTTGGGAATCGTTATTGATGGCATTGGCCGGTGCCTTAATGTTAGCAAACAAAGATCTGTGGAACTCAATAAATAACTCAGATTTAATAGGTGGCTAAATTTGGCGTGTGTACTTCGCATGCTTATAATCTTTCTAATAAGTAGTGGATAATGTGATATGAGGTTGTCCTTGGGAACTAGTTTAAAATATGTTGTTACAACTGACAATGGGAGGAAACAGGATTATACATGTGTAAACAGTTGAAATAAAGGGTGAAGTGGGGTTAAATTGTTTACATCTTGGTTTTGGCGCAGTTCTCCAGTTGATGTTTGAGATGTAAATACTCACTAGCGTTATGATCTATATTTTGAGATTCTATAGCACGTCTAAGTAACAACCAAACGTATTAGAATAATCGGCATTATCAATAAAAATATTGAATAAACTAATTTTTGAAACTCGAAATTTTTGAAATTTTTTAAATTCTTGAAAAAGAAAAAAAAATACGCACTTGGAAAAGCTTGACAATTAAGGTGCTACGTAGCTCTTATTTGATTCCCAACGATAAAAACATTAACCTACAATTGTTACAATAGAAAAGATAGTTGCTCAAATTCTTTAAAAAAAACCCTTTTCAACCCTTTTCTTATCTATTACATTTTGGTTGTAGGCCCTTTTTAAACGTATCACATGATGTCTTCACCATCAAATCCGTATGGTGATGTTATCTTCAGCATTCTGAGCCTTTTTTCTACACTATGCGGTGTGTGAAGGAAATTAAAAAAAAAACACACAAATTGTTGCATGAGATGACATTAATTTCTTTTTTTTTATATATTTCAGGTACGTTCAAACGGCGATCATAAATCAAATGATACGGTAAGAAGTTATTACGTTTAGTACTTACTCCGATGATATCACTTGTATGGACTGTATACTCTTGTTAGTCTTTCAGTACATTCAACTATCGCGTGTTTGTTTGTTTGCCTTTAGTTTCTGCTATATCCATTCCATTAGACAGAATTGTTTATAACGACTTTAGAACATTTTTCAAATGGAATTTAGTCGAATACTACATTTCGGCGAACGGATATTTGGTCGACTGGATATTTAAGGAATGACATTTAGTCGAAAAAAACAATAAATTAAACAGTTACATTTAATTTTCAAATACTTGTTGAAAATTATATGGATTAAATAAATATTCTTTTGAAAAGTTTATATTTTTCAGAGTAGATTCAGAGTAGATCAAATGTCTGCGAGCATTATTATAAATTAGTTAATAAATCGCCAATAAATAATTCGACCAAAAAATAGAAATCTATTAAGAAATAGATGTGACATTTTAAATGAATCCTAGAAAGAAGTCGAGTTATTAGTACACGACAATGAAGAAGTGTGCACATTGTAGACAAAATATGCGTAGATAAGCAAGATGAGCAATAAAAGTAGTTGGAATTAAATGGAAAATTCAAATCTTTTTTTCATTTATAGTTATTTTAAATGATTTTTATTCCTTATAACGATGTTGAAATTTTTGAAAGTTGAAAACTTAATGCTTCTTGCATTTTGAAAAAAAATCAAAATTCCAAGCTAAGGTATGCGGCACAGCAAAATCGAGCTAAGGAAAAATCGCAGTATAATATTATTTCTTTTTATTTCTAAATTCAAAAAACAATCAGCGTAGCAAAGGGTTAATTTTTAACTCATTTACATCAAAATATTATTATTCGGACATGTTATATCCGTACGCTTTAACTTTACGATTGAGACCATCCATTGAGTTCTGTACAGTGTTCGCAGTCACCTTTCTGTTAGCATTTTCCCGAACCACAATTACAAATAGCCTGCCAAACCAAGTACTTTTTAGAGAACTTCGACAACTTTTTGGCCTTGAAATGATCGTCAATCTCAAGACCAGGAAACTGCTTGCATTCTGATTTGAAGTTTGTTTCATCATACACATTTTGTCAGCATTTTTTCGTACAGTTTACGCGGTCTTGTTTTCAAAATGGTTACCTGCTTCTTGTTTCTTTTTGTGGATTTTATATCCTTGAACGAACTATATCTTGTCGCTTTCTTCATTTTTTGAACGAAAGAAAACGATATTTTGACCTTTTTAGACACATTTCGGATGGAAAGATTCGGGCTTTGCTTAATCAGCCAAAGTACTGCATCCCGCTGGGATCAGCTAGAGTCAGCTGAACCCGGAAGCGTTTCAAAACGCTACTTACTGTTGAACGACTCCGAGTGATTTTACTTTGTAATGATGCGATATAGACGGATTTTCTACAGTTTTGTGCATCATTTTTTCAGGCTTGGTCAACCGAGCTGTGTTCGGATAGTAACCAGTGTACGCAGTAGTTTTTTTGGGCAATGCTGAAACTGAAACTCGTCTTCTTGCTCGTGTCGTTGACTGCAGCGTTGACACCTCATTGCTCCCCTGCAGTTGTCCATTCTGTGGCCAAATCTCAAGCACTTCGGGCATATCACTACTCTCGATTTGAACGGTTGGACACTGCTGGAACAACAGTACATTCTGACAATTCTGGGCAGCTCGTGTGCTCGAAAAGTTATACTTATTCTGTTAGTCGGTTCTTAACCGGTTCCTTCTTCATACCTTGTCATCCTGACGACAGCCATTATTGGCACTTCACATTGGATTTCTGCTTTTATTTTCTCAACGTCGATGTTTGCAGGAATTCCTGAAACAACTCCCGTAATGCATACCAAATGTTTTGGTAAGTGAGCTCGGTAAATGCTGTCTCCTTTGTTCTCCACGTACTTCATTTCGGTGATGTAGGGTTTCAAACCACGTTCCGTCAGCGTACTTCCCAGCGCGAACTTGTTGATCTTCTCACTTCCCGTGCTTCTGTCCCGTAGTTCGACGTAGATTCGATACGGCACCATATCCGTCCCTGTATAAAGGGCGAACACGAAATTATTGCGACACCGAAAATGTCATGCCCATTTTTTATAATGTTTAGAATCAAACCAAAATTTTAGGGTAGTTTTATACATATATTTACTTAAAAATCAAAAGAAAAGTTAATCGATGGAGCCTTCAGTGTAAAATTGAACGCATTTTCGCTTGATGCCCTCCATCAAAGTCTTTACAGTGTCATCCGGTACCAGTTTCTCAGTTTTTTTTTCCATTTTCTTAACATGTCCTTCTCGTCTTTGACTGACTTCTTGCTCTTCCGAAGTTCCCGCTTCATCATTGCCCAGTACTGCTCCATCGGGCGCAGCTCCGGACAGTTTAGCGGATTCATGTCCTTTGGAACAAAATGGACAGGCCTCATACCACTCCAGCACACTTTTAGAATAGTGGCATGATGCCAAATCTGGCCAAAATAGCGGAGCTTCGTCGTGCTGCTGCAAGAACGGCAAAAGGCGCTTCTCGAGGCACTCAGATTTGTAGATCTCGCCATTTACTGTGCCCTTTGTCACGGAAGGCTCACTCCTCAGCCCGCAAGAGCAGATGGCCTGCCAAATGAGATATTTGGAGGCGAACTTCGACATTTTCTTCTTCTTAAATTTGTCGTCCACATAGAACTTGCTCTTGCCGGTGAAAACTCCAACCCCGGAATTTGCTTAAAATCGGCTTTTATATACGTTACGTCGTCCATCACACAGCAGCCATATTTGGTCAGCATCTTCTCGTAGAGCTTCCGTGCCCGAGTTTTAGCTGTCGATTGTTGCCGCTCATCGCGGTTTGGGAAGTTCTGTACCTTGTATGTATGTAGTCCAGCTCTCTTCTTTGCATTCTGGACGTAGCTCTGCGACATGCCGATCTTTTAGCCAAATCACGGCTTGAGACGTTGGGATTTGCTTTAATCATCCGTTTCACCTTCCCTCCGTCTTTTTGTTCTCCGGTCCCGGTTTTCTTCCAGCTCCTTTGCCGTGGTCCAACGTCAACCGCTCCTGGAACCGCTTCAACACTCTGGAGACGGTTGAATGGTGAATGTTCAACATTTTTCCCAACTGCCGGTGCGACAGGTCAGGAAATTCCAGGTGTTTGGAAAGAATTTGTTCTCTCGACTCGCGTTGGTTCACCTCCGTTTTCGTTGAATCGAAAAACACGACTTCGAGTTTGACAGCATGTAAACAATACACATCAATGAGATAGTGTGCTAAATTTGGTTGATTTTTACCCAATGGTAAAAAAGTTATGCCCTGTTGAATGTGTCGCAATAATTTCGTGTTCGCCCTTTACTCGACCTCGTATTTCCTGCTCCCTGTTGGTTGTTGAAATTTCCTGCATAGCTGCCTTGAGTTCGTGTTTCCATGCGATGCGTTTTCGTTGTTGTTTTGTTTGAACCTTTGGCGACCCCTCTTGTGTACTTCTTTGCACCAGGATCCGGTGGCTCCGTCATTTCATCCTCCATTCTCTCACGGTTTGTTTTTATCACTTTCTTTTTCTTATTCTCCTTTTCTTCCACTCCACAAAATAAAATTTTCGGCCAAAATGGCGACCGCTCTCCTAGCGTGCGACCTTTTCTGATTTCACTCTTTTCTTTCTTCAAAAGTGGAGTCACTCATATATGAGTAAATGTGATTAGGATTGACAAAACGACCTATCTGAGACACCGACTTAAATCAGATCGATGTTTTAGATATGTCGACTTGTCAATCCCAGTCACATTTACTCATATATGAGTGACTCCACTTTTGACGAAGTCAAAAACGATTCAAAATTGAGTCGAATAGTCCTGCGGTGCACTATTTTCACGAACTAACGTTTGCATTTAAAAAAATAGACTTTTTTTTCTGATGGTGATAAAAAAAGGCTTAGACAGATAATTGCTTTTGATAAATTTTCAATGGAAGGTAATTATCTAAACTTACTTGCAAAAAAAATCTACGTCCTTGCGAGCGGTCTTCCGGCAATTAACCGGAACATTCGCTATGGTGGACGAAAACATGTGTGTGGGCATGTGTTTGAGTTCTTTTCGTTTTATTCATCAATTCCTCCTCAGTTTTCGCGACAAAATTGTTGGAGTAGACCTTTCGCTTCAGGTTGGCCCAGAAATTCTCGATGGGACGCAGCTGGGGGACGTTGGGCGTGTTCGCCGACTTGGGTACTTCATCAATATTCAGCCGCTCCATCTCCTCCAACGATCGCTTCGAGTAGTGGGCCGACGCCAGATCCGGCCAGAACACCGCGTCTTCGCCCTTATGGTATTTCTTGATGAACGACGCAACATCCGGCAGGCATTTCGTACTATAAATTTTCCATTCACGGCCAGTCCGGAGCGAAAGAAGAGCGGCTTTGACATCCACTTCTCGCTGATTGTCAGCCACAGCAGCACCTTCTGGGGGAAATCGGTGTGTGAAATGAACTTCACCTCGGAGCTCACTTCCTTCGCGGGGGAAGTAAAATACGAAGTGCCCTGCCAGTCGTTGACATTCAGGGCGAGATAGGTCTCGTCGTCCATCACCACCGCCACGTCGCGATTCGCCGGGAAAATCTAGTTGACCGTCTTATTCAGCCGCTGCCGCTGCGTCATTGCCTGCAGCTCCGAAACCAGTGGACGCGACTTCCGCTTCCTGACATGTATGTTTATGTTCGCCAGGTACCTTTTCACAGCGCACGCAGCGATGTAGCCACTTTTCCTCGGTCTTCCTCTTTAGCATCCTTTGCAGCTGCTTGTCCCTCAGGGTCGTTGGCCGTCCGGAACCGGACTTTCTTTCGATGCTCTGATTGTTGTCTAATAGTGCCAAGATGTTGTAGATGCCAGAACGGGCGTATCCGGCGTCCACAAAGTGCCGCACGATCTCCGTTTTCGACGCGGCGGGCGACGTTATTTGAACACGCACACTTCTTAACGAAGTTGCTTCACTGTTTTTGCCATCACGGTTAGACTGATAGAGCTGTCATTTCGTCTGCTGACTTATGGGTTACTATGATTGATGCTGCATTGGTAGTTTCGTCAGTGCGGGCAAAGGAAAACCCATGAAAAATCTGCAATTTTTGTCCATTTTTTTAAAATGCAAACGTTGCACGTTTTCCTGCCCGAAACGATTAAAATCGCCACAAATACGAAAACATACATCTGTACGAGCTAACGGATCTTAATAGACTTGTTCTTCCGACTCCATTATCAATACAATGCTTTTGGGAAAGCAAACCGTATGTCAAAACGTTCACCCACACAATGACATTGCGTTAGTGGTATTGGGGACATATTTATAATGACAAAAAAAAATAGAAGTGGCTGGCTAGATTTTGCTGTGCGCATACCTTCCAACCAACAGTATTCAAATATTATGTTCATTTTTAGATCCACCGAAAACTCAGATATGCCCTGCACAACATGAAGCGAGCAATATTTTTTCTGAATTAGAAAAAAAAAATGTTCTACGATGAATCGTACTTGAGTTATGAATTTTTGAGGTTAGTGATGTTCGGGAAAATCGACAATCCCGGGAAAATTGGCAATCCCGGGCAATTTGTTCATATATCCATGAACCCTACGCGTGGACAAAGTTTCGTAACAATCTGAGACCCTTCGGCCCAAACCTGTACGATAATTTAAAAAAATCCTCATAACCTCGTTTTTTTTATTGGTAATATTTCACATCGATGATTATTTCATGGTCATGTTCGTATTCCACAATTGCATTTAAAGTGTCTGGTCCACCAGAGTCTGGTCTGTTTTTGCCTGGTAATTAGTTCTAATATTGAAACCCTTCATTCGTATTACATCACCGTGTGTCCCATCCAACTTTAAAAGGCTTCAGAATGAGAACATGACAATACAACCACCGCCATGAATAATGCAACGGAAAGAGAAAGTCCCACAAGCCTCGGTAGTTGGAGTGAACCGTAGTGTCATCAGAGGTTCCCAAAAAAAGCCCAAAAACGGCTCACGGTGATTGCCGGCGGCCATGCGGTAACATGATACGGCAGCTCAACTCCATAGTAGCTACTATACACCTTACAATAGGCCGCAGTGTAGAGGCGATGTTGGAAGACAAAAAACTACTTTCCCCTTTTTGTTCATCCACTCATGTTTGCAGATAATAAACATTATGAAGAAACTGTCCATTCATTGAGCTGCAAACTTTTGGCAAGGCAGAGTATGTAGATATGAAATGTGCTTATCATCGGTCGATTGCGTACCGCCGAAATTGCCGCTGCTCCGTGATTTCTTCCAACCACGTATTTATGTATTTATTTAATCGTGATTGCACATTAGACTGGTGTGATCGATGGATTCTTCATATAGCTGGCAACCTTTTTCCATGCCATCTTGGATAATTAATTGAAGTTTTCGCTCCCAAGAAATCGAACCAAGTCGTCTTTCTGCACCGGTCTGCGACGAATGCTGCTGGCTAGATGAAGTTTCAAAATTCATGCATTTCTAGGTGATCCATCCATAGCTACATATGTAGACCTTTGTCGACAGCTCCCACTTGGTCGGATTTCTGATTCATGTGGTAGATAGTTAGTGGTGACCGCAGACCGTGAATCGTTAAGCGCCGTGTGTGCATGTGCTCCGTGTGTATTATAAATAATTGAACATTATTATGCATTCACACTTTTCGCACCGCTCGCGCATATCGCGGGACATGAACCGTCACGACGAGTCTTCGGAATCAATCCTCTGGACCGTACCGTATCTGCATAGCCACGTACATGAGTCTCTTAAACAATTCGCAAGTAGCCTTTCGGTAGACCGTCGTCAGAGCATGAAAGCCTTATGGTGATGATGGCTAATGCCACGGCACGGTGCCAGAGTGAGTGGTGGCAAGACTGGCACAATGCTCTACATTTCGGTGAGCATCGACGATTCACAAAAGCACAAATTGTAGGCAAAATGGTTCAGTTTCTTGAATGAGGGTGCTTCATACCCGAAAAAGTTTAGCCTCTCGGCCGAAAGTCACTAAGCCTGCTAAGCTATTGTCTATATTGCAAAATAATGCTATGAAGCAGCGTTTCTCAGTCGGTGGGTGACCAATTATCTTCTGGTGGTTTGCGGAATGAAATCAACATTGCAAAATTGTGAGATCATACTGCAAAGATATTTGATCATATTGTACGGACAAAATTGCATTGATTCGAATAATATTTAAAGATATCAGGTTATTTTTGGATCTTTTCGATGAAAATGATCACCCGTGGTGATATCTTCCCTTATAACACGGGAAAATGATTACACGTGATGATTTCTTCCTTTAATAACACAGTCTAAAAAGAATGAAGAGTCTGTCCCTACGATTGGGATGGCGTAAGATAAGACCAAACACTAAACCTACTGGTATGGACGAATTCAAGTAGAAAACAGAAGAATACATCGAGTGGAGGATGTTTCATTCATTATCCATCAAACCGCTCTTAAGTAATTTAAGATTTTCGTCCTATATGGTCTGTACTCGAAAAAAATGCACCATTTTTATCCGTGTGTAACTTTTTGTCCGTGGGTTAAAATTGATGAAAATCTGGGCATAAGTGGAGTGAATTGTTTACAAGTGCAAAATTTCATAACAATCGGTTCAGTGGTTATTGAGATGTCATCTAAACAAGAAGAAAATCGCCGGAGAATTTTGCGCGTCGTCATGGAAAATCCGACTGCGACCATGAGATAGATCGGAAGACAACTGGGAATCACCCATATAACTGTGCCTCGAGTGGTAAAATCGTTTAAGGAGTCCCAGACGACCGAGCGGCGGGCTGAAAGTGGTAGAAAATCGAAGACAGGCGACCCTGTGAAGGCCCAGAAGGTGTTGGATTATGTTTAGTGTAATCAAAACCTTTCGATTCGCGGCGCGGCTCTGGAGGCAAAGTGTTCCGGCTGGTTCGTTCAGCAAACCATTAAACGAGCTGGGCTTTATGTATTCAAGGTCAGCAAGGCACCGAACCGGCGTGATCAACAAAACACGGCGGCCAAATCCCGCGCAAGGAAGCTGTATCGAGAGTGGTTAACGAAACCGATGTGTGTGGTTATGGATGACGCAACCCACATCAAGGCAGACGCAAAGCAGATACCGGGGCTGGAGTTCTAAGTTGCCAAATCACGGTTTGATGTTCTGGAAGACATAAGGAAGAAGAAAAAGGACAAATTCGCTAAAAAATACTTGCTCTGGCAGGCCATATGCCAATGCGGTAAACTGAGTAAACCGTACATCACAACGGGTACCATCAACAGCGAAATTTACCGCACCGAGTGCCTCCAGAAGCGTCTGTTGCCTTTCCTGCGGTCCCACGGAGGCGAAACATTATTTTGGCCGGACCTGGCATCATGCCATTACGCGCGATCGACGTTGGATTGGTACAGAGACAATAACGTTGTTTTAGTACCAAAAACCGCCACCAGAGATTTGTCCAGTGGAAAGATTTCGGGTCATAATGGAGGCCAAAGTTCGAAAACCGTCCAAGATGTTTTAGAACGAGCTGGAGTTGAAGAAAGAATGGATTAAAGTGACCAAAAAGGTCGTCGGCTCCACCATTGCACAAAATGTAATGAGGGGTCTTAAGGGAAAGGTGCGGGCTTTCAGCAATGAAAAGGAAATTGAGTAAAGTAATTATGCCGAAACATAATCCATATGTATTAGTTCATTCCCTGGAAGTTTCAAGAGAATCCGACTTTTTGGCGAACACTTTTGTCTGGTGCATTTTTTCTAGTACAGGCCTTATGTATGTCTGCGACTGGACATTTCCTACCACCTAAAGGGTGTCCACCATGAAATTGCCACACTATGAAATTGCTCTAACTTTTTAACCGTTGGGTAGAATTTAATGAAAATTTGGGTGGATTTAGTTCATAGTGCATTATTTACATCCTGCAAAGTCCTGTGATCAAAACTCGCGGAAATGGAGTCGAAAGAACAGCTCGTGCGTGATAAAATCTTGCGCATTCATCACGAGAACAAGGATCTCTCGCATCGTTCCATCGCTAAAACGTTGGGAATCGCGAATTCCACGGTGTCTCAAGTGATTAAGCGGTTCGAGGAACGGTTGACCACCGATCGGAAGCCCAGAAGTGAAGGAAAAAGTATTCCGTACAACACCAAAAATCACAACCGCGTAGTTGGGGCCTTCAACCGAAATCCGAACGCCTCCGTTCGGGATGTGGCTAAGAAGCTGCACCTAAGCCGAAGTTTTGTCCAGAAGGCCAAAACTAAGGCTGGGCTTCGAACGTTCAAGGTACAAAAGGCCCCTAATCGCGACGAGAAGCAGAACAAGTCCGCCAAAATCTGTGCCAGGAAGTTGTACCTCAACATGCTGACGAAAGTTGAATGCTGCATCATGGACGACGAAACATATGTGAAGGCCGACTTCAAACAGATCCCCGGCAACCTGTTTTTCACGGCCAAGGATAAGTTCAGCGTTCCGGAGCATGTCCGCACTCAGAAGATGTCCAAATTTGCGAAGAAATTCCTTGTTTGGCAAGCCATCTGCACGTGCGGGAAGCGGAGTGCACCTTTCGTGACCCAGGATACGATGAACGGACAGGGTACATAAAAGAGTGCCTCCAGAAGCGGCTGCTTCCTCTCCTGAAGGCCCACAACGTCCCAACAATCTTCTGGTCGGATTTGGCCTCATGCCACTACTCCAAGGACGTGCTGAAGTGGTATGCGGACAATAAGGTCAATTTCGTGCCGAAAATGTTCAACCCTCCCAACACTCCGGAGCTCCGCCCCATCGAGAAGTACTGGGCGATTATGAAGCAGCACCTTCTTAAACGACCTAATACGAGTAAATTGGTAAAATGAAGTTTAATAGTTATTTCTCAATCCCTGAAAATTTGATGGCAATCGGATGAAAACTCGAATTTTGCGAATCAATTTTGTGTGTGGCAATTTCATCGTGGACACCCTTTATGGTGATTTTCCCTAGAGCACCATTATCCGAGCAGTTAAAACACGGGACACCTCAACATAGCATTTTCAGCTGTAATTCAACCGAGTGGATGACACTGATCGATTTTAATACATAGTTCGACCACTTCCTACATCGGAAAACCCGGTGCTGCTGCTACTAGACGGCCATGTCTCCTACACAAAAAACTTGGCGTTCCTCGAAAAGGCTGTTGAGAACAACTGTGGTGAGTCTCCCGCCAACCGTTGGACGTGAGTTTTATGGGTCCGTTCAAAACCCACTTTTCTAAAGCTTTGGAGACGCTTCTGAAGAACAACCCAGGAAAAGTTGTCACATTGAACGAGATCAGCAGTTTGTTGGGCAAAGCATGTATGCAAACTTCCTGTGTAAACACTGATATGAACGGATTCCGAAAGACTGGAATAGTGCCATTCAATCGATACATATTTGACGATCATGATTTCGCTCCGTCGTATGTAACAGACATTCCATTTCCTGCTGCGGGTGAATTAGAAGGTTATGATCCGCCTTTCTATGGATTCGAGGATGTAGCAGGTGGAAAGTCATTTCAAGAACACCGAGGATGTCCGCCGCTTTTGGACATTGAGACTGCGTGTGAAGCAAGGGTGTCAGCTCCCTTCCGTACCGATCATCCAGCAAAACACAAATTGGACATTCGTTTTAAACCCGGCCCAACAACTGTGGCGATAACCATGAAAGAGGCATCAGCTGATTATTTTTTTAGTCATAAAGTCGAACATTATAGTTAAGACAGAATACTATTTTGTTAATGTATATCCGAAATATGCGCAAAAGAATACGTTCCAATTCTAACTAAGCCACACCTTAAGTCAAAAATCATTCAAATAAAAACAAATGTTAAGTAAAACTTTACGATGTACGGGTTCGTAAATTTACTGCAAGAGCAAAGTTCCTGCTTTTTTGTCAAAATTTTCAGTGAAAACTTAGGTGTCCGCCTTATCAATATCATCATCTTTACGAATCGCATAGTAAAGGGTGTTTAGATCACAATTTGGTCGACATAAACTTGACGCATTTCCTTTCAGCGTGCATTAAAAAATGTTGCACACCCCTCATTTTGAAGATGTGTGCGTGTAGCATCATGTCTGTATTTTAATTTTGAGATTAGTACTTCAGTTATCAAAATGTCGTGGAGGAAGAGAAGCAACGCATTAAAATTTTGCACGTGCATGGCGAAAATCCAAACTACTCTCACGCCAAGCTGAGTTAATCGTAGAATGTGGCTAAATCAACTGTTACAAATGTATTAAAAGTGTTTCGAGTGGAACCCCAACCTCTCCTACCGAGATGTCGCAAAGAAGCTGGAAGTGCCGCCTCCAACTGTGGATAGAGCTAAAAAACGAGTTGGACTGTCGACTTACAAGAAAGTAGGGACTCCAAATCGCGACGATAAACAAAACACGTCGGTTAAAGCACGATCGCGAAAGTTGTACACGACGATGCTGAGGAAGTTTGATTGCGTGGTACAGGACTATGAAACTTACGTCAAGGCAGACTTTAAACAGCTTCCTGGACAGGAATTATATACGACAGCCGAATATAAAACTATCAAAGTTCGAGAAGAAATATCTGGTGTGGCAGGCCGTCAAGCGGAACCTTAAGAAGACTCAAAAAGCTGTTGTGGGCGAGAAACAGTTCTATGCAAACTGGCGTTCTGCATCGAATAAAGTGGACAAGGAAACTGTACAAAATCTTATGGCAGGTGTTAAACGAAAAACCCGGCAATTCACATTCGGTAAAAACGAAGCTTAGATGAATATTTTTCCTGTATTCTGTATCAACTCAACTTGAAAAATAATGAGGATTTGAGTTATTAATAAAAACTTTGATTGACTCACAAAAATTACTGTTTGACCAAATTTATTTCGAGGGTTAAATCAATAGAAAACACCAACCATTTTTACCTGAGTATAAATGTGTTTGATTTTACCATGCGTGCGATTAAATCAACCATGGTACTACAAATGTTGAAGGGTGTACCATTAAGGTAGTAAATTTAACTGAAATTTCATGGTAGTTTTGAAAATAGGCATAGTCGGGTAAAATGGTAGTTTTTACCACAATATTTTTTTCGGTGTAGAAAAGAGTGCCCTTGCTTTCTGGGACAGTCTATAGACACCCCTTATTCCGATGATTTCATCATGATTCGATAATTTACGAAATTAGCTCAAAAAATCCCTTCGAAGAAATCGTAGATCGTGGCATCTATGTCATAAAAACAAATCAGGAAATCGCTTAATCTGCATCGAATACTGGCTTAAAGAGGAGGAAAGAAACACAATAACGCCATATTAGCTCATGCTGGAAGCTTAGCCTGTGACCATCGTCAATAAAACAATTAACGACCGCAAGTGTGCGCGTCTCTCCGACCAGCAGCCATTGCTTGTGTTCCAGTGACTGCATGGTACATGGTTTTAAAAAGCATAATTTTGTGCAGCGCTCATGTTCCGACACGGGAAGTAGGTAGGTAGGTGGGTACCACATGGAAGTGAATGGCTTTTAGTGGAGTAAATGATAGACCGCAGCGTGGAACATTAGGACCAACAGCAGCGGCAATGTTCCGCATCTAACTGCAAACTAGCCAACCTAATTGAATGATTCACACGTGTCGATTGAGTTTAAAGTTCTTCCTCGGTGCTGCGGCAGAGACGCCACCGAAGAAGGAAGCTTATTCAATTACGCAAACTGCCCCCGAAAAAGCGTTACGATTCCCCACTGACAGTCGCCGGTTGGCTAATTGTGGTTGAAATTCTGCAACAACGAATCGACTGGGTAGATGGTTAATAATGGTTTGCTTCAAGATCATCGCAGTGTTACGAGAGAGAGAGAGAGAGACTGTGAGTTGATATTTTGTTTTGCTTCTCATAGCCGGTTCAAATTTTGGGTAATTTGTGCTGAATGTGCGCGTATGAATAAAAACAATAGCCGTATGCGCCGCGGCGTTGTGTCGCATGTTACGTCGTCTGCGTTCGGTAATTTCGTATGCGACAGGCGAACGACAACGGTTGTGGGTTTGATGTAATTTTTGAGTGAACTGGTATGCGGGTTTTCCTGCCGCCGCGACCGGGAAGTCATGGAACCATAAACAAATAATGCTGTCAGGTAGATTGGCCACATTATTATATTTTGCACACCTGCTGGGTTTGCGATCATGGCTGGCTAGACCTAACCAGATTTTCCAAAGCACCGTCAATGTAAAAGGAAACGTCAACGTTTTGCTTATTAACCACTTTTTTTTCAGAACAAATTTTCCTGCTTTTTAAAGAAGTTGACTTTACCCATATTTGAGTAAATTGGAAAAAAATACCTAAATATGGGTAAGTAGTAACTTACCCATAAATGGGTATGAGCACTTTTCGTGATTATAGGTATTCTTCACCCATATTTGGGTAAACTGATCTAAGCGTGTGGGGCAATTCTTCGACAGTGGACCAAAACGGTTTGAATTTTAGTACGGTATGGTTAAGAGGTGTATTCGATAAAAATGGCTCACACACATTTACTCACCAAAATTAAACCCATTATCGGATTGTCTTGAAATTATCAGGGAATAAAAAACTTCTAATCAGTTATGATTTACGAATTTTGTTTTATTCAATTTGATCCCCCATCCCGAATGCCCGCACCTTCCTTCTCACTCCAACCTTCAAATTTAGTATAACCGATTTTCGCAGTGTTTTTGTTGTTTTTATCCAAATTTTCTTCAACTCCAGCTCTGTTTTAATAGTTGTGAGATACACTGATAGGCAAAATAAAGTGCCCACCTCTTCGTTTTTTTCAATTTCTCTCATTTACTTGGTTCAAATTAAAGTAAACGCAGTGTAGTTTTTTTTCTTATTTTATTTTTTAAATTCTTTTTAAGTTTCACTTATGGAATACTGGAAAAAATAAGTTTTACTTAAAGAAAACAAACAATATGTGTTGAAAAAAAAACAGTGACAAAATAAAGTGCCCACTTCAAAAATCGATATGTTTTCGATAAGTTTCCATTGGAAGACCCCTCGATTGTTTATGTTTTGATATTTTGACACGTTTTGAAGCAAACGGCTCAATCTGGTGCATTTGTATACGTGATCGCATTTCATTCAATTGAAAAAAAATGGAGCACGCAGTGCTTTCGAAAGCAATTCCCTTGTGTATCCGAAAATTGGTCGTTCGTGATGTGCAAAACGGTGAATCGCACCGGGCTGTCGCTAAGAAGTACAGTATCAATAAGGCAGCGGTTGACAAAATTCTTCTGAAGCTTAAAACGTTTGGATCAGTGGTGGATCGCCTTGGCAGAGGCAGGAAGCAAAACACGGATGCAAGAACGGACACCAAGATCATGCGCGAAGTCAAGAAGAACCCGAAGGTCCGCGAGATCCAGGAAACCCTTCAGTTATCAGTTTCCGGTCGAACTGTTCGTCGCCGTCTCGTAGCACAGGGGTTGAATAGCGAACTTGCCCGGAAGCGCCCATTTATCAGCAAGGCAAACAAAGCCAAACGGCTTAAGTTTGCTAAGGAGCATGCTGATAAGCCCCTAGAGTTCTGGAAAACGGTTCTCTGGATGGACGAATCAAAATTCGAGCTGGTTAACCGAAAGCGGCGGGTTCGTGTTCGGTGCAGATCGGGAGAGGAGCTTCAGGAGCGCCACATCCAAGGCACGATGAAGCATGGAGGAGGAAATGTGATGGTCTGGGGGTGTTTTTCGTGGGGTGGAGTGGGAAGCATGATCCAGACGGGCCTTGAAGAGAAGTTCGTATGCCAGCAGGACAACGACCCGAAGCATGCTGCCAAGAAGACCAAGTCTTTCTTCCGGTCTTGTCGGATCAAACCGCTGGAATGGCCTCCACAAAGCCCGGACCTCAATCCCATCGAGAATTTGTGGGCGATTCTCGATGCCAGGGTTGACAAAACTGGTGTTACCAATAAAAATAACTATTTTGAGGCCTGGAGCGCGCCTGGGAAGAGCTAGATCCACAGCACCTAAAGAACCTGGTCGAGAGCATGTCGAAGCGCCTGCAGGAGGTGCTGAAGGCCAAAGGAGGACACATCAATTATTGAAATGCTTTTTTTTACTTTAATTTATGTTTTCTGTAGCTTAAATGAAGTGGGCACTTTATTTTGTCACTGTTTTTTTTTTCTCAACACAAATTAATTTTTTTTCTTTAAGTAAAACTCCTTTTTTGCAGTATTCCATAAGTGAAAGTTAAAAAGAATATAAAAAATAAGATAATAAAAAAAATACAGTGTGTTTACTTTAATTTGAACCAAGTAAATGAGAGAAATTGAAAAAACGATGAGGTGGGCAATTTATTTTGCCTATCGGTGTAATTGCGAAGTACAATCTTCATAATAGCCCCGCATTTTTCAATTGGACGAAGTTCCGGTGAATTTGGTGGGTTCATGTCTTTTGGTCGAAAATTGACTCCGTTGGCTCAGTACCACTCCAACACGTTTCGAGCGAAATGGCAGGATGCTAGATCAGAACAAAACAGAATTGATCCTTTCCCTTTGTGCTTTCTTATGAATGGCAAGAGACGCTTCTTAAGGTACTCTTCCGTGTAAATCGCACCATTGATTGTTCTGGATGTGATGAAGGAAGCGATTATTTCACCACATCCAAAAATCGCCTGCCAGATCAGGAACTTCTTTGCAAATTTCGATAATTTCTTCTTTCGAAAGTCCTCCGGAACATCGAACTTAGACTTGGCAACGAAATATGCCTTCCCAGGAAGTTGACGGAAGTCGGCCTTGACGTAAGTTTCGCCACCCATAACGATGCATCACGATTTGGTGAGCAACTTCGTGTAATGTTTTCGGGCGCGAGTTTTCGCAGTGATGTTTTGCTTTTCATTCCGGTTTGAAGCTTTTTGCACCTAGTAAACATGTTACCCACAAATTTCATGTATCTCAAATTATTTTTTTACGTCACGTCATGTAAGTTATCATTTCAAGTTTTTATGGTCTTGTAATTTCAAGAACAGACGTAAATTTTGGTCAAACGATCCGCTCCGTTTATGTGCATCCAAGTAGACTTAAATTTACATGCTTATTTCTAAGAGTGCAGTACGCTTCATAGTTTTCTTAACAAAACCGACTGACACTTTGGACTTTTCAGCGACATTTGGAATTGACATGTTTGGGCGGGTCTTGAACAATTGCACCATTTTCCTGGTCATTTGACTGTGCATTGAACCACTTTTACGACCATTCCTTTCCTTCCTTCGGGCACTCAGCCGCTCCCTGAGGGTTTTTATCACACGAGACACAGTTGTATTTGCAATTCCAAGGCTCTCAGGGATCCATCGGTGGGATGTCTCTGGGTTTTGATTGTAAAGGGTGTCCTCAGTTAAATTGCATCACTTTCAATAAGCTTTAACATTTCGCCCTTTGGGTTGGTTTCAACAAGATTTTGGGTGAAATGACCTCAACGTGTATTGTTTACGCTGCGTGAGTTTCATTGTGAAATGTGTCGTACTTTCGAAAATGGCGTCGAAGTAACAACAAGTGCGCGAGAACATTACGCAACTACTATGCAAAACAGAACAGGACAGCTAAAACAAGTGCGCGTAAGCTGTACACACAAATTTGTTGACAAAACCACACTGCTGCATCATGAATGATGAAACACACATAAATGCGGATTTTGAACAAATTCCCGGCAACCAGTATGTGACTGCGAAAGACAAGTTCGATGTTCAAGAGTCTCTCAGGAAACAGTTAGTGTCAAAGTTCCCCAAGAAATTCATGATGTGGCAGGGGATTGGTTCGTGTGGTAAACGGAGCAAGCCTTTCGTGACAACTTTAACGGTAAATGGTCAAGTATACATGAATGAATGCCTGAAAAAAACGACTGCTTCCGTTTCTCAAAACACGTTTCTACAATTTTGTGGCCGGACCTAGCCTCTTGTCACTACTCCAAGTATGTTCTGGAGTGGTACAAGACGAATGGTGTCAATTTCGTGCCGAAGGATCTTAATCCCCCAAACTCTCCAGAGTTGCGACCAATTGAAAAATATTGGGCTATAATGAAGCACGCACTTCGTAAGCATCCTAAAGTTGTCACTACAGAATAGGAAATGTTGAAGTCATGGTTGAAAGCGGAAAAAAATGTCAGTTCAAGCGTTGTACAAAATCTTATGCGTGGTATTAAGAAGAAAGTTCGGGTTTTTGGATTTGGTAAAGAAATACAGTGAAATAAAAATACCCAAACCGCGATTATACATTGTATTTTATTCCCTGAATAATAATCCGCAATAATCCGGACACCTCAAAACATGAATAAAACAAAAAATTCGCATTTTATTTCCGTCGTAGTTGTTTATTTCAGACTCATTGGATGTGTTTTAACAATTCGTGAAAACAAAACATAGTCATTCGGTATTTGCATAAACTTTTCGAACTTTGCGCTTAACTTCGTCCATTAGAGTTTGTACAGACTCTTCAGAAATTGTAGAAGCCGTCTTTGTCTAAATTTGCTGGAAGTGTTTGATGTCTTTGATTCCTTGCTTCTTTCCAGAAAGTTTCCGCTTCTTCAGAGCCCAATATCTGTCGATTGGTCGTAGCTCTGGGCAATTTGGCGGGTTTGAGGTTTTTGGTACAATGTTCACTTGATTTGCTTGGTACCACTCCATCACAGTTTTAGCATTGCGGCATGATGCCAAATCGGGCCAGAACAAAGGTTTTTCTTTGTGACTTTTGATGAAGGGTAGCAATCGCTTCTGCAGACACTCTTTCTGATAGATCTCCTTGATGATTGTGCCTGTAGTAACGAAAGATTTACTCTTTTTGCCACACGTGCAAATTTCTTGCCACACAAGGTAGTTTTTGGGAAATTTCGATGCCTTCTTCGTTCTGAAATGCTCAGCTGTAGCATTTCTGGCCATTGCAGAATAAAAATCCAGCCCTGGAAGCTGCTTGAAATCCTCCAGGACATAAGTTTCATCGTCCATAACAACGCATGAAAACTTCGTCAAATATTCGCAGTACAAACGTCGAGCCCGTGATTTTGCTGTCAAGTTCTGTTTTTCGTTGCGATTTGGAACTGTTTTTACTTTATACTACTTAAGTCCCAAACGTTGTTTTGATTTTTGGACAAAACCAGGCGACATCCCTATTTTACGAGCCACCGTTCGAATGGATAAATTTGGGTTTTTCGTTAATATCCTTTTCACCTCTCGGTCCATGACAGGATCAGCGCGTCCAATGTCTTTGTCACTTCTCGGTTTCCTCTCCACCGTCAAACGTTCAGAAAACCGTGAACAGTGGATTTAGGCAAATCCAATGTTTTTGCAAGGTCCCGTATTGACAAGTCAGGATTTGCCGTACGCCCGTACAAAATTCGCTCGCGCACTTGTTTTTCTTTCGACGCCATATTGAATACTAAACATGAAATGCAAACACTTTTCGTTCCTACGTGCAATATTTCAAAAGTTACAATGATTTGAAGGTGTCCATCGGTTGGACTCCACTCCCGCCTCCACATTCGCGTAGGTTCGCTCCCCTACCTGGGCTTCCGACACTATACGCTTCTTAGAAGCGCCAGGTGTCCTGTTCGCCCGGGGACTGCCTAGCCCACTTGGAGGTCCCCGCCCCCATGGTAGATGGGGTGGACTCTCCGAACGAGACGGATACTTCCGTTTGGGTCTGCTTTGAGGCTATATCCCTCGCCCTTTTGGTGGCTGCTAGCCGTGCCAACTTTTTGGCACTTTGCTCAGCTAGGAGCGTGGCCTCCTGCTCTTTCCTCTCCTTGCATGCAGCCTGCACTGTCATGCGTAGCCTAAGGAGGCTCAGTTTGAGGTGCTTCGCAATGTTGTTACGCGATGACGTAAAGTCAATAATTGCGTACAATTGCTGAGACATCTTCAACTCTTTAGGAAGGGTTTCCGCAACCTATCTCATGGACCCGGATGAGTCCTGGCCCATCCATAGCCACTGTTTAGCATGGCGACACCTGCGTACGATGCCGTAGCACTGCCGCACGTGTCGCTCACGCCAGATCCCACCGTTTTACGCGGTGGTGAGCTCGTTAGGCCGCCTTTAGAGAACGGATTCGCTTCCTGGGTTTTCTTAGTTTCCTCCATGTTGCTGGTCCCCTGCAGCCACTATCCAAGCCCACGTGGAGTAGTCGCTATTGTGATCCCGATGGTTGTCTATGCAAGCAGGGAAGCCATGCGAGGATTGACACGGCCCTTCATGGGGAACCGTGTTCAGAGCCGGATCAGCGTAAGACAGGTATAGGGTTATCTGAGCCTACCCCGCCCAACTGGCGAGATCGGGTGGTGGAGAATGGAACGTAATGGAGGCCTGCCAAGGATTTAGTGCTGCGGGAACCTCGTCATTTCCTGGTCGGTGTCTCCCGGCAGTACCGAGGGAGACGACACAGGCGCCAGCCCGAATAAGGCGCTTCCTCCGTAATCCGCTTAGTCGTTAAGGGGAGCTTAACGTTTCCAAGGAGGCGAACTACATTCACACCTCAAGCATGCACTCTGACAGGCCCACTTCGTATTTCTGGCACAACTCGCAGGTGATGAGTGCCCGATGTCGCACTCCGACCAATTTCAGCCCGGGGAGACTGCTGACTGTGATGAAATTTCCTAGAACTCTAAATAACACTCTAGAAACCAAAATAGGGGCCAATTATACAAGTCGTGTCGTTCAATTTGACTCGACACTCGACATGGTCGAGTCGAGTAAAATTGCGCATTCACAGAAGTCAAGCTAAACAATGCTTTAGGTCCTGAGCAACAACGAGAGATTCTCTTCGTCGACTTTCTTTCGCAAATAGTTTGTCTATTAAACGATTTGGCGATGTTGTTGACGTCTGTAGTAGAAACTAAAATTTCGAGAGTTAAATTAAGCGCAAACACCAACAGTTTTCACCTGACTATAAATGCGTTTGATTTTATCATGCAGGCAAGTAGATCAACCGTGGTGGGATTAATATCAACATGAAGTCTATTCAGGATTTTTTGCGTTATCTAATGCACATAATGAAAATGCTAGATTTGGCAGAACATAATGGGATATTTCATGTAAACCTAAGCCAGATAACGCCTGAATCTAGCCTGTTGTATGAAAGATTGCGAACATTGTTGTATGGCCCATGAAAGATTGCAAACAAGAGACTTGTTTTTGAGGACGAGTTTAAAATGATGCAATTTAACTGTAGACACCCTTTAATGGCGAAATATTTTCCCGCGCGATTTCTAGTTTTGACGACATGCCTGAAACTTGACAGATCTAAACAATACAGTATGACTTAAATGTTCAGGTTATTTAATTATACGGTTCAAAAGTTACAAAAGATTTTCGGTATGCCATTTTTATCGAATACACACTTTAGTGCGTGTGTGGAACTAAACATGGTGAAAAATAAAGTCATATGGTTTCAATTTGGCTGAGAAAGGTCAGCATCCACATCAATCCGGATACCTTTAAATCACTGTAACCTTACAACGATTGCAAGCAGGAGTGAAAAATTTCGCTGAGCTGTGCTGAAATGGTTGGTGGTTACATTCCATTTTAAATGTTCAAGATGACGACGCATGAAGAGCAAGTGCGCGAGTGGATTTTGTACTGACGTAAGGCAAATACTGACTTGTCAATACACTATACTTACTAACTTGTCAATGAAAATAAATCTTTTCAGTAGCTTTGATTAATGTCTCGAATTTAACCACTTTGTAGAAAATAAACTATTCTTTTCGGCTTTTTTTAACGGGATAGAAAATCTGCTTCCAGACTCCTGAAGAACTCAGGGGTATGAGGATGCCAACTCCTCGACCCACTACAAACCCACCCGTGCCTCTAGCCTTGATCCCAACCGCTCACGACCATCATGCCTTTCCTCGCGTCATTGAAGCGAGGGCAAAAGAAGAACTTTTACTTTTACCGGTACTTTTGAAGATACTGTCTGAAGCAGTCACTTTCATCCATTCTTTCTTCAACTCCAGCTCGTTCTTTAACACCTTGGACGATTTTCGAACTTTGGCCTTCATTATGGCCTCGTGTTGGTGTGTCAATGGTGTGCATTATGGTGCTCGTGTTGGTGTGTCAACTTTGACGCCAGCTGTGGTCCGGACCGCTTTGTGGAGGTAGTTCGAGTTTTGTCCACATTGTTTTCTGTATTTTTGTAGGCTGTGGAGAGGTTTTTAGTGTGCTACCTGGGTCATTCTCAGAGGTGCGGACTTTTGGGGTTGCTGTGTACAGGGATGGTTTTTTTTCACGTATGTTGTGATAGCTTCGGGTCTGTAAGTTTTGTCGGCATGAGGTTTTGATCGCATAGGGTCTATACATTGGTTATTGGATTGTCAGATTTTCGTTTGGAAGTATTGATGGTTGACGAGGAGACAGGGGGTTGAACAGCGTGGTTTTTGGGGGCAGGGTTTTGCTCGGCTTTTTTTTTTTTGCTACTGAGTGTATGTGTATGTTTGTGTATGTATACATGTGTATGTATGTGTGAATGTTCATTTAATTTTATAATGCATAATATATATATATGATCACATCACTTATCAAGGTGAATCCTGATCCATCGAGCCCTACTCTACTCACCTCTTTCCTGTGACCTTTGTGGGGATGCAGAGGTAAACACGGTCCCTAATCAGCAAAGGTCACACTAACTTTCCTTCCCTATTCCCAACTGATTGCAAGGACGTGGTCGGCGCCGTTATTGATTAATAAAGAAATTGAGTCACTGAAACGTGTACAGTGAGAATGGTCGGTTACTCCCAGCCCCATTCAGTTGATTCATTGTGCAATTTCACTTACTCTGATCAATCACGGAGTAGTCAGTCAAGCTAAGCTAAGCTAAGCTAAGCGCTGGCGATCCGTAAGGCGTTTATAATTCCAGGCTATTATGGCACTTGAAAACTTCACACGAACATTTAATAACGACAGCTTGTTGTTTTTCCTTATAGGTTTTGTTCTTAAGCTGCTGCTGTGCCACTTTTACCCCGTCATGGTTTGCTTATTCCACCTCGCATAAGACGCCTAATAAAAATTGATTATTTCTGAAATATAAAATGAAGTATGATACAGTTATTTACTTCAAATGTTTGAGAAATATATAAATATTGTTTGCTAGTATTTAGATTTCGTAAATTCAATAGCACAAATTGGTAAAAGCTTGTTAAATAAGTTGAAATTATATAATATTTCATGGTTGCACATACAGTGGGAACAAAATGAAGTTTATAAGTTCTTTTTATATGGCTTATATTTTCCAATTATCAAAATTGCTAAATTGAAGCCTTTAGTAGTGCACTGTATAATTATTTTTCCCATTAAATGTTCAATCGCAGAGAAAAAGGGGGTGCTCAAACCACCTCGTATGCTCATTATGCCCTTTTTCCCCCTACTGTTATCTCTCCAGTATTGTAGCCTACTTATATTCATTGACGATTTACCGG
Source organism: Aedes japonicus (assembly GCA_034211315.2). Taxonomy (NCBI): domain Eukaryota; kingdom Metazoa; phylum Arthropoda; class Insecta; order Diptera; family Culicidae; genus Aedes; species Aedes japonicus. Next base: position 200,743 of record JASCZW010000454.1, on the reverse strand, counting down.
TGGACCCACCACCAGTATAACCGCATGAAAAATCGGTGAACTGACATACAATAAACTATTAAAATTGCCTAGAAAACCAATGTCATACTCGGTCATCCACACAGTCTGTACGGAACTATTTCTTCACCAAGAAGACAAAGTCTTCACCAAAACGAATCACAAACAATCGAATCATTTTAACAAAAACAAACTCCTGAAAGGCCGATAAAACTTAACAACTCGTTCACATTTGCCTAACCAAGTCTGGGCATAAGAACATAACCTTACACCCCGTTCGCATTACAACATATATTACGTGATATTACATCAAATGCCATACACTTTATTTTCAGTGGAAACTTAGATGCTGATATCAAGATACTCTATATCACATAATATAGGTTGAAGTGCGAACGGAGTATTAGCTTTTTATAAAACACAAGAGTTGGTTCCTCATCCGCTGTGAGGTGTTAAATCCATTGGTAGAAAATTTTGAAAAGCTAATCGAACGAAATCCTCAAACTAAGTTCATTACACTGTACTACTGGTACATGACTCTAGAGGTGAGCCCTTCTTCGAATGTTCCTAATCGTGATTACCCCCAAGACTTCTCTAGTTCTACTGTAGTTTTTGATCTGACCATGAAGCAAGAAGCTCGCGGAATACCAGATCCACTCCGTTCGGAGTACATTCCATCAATTTTTGCAAGTAAGTTTGGCCATATCAGATGTGACAGGAAGTTTTACACCGACGGGTCAAAAACAAATGATTCCACTGGATTTGGTGTTTTTAACGAAATTCATAGCGCCTCCTTCAAACTACAAAATCCTTGCTCCGTATACGTCGCAGAGCTGGCGGCTATACACTATGCATTAGAGCGAATTGCCTCTCTTCCCTCTGATCAATTTTTCATTTTTACGGATAATCTCAGCTCACTTCAGGCTATTCGTTCGATGAGGCCAGCAAAGCACTCACCGTATTTCGTTAGCGAAAAACGATCTCTTTTGAGTGCTCTATCAAACAATTCCTACACCATCACCTTGGTTTGGGTCCCTTCTCATTGCTCCATTCCGGGTAATGAGAAAGCGGACTCACTTGACAAGGTGGGCGCAATGGCAGGCGATATTTATGATCGACAAATCGCCTTCAACGACTTTTTTGCTATTTTCCGTCAACAGGCCTTGATCAGCTGGCAACAAAAATGGGATGCAGGGGATTTGGGCAGATGGTTTCTATTCTCCCACAGGTATCGAAAAAATCGTGGTTCAGAGGGTTGGATATTAACCGGGATTTTATCAAGGTAATGTGTCGTCTAATGTCCAATCACTACTCGCTAGGCTCGCATTTCTATCGAATAGGGCTCTCAGACACCAATCAATGCGGCTGTGGTGCAGGTTATCAGGACATCAACCATGTTGTCTGGTATTGCCTCGATTTCGAAATTGCCAGATCTGATCTTTGCGCATTCCTACGGGCCCGAGGGAAACCAGAGAAGGAAGATATTAGAGATGTGCTGGGTAAGCTGGACTTGGACTATATGGGGCTAATTTACAAGTTCTTGAAACAAATAGATGTATTCGTTTGATCCTCTCTTAGCTGTCGTTTTAACATGTCCACCTCGTCCCCTCCCCCGTAATACCGCTTCTGTTGTATCGTTACAGCTTAACACAACGCAACATCTACGCCAGTCCAACAGCAACAATTTCGCATAGCCAATCTGCTGTTAAAAGCTAACGTTAAGATTCCTACTTCCCCATTCCTACCCGAATTATTGTAATCCCTAACCTCGACCAAGCCGCGAGTTTTTCGGCTTTCCAAAATTAACATAGTTAGTAAGTTATTGTCATTATAAAAATGAAAAAGAACTCGGCTCCGTTATGCCTATGGCACCAGAGCCTCACAAATAAACACGTAAGATGAAAAAACACACAAGAGTTAAACTAATGCACAGGATGCACACAACCTTTCACTCAGACTTTCGGATAGCAACAAATATAGGGCAACGATTTGGTTGAGTTCTTTTACACTTGTTGTATATTTGCCATTACATTTTAAGTTTGCTTATACAGTACAAAACGGAAAGGAAACACTATGCTCCTATACAGAAGGTGCTTTTACAAAGCATAAATAATTACATTTAGTTGGCGCCTCTCCTATGCGCATATACTTTTCTGTTCCATTGGCTTCTTTACATTTTCCTTTGTTTATTGAGTCATGCAACTCTAAGTTTTGTAAATAAAAAAAAAACCCTAACGGTAAAGCAAAGTAAGTTGTGTATAAATAAATTACCCCTAAAATAGGTCTAAATAGACAAACGGCGGCGTTGTTTCTGCTGGTAACATTGAGACAGTAATGGTAAATGAAGCATTCCATTGTCACCGAGCTCTTGATCACCAAAGACCAAAGACGAGGGCAACAATGACTTTCTGAGTTCACACTCAACTGTGAGAGAAACTGTAAAAGAAGCACTGCTTTGAACATTTTGTAATACATGCGCTACCGGTATAAGCGTTAAAGCCTGAGCTGCTGTGCAGTATTGTCTGAATTGGTTTTCCATTTGAATGATTTCTGCTGTCTTATTCTTGATCAAGTTGGTTATTGTGACGAGGGGTTTCTTTTCCAAACAACAACACCCCTATGGGGTTCATTCCTTCCATTCTAAGTATGCTTTCTGCTACGATAATATGCTAATATAAAGAACTTGCTTGCCTAACATTTGGTTTCTAAGTCCATTCTGAAACAAATGGTTGCAACAACTTGATGCTGCTGCCACCAGTCGAGTGATTTAAGAGTTGATTTATTACCATCTAGCAACGAACGGAAAAGTATGCCTATTACAATTATTATCATTGTTATTGTTTGTTGCTTCCACCAGCTCATGGGGTGCGAACCAATGAAACACTGTGGGTCTGACAGAGAAGTCTTGTTTTATTGTAACAAATTGAATTTTCATAAACCGAACAACAAAAAACATAACGTGTTTTGTCAAGTTTCTAAACTATTCGAGACGTTAACTACATTAATTTAAAAAAAAACAACAACAAAATAAGGACTTTTTAAACATTTGACTTAATGTAGTTTGCTGTGCAAATAGGTAAGTAATTCATGTAAAATTGTAACGAATTATCTTTTTGGGAAATGACGACTTAAATTAAAAGAAGCCAAATATAACGAAGATTGGTTATCAAGATTAATTTTGCCGCTTAAAGTTCGACCCCCAACCCACAGTGCGTTGGCAGCAGAATTCTTTTGTTTTTCTTCACGTTCGCACATTTTGATGCAGCCACCGGTCGCTGGTCGCCGGTTGATTTTCCTGTCCGTCAGGTGAGCTGTACTTTTTGTTTGTTTTCTCGCGCAGCACCCCAATCGGGTGCTAGTACCGTGCTACTCAGGGTATGAACATTTCTAGATATTGCCAAATCACCACTTTATAAGATGTCTGTACTGTTCATTCACCGAGACGCGTTTGATCGTTTCGTAGCCTAAGATAATGCTAAATGAGAACGCAGCCGATTGTACCAACCGTGCGGTTAGACCCTTGAAGAACATGTGGAAATGTTCCTCGTGCCAGAGTTCACGGAACGCCACCTGCATCGAATCTAGTCGTTGCACTTGCAACCGTGCCCGCACAATGTCCAGTGGATTGGTGATGACGGTGGTGGTGAACCCTCCTAAACTACCCGCTACGCATTGCACCAGTAGGTGCGACACCCAAGGCGGACAAATCTTGAGCAACTCATCTTGATACAAGTGATAGAAAGCCCACCACATGGCTGAATTAGGTACGTATGCCATCATACTGGCAACATACCCCCGGTAAAAACCCTTGAACCCATCCCTTCGCATAACTTCCCTCGCAATTTCCACTGTTATCCGAAACCGGCTGTTCCGCTCGAAGTCAATTCCCAATGGGTTTACGCTGCCCGCTTTCACACCACCGGCTGCCCCCATTCCGAGCACCATCGCGTGCTGTGATATCACGTCGAACGGAACAATGATAGTTTGTCCCACCAGTGAGGCGGCGCCACCCGCCACCAGAGATTTCGTTCGTTGACTAGCTCCGTACTGATTTAGCATATGCCGGACTCCCTCGTAGGTGCTGATGTAGAACACTCCGGATACGATCTGCACCGAGGAGATCCAGAAGCCCCGGTACAAACCGGGTAGGCCTTCGTTCCGATAGATCTTAACGCCCGCGTCGATCATCCCTTTGTAGACGTCGTTTTTGTACTGCACCTAAAATTGTAGACGGAGAAAGAGTTAGTTTTTTTTATTTGCGGTTACATTTCCATTTCTAATTGGTATTTTTTTTTTGTGATAGACATCTAACGGGTTGACTATGACATTTAATTATTTTTTCCGTTCAAAGTCATATTCTAATGTTTCAAAATTGTTCACAGTAAAGGAAACGCAATTCGAGAAGGCTAGTGTCAACGTCACTAATAACATTTACTTTCTTTTTCTTGTTTACAGGTAAGGACCTTTGAAAACTTATTCGTGATTGGCAGATAAATCCCAGGAATAATATAATGGTATGAAATTTCTAAACAATAAGTAGAAATAGTCAACTTCACTTTCTCAATAACTTTAAGTGGATTTTAACGATAAGAATACATTTTGAATAACAATGCTTTGTAACAATAATAATAATAATGTTATTAATTTTCATCTGCCTGGTGAATCTGCGTTTGAAAACAAACACTTAGTCTGCTTATTTATCGGAAGTTGAGTACAATTCATTCAAATTGAACATATCAGCAGATAGAGATAAAGCTCCTCTTCCTTAAAGAGTGCCTAATTTGTAGGCTTCAGTTTGTTGTGGTGGTCTCCAGGTGTATACCGATGTTGGAGGCAGTGCTGGAAGTGTGTGCTACGTGTGGCCATATTGTTGAAAATGGCGAAATATATAAGTATAAGGCTATTCTCGTTCATGCTCTATAAATCTATGTTCGTGAATTAGCTTTCACTCGTTTCATACACATGGCTTTTGTACATACCCAAGTAACCAATGAGCATTTCCAAAGCGTCTTTACGACAGCCTACCAAGCAATTGAGTCACCTTAAGTGCAACATAAATACCGTTTTTGGTCCAATATACGGGTGCTTTACTGCAATGCTATGTTAGTGCTTCATCAATGCTATTTGCCATTCGAAACGCTTATAACAGGCTACAAGCATTTAAGTAGCATTTGAAATCCAACTTTACAACAGACAGCATTCAAGATGCAGATATAAAGCTAATATAATGCTTGTAGCATCTGGAGAGCAGATTTAGGGTTGATTTACTGCATATGCTAATGCTTATTGGTTACCTGGGTATAACTAATGTCACGTATATTATAGAAATATTCATAATGCTTTTTATCTGGTGAAATGCTATCTTTACACCTTTTTGTATAATGCACGAAATGAATTTTTGAAGACCAGCCAATCGCTGTTCCTCTTTTATCGTACTAATGCATAATGGTGTTGCTGCTGGAATGGGTGGGAATAATTTATTAATCTAAAAAGGGAAGGTCCATTAATTATGTCACGCAGTAAGGGGGGGATTGAAGGTCCATACAAAAAACGGTAAAAAGGAGGGAGGGGTTATAAAAAGTCACTTTTTGCGTGACATAATTAATGGATGTTCCCAAATAAACATTAAAGCGCTGTCGAGAGTTATAACTCCACACTCATTTATCAAGTATCATCTCACGAGTCACCATGGCCTAGTGAGATCGACCACGCGGTCAGTAACAGCTCTTCCTAAAAATGCAGAAACATTTAAAAAACGCTGCACAACTCCACGTAGTTGCGCTTTTTTCCAATTACAGGGACGCTTAGGGACGCGTTTGCATTCGGGTTTTAGCTGCTCGTAGAAAGCATCCTTGTCGTCTTCAGTGCTTCCAAGAAGGGGCGAGTGGACATTAACTATGCCTAAGTTAAAAAAAAGGCCCTTAAAACAGCACGTACATTCTGTCATTAACCGGGCGCCAATCAAGCACACGGTTCCCCATTTTCCCCATCACGATAAAAGCTGATTATTTTGGCTTTAATTTAATTGAAACTTAAATTCGGGTGAATCTTGAAAAACTTGAAATAGGAAACCTACCTGCGGACTCTTCGCAGACTGCGAGGCTGGCGAGGTACAGCCATGGATCGAATAGAACGGAGACAACTTCTATATACAGAAGAGGATATCCTGGCCTTGGTCTGATTGGGAAGGTACAGTATCTCGTACATTATTTGACATAGCGTAATCCAATGTCGTAGAAAGTTGTTCTTAATTAAATTGAAGCAATTTTGCAAAAAATTATAGGTCTTTTGTATAAATTTCATGATCTTAGCTAATCTATCACGTGATTCATAAGTAGCGGAGCTAAATGAAAACACGTTTGGTAAAAAAGTTATTTTTTAAATTCAATTCTTTATTGCATTTTTACAATGTGAAAATTATGTGGAAGATGTCTCACAAGTCCATAAAATGTACGTTTGAGGTGTGAAACAATCAGACAGATTGTCATCTTCCTCAAGATTCCCGGGAGCCTCGCCATCTTGGCTGGACAACCTTTGGCACATCTGATGATACGGGATTTGAGTTGTCGAGCTGTGGTGACTTCCCAACCATTTTTGTACACCGACTGGGACAGTATGGCCCAATACTACTCGATTGGACGCGCCTAGGGTACGTTAATGAGATTGTCTTTCTTATGTTCAAACGGTATGTTATGGGCGGTCAACCAATTCAGAGTGGCCTTTGCGTAATGGCACGAAGCTAGGTCCGGCCAGAACACAATGCTTTCATCCTTATGGTGCTTCTTTCATTTCCCATTTTTAACAAACAGTTCATCGTGTAGACTTTTGCATTGACCGCCATGCCCATATTCGTCTGTAAATAAAGGTTGGATATGCCAGCGGTCAAAATGGCCGCTCACACCAATATCTTTTGCTCAAACTTGGTTTTTTGGTATATCTAACCTTATCGGGTGTAGTGTCAAACTCGTCGGTATAGAACTCCATGTTCCCAGCGGTCAAACTGTTCGAGAACGTAAACTGACGCCCGGCTTAAAGTGCTTTCGGAACATCCCCGGGATTGCCTGCAGCTACTTCTCCGTGTACTTCGGTCTGGTAACGTTTCACGCCCTCCGCCTTCAAGATTCTGACCACCGACGTGTCGAACTTTCTGGTTAGCTTCCTCGTGCTGGCGCCAAACTTTTTCTTTGCGACAGCTTTCAATTTCGCCCGCTGGGAGACGCTTATTCCGCTCTGCAGGCCCTGTTTTTTTGCTGTTGGAAATTGACTCTCCAGCGTAGAACCAGCGACTGGTCATGAAGAAAATGAATGGCTGAGGAAGTACTAGCACAGCGTTCCCAAGATGAATGATTCGCCCCTGATAACGTAACTCACACCAACGCACCCTTGAAATATTCTGTCAAAATAACATAGCAAATCAAAACAAAAAACAAAGATGCTAGAACCGAAAGGTACCGAAAAGCGCTAGTGGGTATTGCAAGGTGCAGCTTTCAAGGTGTACTTCGGACCTAGGAGTTCTACAACAACTATTCGTCTCCCTTTCTAGTCCCGCTATTTATGACTCACCCGTTAGTCAACAAAAAATTACATGTTTATTTCACTTTTTTATGTGTAATTTTCAAAAAGGACAAATTGGGCATACAATTGCATGCACAATGAAATCTGTAAAATTTTACGGTATTTTCAATAGCTGGACTTTCGGCAATCCGATTTAACGGATTTCGGTGCAATTTTACAGTTATCTGTAAAAAAAATTACTGTAATTTGTAAAGTTTACCCGAAATCCGTTATATCGAATTACCGAACGTTAAGCTGTTGAGAATCGGGTAAAATTTCATAGATTTCTGTAAAAAAACATCTAAGTGTGCACTAATGGTGGAGATTAAAGATTAATGTGAAACAAGAGTAGCCGAAAAAATGCTTGAACTAGTGCAAACACAGCTCAGAGGATTTCCATAGTTTTCAGCTCGAGGTTTTCAAAGAGAAGAAGATAAAGTTTAGCGAAACTTAAAAATTGGTGAGACCATTCCAATTGTATGCTCAAATTTTCTAGTAGTATAAGCTTTTCGAATTTTTCGCGTGATATTGTCATGATGTTCAGTAGCTTAGCGTTTTGCATTGATGATTCACTCGTAAAGGTGAGCACTGATTGGTTGTGTCATTTTGAAGATGTTGTTTTGTTGTTTCTAAGGCGCAAATAGGCGTCATTATTCTTCAAAGAGCAACATCATCATCAAAATATAAAAAAATCAGTTCAAAAGATGTTCACTATGTTCGGTTTGGTGAGAAGGAAATGGTGAACAAATTTTCATGAACAATATTTTGATTATGATCTAAATTTGAATGACTGCTTTTGAATTCTTAATAAATAATGACGGCTAATAGCATCAAAAGGTTATTGAAACAAATGACTAACTGTTAAGGACATACGGGAACAAGTCCCTATCACTTCGAAGTTTTCAGAGCGCAAACCTCAAATACTATTAGGACTTCAGGGGTGAATTTTTCAAGAATCGTTTGCTCCAATGGAGCATCCATTGGTTAGCAATTTGAGCGTTGTTTGTTTTCTTTTGTTTGTGATTTTTGGTCTCAAAAATCATGAAGTGATAATTAACCTAACCTATAAATCATATGGAAAAAGGACACCCTCCAGTTTCTCCAGTAAACAGGTTGAATATGCGGATGAGATGCCATAAGTTTCTGTAGAAATTGAATCAAGTGAACTCTGCTCAGATGAAACTGTTTGAATCATCTACAACAGTGACGGACAATACAAGAAGAGCAAAGCCCGATTTCATACAAAATGGTTAGGTTTGGGGGCTTGTCTTTCATTTTTCCGTGAAGTAATTTAGCTTTCTATAGCGTAGAAATAATCTGAATTTACGACAAAACAATTAGACCACTCTTTGATTTCTATAAATAATGCTCAAATTTGAGGATCTGAATATTGATTTTTAATGTACGGTTCATTTTACCATCATTACACTATAGATCCTAAATCAAATTCATATAAAATGAGACAAAATCAAATTCATCAACATGGCCAACTTCCGATGAAGGAAACTATAAGCTGGTCTTATTGTATTGTAAGTAGTGTCTGTAACTTCAAAAGTTATGACTGAAAAATTATGAATTTGTTACAGATGAACAATCAGGTTATCCCTATTCTAGAAAATCGTCGAAAGGTCGAAAGTAACAATTGTAAACAATGACTTAAAACCTAAATTTCCTGGAAATGGCAGGTTGCTGGCATTGATATCCACTACCGACGGGAAGGTAATAACTCCCTCTATCTGTTTCTGGTGCTATTTTGTTTGTGGGAGCAAGCAGATCCCTTAAAAATACGCTAGATGTCATTGTTAGCAAATGTTGCATTCGACCTTTTGACTATTTTGTCTAGTATTGAAATTGATTATTTTTGTTTTCGTCGAACATTCAGGTTATTTGTAGGGTATACAATTCCAGCTAAATTCCTTCACGGGAAAATCAAAGACAGAACTCCAACTTGGAGTCTCCAAGCATAACCGTTTTGTAAGTAATCGGACTTCACATGAAAACTTTTCAAAAAACAAAACTGACAAACTTTTTCAAACTAACCCAAGAAATAGGTATATCTGTCAAAGGATTTGTTATTCACAGAGGCTGATAAAACTTCCCGCAAAGCAAAATTTGCCCACCCTCAAATTTAGATAGCTGTCGTTTCTCTTACTCTGAGTATCAATAATGAAAGTGAGTATTAGTAAGTGAGTTTAAAGTATATTGTTTATTTTAATGTCTAACGTCTCAACCTCTTATTGGGAAATAAAGTTGTAACGTTGATAATTCTCACTTGAATTTAAAAAGAAACTCACACTGTATAAATTAACTCCCCTTATAGCTGCGGCTCAAGATCTCGCATGAAACTAGTTTTATTTTGTTTCTCTACAGTGAGTTTTAGTACATCAACTCTCATCATTGAGTACACTCTAAATGTAATTTTATTGGAGCTGGGTTGCTACATGTATAAGAGTACTCAAGAGCAAATTTTATTTGCATCAAATATAGCACTCGCATCGAACTGATAAAAACTAAGGATTGTTCAATGTTTGACGAAGTTTTATTGAAAAGCAAGCCCTAATGCTAAGAATCCGGAGTTGAAAATTTAGTAGATGTCCGTTTTGTGAACCCATATTTTTACTTGAGTCCTAGTGTGTTTGCCACTGACGCAAAGATTACAAAAATCATCCGATAGAAACAAAGAACACAGTTTAAGGAACAAACCTGTTCCAGCAGATATTCAATGATTACCTTGATTCAATCGACATCTAGTAAACGTCACTTAGTACCGCGAAGTCCCCATATTCTGCGCACCTAATGCCCTAATTTTGCGCATTTTAAAACATTCCAAACTAATGTTTAGTTGAATATTCGTTGAATTCAGTTCTACATGTAAATCGATGTTGTCTTCTTGTGTATGGGATAAAATATAAAGTTTGACAATCCTACAATTAACTGCAAAATTTTGGAAAAATGCGCATAGTTAGGGTACTTCACGGTATTCAGAGAAAGACTCGTCTATAATCCAAATGAAAATTGACGAGAAACAGTAAGATTTAAATAATAAAACCGCGGTCTAATTCGATCAACATCACGCATATATATTTTACTCATAATTCTGCTAAATATGTACCAACAATTCCGAGCGAATTCACCTCCAATTGCTGAGCAAGATTCGCTTTAGGCACCGAGTAAGTTCTGTTCAAAATCCTGGAATACCGGACGTTCATTGTGTTCAAATCTCAAGTGATATTCGTTCGAAAAACTGATGTTCACAAATGCATGTTATTGCAACAAACTCATCTGAACATGACTGAATCCAAATATTACATGAAATTAGTTTAAAATGTGTTGAAACTAATGACTGCTGAACAGAATTTGTTCTAATATCAAAAAAGGTTGAGTAAAATTCACTAACAATCCTCAACTCGATGCGATCAAAATCCCGATCAGGTTACGCGCCACAAAAATTGGTTCAGAATGCAAAGCATTACATGCTTGGAATGTACCTCGTTGTAGTGAGCGAAATTTTCTAAAAAAAAGTTCTCTATGCTAGTTGCAATAGGAGCCCCTGAAAATGTTCCTGCATTAGATTAGGGTTTAAGATTGTCTCACAATACAGAACAAGGACTGTTAAGAATCCTCAGTGAAATTCGCTAACCAACTGCAAGAAATGTTGCATAATAATATAAGAACGTTGTTGCATAATAATATAAAACCATAATATGTCTCTGATGCGTTAAAGTTAGAATTTGAAGTAGGATTTGCGCTAACCAACTGCGAAATTTCTCTTAACCCACAATATATTCGTTTTCGACCTAAATTTGACAGAAAACCTATGGGAAAACTGTCAAATTCACGCAAACGCATCCGCAACGTATCAATTGTGGGCCAGCCATAAGAACGATTCACTTACAGTCCTATTAAAAGATTATCACATAGCAGATTCCAGATGAAAAGAAAATGACTGCCTAACGGATTTAAAACTTTGGAAGTCATGTGGAAGACACATCTTCCTTATTCAGTAGTAATCGGACAAAATGAAACAAATCACAGTGCTCTAGTGATGAAGAAATACATCAAAGGAATGAAGCATTAGATGCAATTCTAAATCTTCTTCCGTTGCACCAGTTCATTCAATTGGATGCCGAAAAAGGTCTGCTTTGTCTCAAACGGACTAAACCATTCCTTGATGAGAACATCGGGGGACATTTAAGTATTTTACATGACATTTAAATTAACCTATTACTTACAGTCAATAACGACTGGATGGAAACGGAATTCAACTTTATTTGTTCAGGCAATGTTATAGAACCAGACCGCACTGTTTGGGTGGCGGGAGGACCACAAATACGTCCTGGATCTATCGTATTCTATACTGATAGGTCAAAACAAAATGATCAAATAGGAGTTGGGGTGACAGGTCCTGGAGTTAATATTTCAGTTTAAATGGGTAGGTGGCCAATCGTCTTCCAGCCTGAAATTCAAGCAATTGTGTAATGTGTTTCCCTTTGCTTAAAAAGGAATTATAAACATGCAAATTTATGTATTTTCACTGAATTTTCACTGCATTGAAATCTTTTACATTTACATCAAAACTATTATAAGAATTTCTCTTTTTACTTCAACGTCTATGTATTACTAATACAGGTAATCTTTACTGGGTTCCTAGGCATTGTGGAGTCGATGGTAATGAAAGAGCTGATGAACTAGCTAGGGCTGGATCTTCTAAGCCATTTTCCGGAGTCTCTGCATGCGCAATCAAAATGGAACTCAGGAACTGGGAAAAGAAGATGGTGATTACAAACTGGAATATAACCAACACTGCCCGGCAGTCTAAGAAGTTCATTACGCCTAACATATCTAAAACACAGAAGCTTCTCGTTTTGTCAAAAAATGACCTGTGCACATACACAGGCCTAATTACAGGAAATTGTATGGTTAAATATCATCTAATATTACGTTCACACTACTGCTTGTATTACGTGATATAGAGTATCTTGATATCAGCCACTATACATCTAGTTTTCACTGGAAATAATATACATGTCATTTGATATCAAGATACTCTATATCACGTAATATAAGCAGTAGTGTGAACGTACTACATATAAGACCAATGGATAAAGTCGGAGATGATATTTGTCGCTTTTGTATTGAGGAATACGAAACCTCTGAACATTTATTTTGCAACTGTGCTGCACGTTTTAGCACAAGAACAAAATTTTTCGATAAGATGCTTTTACAGCTTTTTAAAATATGGTCTCTATGCCCTCGTAAGGTAGTGCGTTTTGTACGACACATTATTCCTTACTACCCTAAATCATGCGGTGATGGGTACTTCTCATAGTAGCTTATCACCTTGAAATGATATAGAAAAATGAGTAGTGTATCACAATAGATCAACATAATGGTCGCAGTGATAAAACAATCAACAACAAAAAAGCAGATGCCAGGTCTACATCAATCAGCTTCCAGTACTCGTCAATTTGATCAGTACTCTGAGAAAAATTCAAACTAAATGATAAAATCGAAAACGAAAAAAAACTTTGCTAAGTGCCCTGAGAAGAAAAATTCGTTCACCAGATCATTGAAAACCTAATGAAAATTCGCACTGAAATTTCAAAACAGAATGACCCATTGCTCCAAATTCTGAGACGTTCGGAATTCACTCAGCATTCTGAGAAAGATTCGCACAGAATCTGAAAAACAGTATAAACATAAACAAATTTGAATTTGAGAAAAAAAAATCAAGAGAGAGCATCTTCGAAAAAGGCGCAGCTATGAAACAACAAACAGCATGCTGGAGGTGGCTGTGTTCGATTCCCGGTCTGATCTAGGTTTTTTTTTATTTTGGAACGAAAGATTTCGCGACTTCCTGGTTTGCTTAAAGACAGGTCTCGATTCATAACTGTGAATAGCTTTAAATACCAAGCTTATGAATAGCATTGTGGCAGTTGAAAGCATTCCTTATTGTTAATTTGTAATACAGTGGCAGACAATGCAATACTCGTTAGACCAATGCCCGATGCTCCAAGTCTTTCATTTTCTCGTGAAGTAATTTAGCTAGAATTTTGTCTACAGCCTACAAAAAACCTTGATTTTCATCTGTAAGAAATCATAATTTTTCAGTCATCGCTTTACAAGCAATGAGGGCCAAGTAAGTTTAGGCCATGTTGATGAATCTGAATTACGATCTCTAGTATACTGATGTTAAAATGACTCGTACATCACAAATCAATATTCCGATCTTCAAATTTGAGCATTATTTATGGATTTAATACAGATGGTTGCTTCTAGACTACAGGCGAAATTGGTTCACGGGGAAATGTAAGACAAGCCCATAAACATGACCATTCCATGCTACAAAAAAATAAACTAGTTATCGGACCAGGATTCGGCCTCTATGGCTGGCTAACACTGTGCCCTTTTCGAAATTGCGACTTATCTAGTATTTTATTCTAACCAGTTCTCCAACAACCTTTACCAGTAGATATGATAAGTCTACTTGGTTCTTAAATACTATGTCTTGGAGGTTTTCTTAATCATTTGGACATATGTAATGCTCAGCAGGAAGCCTGACCGTGTTGAAACATCTGCTACTGGAAATTGATACAATGGAAGCGAACAAGCGTGTCCCCGCTTATAATTGTAAGATAGTTGAAACATTGAAGCCATTTGAGCTTTAAAAGAAGTTTATTTTGCAATAATCATAAGAATAAGAGATAAACTAGAGCGTGGAAATAAATTTCAAATTGCTAGTTTTTAAATGCGCTTGAATAAATTTTCACCAATCTATATTGTAACTCGTTAAGTGACGGCTCAATTTAGCTAGAATGTCTTGCCCACGGTCTTTTAAAATGAAAAGAATAAAGGAAAGGAATTAAAGCTTCTAGAACCACTATGTTTAACTCATGGTTAACATACACGCTATTTATAAACAATCAAAATTTGAGTACGATGGACTCAAATTCGTCGGAATTATGGCTACCCAAAAGTGAGTGAAGATAGTTCGTAGTTGTAAGATGACAAACAGTCAACATCGGCTTGAATCCGATTAATGTTTACTAATTGTCAACGTGGTACTCCTAACCAGCTTTACACATTTTTGGGTAGCCATACTTCAGACGAATTTGAGTCCATCGTACTCAAAATTGGGTTTTTTAGAAATAGCGTGTACTCGATATACGAGCCTCAATCTGGCCAAAAATGTGTTAAACTGAATAGCGTTAGAACAAGTTTTTTCCCCTTTTAAAATTTCCAGCTAAAGTATGCTTTAACAATTGCCGTCTCGTTGATCAGCCAACTTTGCGCCTTTGAGTGACTTAACTTTTCACAAATTTGACCCAATTGAGTATTGAAACACCCAAGTTGAATATTGCATCACCCTAAAATTTTTGGCATCATCGAAACACGGTAATCTATTTCGCGTTACTGAGCATAGTTGAATAATTAGGTAGCAATGATTAACAAACTCATTATCCATACTTCAAAAACATTCTCGATAACCGGCTCCGAACACTGAACGACATCGACGCAGTTAAGCCGCTCGGTCAAACGGCATCCAACAATAAACAACTCTATTACACTTGTTGCAATTGCAATGACTTTCGCTAGCGCCTAGCGACAAGCCCCCTCTTACAATGTAGCATAAAATCATCGTCCTAACTTATAATAGGGGCTTGTTAGCGGTAAGAATGAAATTCCATACCTGTAGTTGTGTTTTGATCACGGTCAACGGGAACAATGCACAGCGGACGGAGAACGAGCTCAGCATTGAGAGCGGGAAGAATTTCTTCTTGTCCATCATGTCCCACTCGATGGTTTTGATAAATGCTTCACCGGCCGAGTCCATTATACTGTCTGCCTTTTACTTTCTCCGGGTAGAGCTTAAAAATGTCCTAGATCCAATATCCTTACAATATCCGCGATAACGACAGCCAGTGACGTCACGCTCGTTTCCGCATCATTGTCGCTAGGTCCAGGGTCGCGTCATTCAACCTCGACTGAACCACGGTACCGTTGGACTTTCAGACTCTTTCTGCGTCACGATCTTCTTTTGTTTTCGTCTCCGATAACAGCTTATCTTTACTCAATAGTCTGGTCAGCTTTGCATCACCGTTCAGCACCTGGTGTGCGGTTCAGCGCTTAACTTTGACGTGACCCTGAAACGAAGCAACGAGCTGAATAGTCACCAACCTTCCAACGAATGGAAATTTCGGAGATTTCTCCCGACACTAAGCGCCCTCCTTGGGCGGACAATCCAAACACAAGATGTTTATGTAACTGGGTGATGATACCAGACAAACACAGATCTCGGCCGTCGTAGTGCTCAGCTGAGCGAATGCTGCTTGCTCACCCTCACGGAAGTACACACTCAACGCAGTGTGGCTCACCTTGAAACCATCAGATTTTCACCGAGCTGGTGGAGTGAGGAAACTGCTAGATAGACGTCATTCTGGCCATCCAGATACCAATCAACTGTTTCATTGGTGAATGATGGGTGTTTTCCTTCCGCGATTTGCTGACTTGACCGAAAAGTTTTCCACAACAAGAAAACTGTCCTAGTTTCAGTTTCACCTTTTCTCCTACAACTATAGTGTGCTATACTCGAGCTGGGATGTTCCACTGTGTGCGCTGCTAGTTCGATTTTGACTGATTGATATACTTGGCAGGTTCACTGCAAAACACATCGACGAGAAGTGAAAAATGTGAACGATGATGAAAACTCTGCTGTTTCGCGGACTATGCTCACTGATTCTGGTATGAGTCTGCTCATCTCTCACTTGACTTTTCGTTTGTTGAATCAATTAAATTGCCAGTTGGATTCTGCTGTTCTCCCTTCTCATGCACTGTCAAGCGAGTGCGTTTGTGTACGTGTGCCATGTGGGTTGTTTACATTTTGTTTCACTATGTATGCGTGGAACTTTAGGGTTCGTTTTCTCATGGCGTAGCTAGCGGCGAGGCACTCTTTGGATTTAATAATAACAATGAAACGCGCCACTGTGTTCTAGTAACAGCACCGATTACCCACCGAATTGAAATAATTCAATTAAATGCATGGCGAATATAGTAAAAATATAGCAAGTTTTAAAGTGAACAGCTTATTTTATTGTACTTGAATAATTTTAGATGAATGATAACACTAGTTTACAGCATATATGAACTCGGTAAGCTGATCATCGTTTCTAATGTGAAATTTTATGCAGAATTAAAAAATGCCGTCGTAAAAAATCAAATAGAAGAGTTTTCGAGACATGGAAAAAAGTTGATTTTTTAATAAATGAACAAAACAACATTGACTTAAAATGAAATATCTCCAACGCGTGTGATCCAATTTCAAATATTTTGTCATCAAATGAAGCAAAGTAAAATTTAACACTGATCTTCTGAACATTGCAATATTCTAGGAGCAATAGTTTTGACGCCATTTATAAGTATATACAATCATACCTCGATATAACGTAACCTTGATATAACGTAACTCGATGTTGATATAACGTAACTTTTACCTCGATATAACGTTACTTTTTTCCCCTATTTTTTGTAGTTTATTGTTAGCGTGATTTATCTAACTGTATATTTTCGTTTTTAAATTATTTATAAATCTGTCCAGGCTCAATCGAATAAACTTTACAGAGCCAAGTTTTCATATTTATATACATCAGGTATCTTAGAAATAAAGTTGTCCATTCTTAGAACTAAAGATGTCCATTCTTTTGATCCGGTCCATTTGAAATAAACAGCTCTAATACACTTCGAGTGTCCTTCAACCTATTGCCAAACTATATGTAAAATAAAACGCTAGCTATTTTGACATTTCAAGTGTATCGGTTGCCACATCTGAAGTGCAATTGAAATAAGATTGTACTAGGATGGGAAGTACGATTGAAGTGAGAAAAGGGACTTGGCTACTTCAATAGTTCTTCAATTGTACTAGGCTCCGGTATCTGGGAAGGTTTGGTAAAAAGTTGCTTGCGATGTTGCGTGCAATGCTTCAACATGGCTTGTATATGCCGTCAAATTGTTTTCTGTTTTCTGTGGATTGTTTGTTTTTGAGCATGTAGTAGAAAGCTAGCTGTTAAAACTTCTTTGTTAATGCACAACTTATAATTCGAGAAGTTCGACTAAGTCAGAGGTTTGATCTCTTACATGGTGTTTCTATGAGTAAAAATATGAAGAAGTACATAGTTCGGTCTGCATCTACCATATGATTGGAACAGGGGAACTCTGAAGTCGTGGTTATGTGGAAAAAACACAAAACACAACGGCATTCCTTTACTGTCGGGCGTCAGTGGCGAAAAATTGTACAGCAATATTTCTGTTGTCGAACACATCAAAAAGGCTATGTTTCATAGATTCGGGAGGAAAATTCGTCTCCTTGTCAGAACTTCATTGTTGACGAAAGTGGGCTTTTTATCAAGAGATCCCCAATATGAAAATATGTTAAGAGCCGTCAAATCAATAAAGATCGGATCGCGTTCATGCCTTGCAGCAACATGGTTGGGTCGATCAAATTATTGTTAATGTTGATTGGAAAGTCTCACACCTCGAGCATGAGCATGAGTATGATTGACCTTGTTAATACTGATTGGAAAGTCTCACACCTCGAGCATTCAAACACATTAAGGAGTTGCCTGTATACTACAGGACATCCAAAAGTGCTTGGATGGCAAAGGAGCTCTTTAAAGAACATTTTTTTGGGGCATTCATTGCGAAAGTGACCACCTTTCTGAAGTCAAAAGGACTACCCCTAAGAGCCGCTCATTACAATGCAGATGAGCTAAAACCAGCCGATGGATCAATTTTTACCATCTTTCTCCCGCCGTTCTTCAACCGATGAATCTGAATATCATTCAGATGTTTAAGACGCGCTACAGGCATCTGATGATGCAGGAAATTCGAATTCGTGGAGGAGAATTTGACGAGTGCATGAAGAAGATCAACATAAAAGACTTAATCTTTTGGGTTGCTCAAGCGTGGGAGGTAGTTCCAGCTGAATCAATTCGCAAATCTTGGAACATGCTTGACAATGTACGTGAAATCGAGGATAAGTATGATGTACCGCTGTCGGTCGTAAGAGACACGATGAGAAGATAGCACAGACTGAAGAAATCGACGAGGAGTATGCCGATTTCGAAACGCTTTACGATGATGAGATCATCGCAAGTGTTTTTCACAAAGATGCTGATGAAGACATTTCATATGACGGTGACGACACAATGCAGTTAATGTCAACGCAGAAAGAAGCATCACAATCCTCGAGTTTTGCATATGATGACGGATATGTAAAGGTGTCGGATGAAGCAGTCTTAAATGGACTCGATCTTTCAATCAGATACGCGTAAGAGAACAACAGAACAGTTCTCGCTGCGGCAGATAGGAAGTTGTTTATGTGAACGTAAATGCATACGTAGCTTAAAGCCAAAAAAAACGACTCGGTGGTTATTCAATGTGATATTTCGTTTTTGGATAACCGAGGAAGACTCGTTTGGTCGGTTGAACGAAGCAAACCCGAGACGTGATTCATTTTTCAAATCAAATCTTACACGGACGCTTGAAAATAAGGGCTCAATGGTGAAAATCGGTTGAAAAATGAGGAAGTTATGCTGGTTTTTGGAAAGAGTGCTAAGGGCTAAATATGACCATGTCGATCGCTGATTGGCGAAAATGAAGCTAACAAACAGCATGATGGGAGCCTCATTTGAAGATAATGCCCAGCTGGTTAACGAGTACGCAGCTTAAAGCGACACAGAATTTCATTCATTCCATCATTATTTTCCCAAGCAGAACTCAATGATTTGGTACGTGATTTGGAATTGTCGAAACTGAAATCTGAACTGCTTGCATAACGTTAAAAAAAAAAATATTAGAGCCTG
Source organism: Aedes japonicus (assembly GCA_034211315.2). Classification (NCBI taxonomy): domain Eukaryota; kingdom Metazoa; phylum Arthropoda; class Insecta; order Diptera; family Culicidae; genus Aedes; species Aedes japonicus. The sequence continues at coordinate 181,334 of JASCZW010000454.1, read as the reverse complement.
GTGTGACAATTTCGTGCTACAGAAATCGTGATGAATGATTCGCTAAATACTTCTCCTAACGAAATAACGCTAGGTTTTGCCGAGATGTAAACGGTTTGTTCGAAGAGTTTGGGGAGCATCACAATCCAAGTGAATGGCATTTGTTTATCGACAGCAGTAAACTGAGTTTGAATGCTGTTTTACTGCATCAAGGAAACAGGAAACCCTCGATACCACTGGCTCATGCTGTTAACATGAAGGAATCGTATGAATCAATGGCGCTGCTGCTGAATTTGATAAATTATAAGCAACACTCTTGGAAGATTTGCTCCGCACTGCCGGACGGTGGGCGTTGGATTGTATATACACACACACTCTTGGAAGATTTGCTCCGATCTTAAGGTTGTTGCCATGTTGACTGGGTTACAACAGGGGTACACAAAATACATGTGCTTCCTCTGTAAATGGGACAGCCGAGCACGTAAGAAGCATTACGTTCTAAAAGACTGACCAAAGACGATAAGTTTGACAATCAAATTATTCTCCCAGCGTTACATATAAAACTTGGACTCTTCAAGAATTTAGTAAAAGCGTTGGAAAAGAAAGGACCTGCACTTGAATATCTGAAATCAGTATTCCCAAACATATCGGATGCAAAGATTAAGGAAGGTGTTTTCGTGGGTCCTCAAATAAAAAAAAAATCTTTGAGGACAAACATTTCTTCGCAGTTTTGGCTCCTGATAAGCAAGAAGCGTGGAAATCATTTCGACTGGTTGTTACGAACTTTCTAGGAAACATAAAAAGTGCGGATCATGTTGAAGTTATTGAGAATTTGCTGGAAAACTATTAGAAAATAGGTAATATTAAATCTAAAAATTACTTATCAATCTACTCATGTTTCATGTACACAGTTTATAACACCTTACTCTTCATGACTATTGGTGTGAACATGTCATGGAAAATGCATTTCCTCCACTCACATTTGGATTTCTTCCCACCGAATCTTGGCGACGAAAGTGATGAGCACGGTGAACGATTCCACCAACAAATGAAGCAAATAGAACGACGATATCAAAGCTTTTGGGACGAATCGATGCTGGGTGACTACTGTTGGTTTCTAGTTATAGAAACCATAACGACGCATAAACGACGAAGCTCTAGTTTGAATCATTTTTGAATTTGATTAAACTTATTTTAAAGAAATTTGCCTATAGTGCTCAAGAATGACAAAAAAACGGTGTGTGTGTGTGTGTGTATGTGTGTGTGTATGTGTGTTTGTGTGTGTAGCGAGAAAGAGAGAGAGAGAGAGAAAAATTGGTTGTATTTCTTTCGAATTTCTGTTTTTCCCCGCATTTCTGCACTGGGATGTTAGGCAAAAATGTCGTTGGTTCGAGTACCACTGTACACATGCCCTTTTCGCTCAATTTTCCTAAAAAACATCTGTCATATTTCCAAGCCTGCCGCACACTAGCGGAACTATCAAAACTTTCTCTTCATATCTTTCATTCTAGCCAAAAACATTAATGTTCACTCTTGGTGCCTCATGGTGATGAGCAAACATCTCCTTCTACAATTTACAATGTTTGATTCACCAAAAGCACTCTGAATCGATCAACTGGTGCTCATTTCCACAGATCAGGTAATTTTTCGTCGTCATTGTTTACCTTTTTAAAACCAGGATTCGTAACTAATTTTTCACAATAAACTGTATTTCCACTTCCCGTAGCCAACTTAACACTATTTACTTTCACTTAGAGATCAATTATTATCGCGCTCTTAGACCAACCGCACCAATACGGTAATATCGGTAAATTGTTACCCTGTTTGACAACTTGACACCACACCGGTGGTTGGCAACCGGGTTGGGAAATGGCAATTTGCTAGCTCGGTGAGCAGTCGGTTCGTAAATTTGACAACCCGACCCAACCGAGCCGAGCGTTGTTATTTGAAGGAAAATAAGCAAAACAAGTTGAAACGTTAAAACAACATCTTCATATGGAAGACTTTCATTTCAGTTTGAGTGTTTTCGATTTGTTTTTAAAGTGATATTCGCTTATTTCACGTTTATTGTAATATGTTGTGAAAAAATGAGTGCATCAAAACCCAGTGAAAGGAATTGGACGCAACAAGATAACGAAGTGCTTTGCAGGGCTTGGCTGGATGTTTCCCAGTATCCAATTTTTGGGACAAACCAGAACTATGAAAACCTATACGGAAGAGTATTTAAACTATACACTACATGGAATGTTTAGTGATACGAAACCGGTGTGAGAATAAATTTGAGTCTCATTGTGTTGCCTTTTTATGAACGGCCGGTGCAAAAATGGGTGGCTAAACCAAAATAGGAACGCTCTCTGTCATCAAAATATTACCCAGATACGAACCCACCGGTGGGGATGGTCTTAAAAACAGTGGGCGAAAAAACTGTTAAATTAACGAGAATGGTGCAAAAACTGTGCCCACGGTCTCAAAATTACGCGTTTTGCTTTTTTCTAATTCACACTCAGCTGTGCGTAGCTTTGCAGAGCGCAGTGTTGTCAGCAACTGTTTGCGCGAGTGTGCGGTACTGATAGAAGGTTTGAATAACGAAGTAAAAAATGTCGCCTCTTACTAAAAGAAGGAAAGCGACAGTTTTGCATGAACGGGCTAGAAAAGTGCTGTTGATCCCTTAACTTAAATATTCGAAACCCCGTGGAAAAGTGGTTTTAATTCGCCGTCAACTGATACTGAATGTCATAGAGAAATAAGTTCCAGAGAAGAATTTGTCAGCAAATCTTCCGACATTACACATAACGTTACTAAACCTAGCCCAATTGATGCTGGTTTTGAGAATCCCGGTCATACTTTTGAAATCGACGGTGAGTTTAGTTTTTGATTAGCTTTACATTTGTTTGTGTACTTGTTTATTTTCTTGTTTGGAAAGTAAAGGAAAAACAGCTTTCATTCACTTCCTTTTCCTTGGAAGCTGGAGCGAGGGGTTCGGGAGTCTGGGTCGACTTCATCCTCCTTTTTCGTTATGGATAAATCTCAGTGAAAAAAAACGAAGTTTGATGCCGTTTTTGCTTTGGTTCGTAGTTCCTTATTAAGTTTGTTCATTCACCAAAGACTCCAAAGTTATGCAAAAAATCCCAAAAGGACGTTTTTCTGAGAAATGCTTAAAAAAGCATTTTGAAGAAGATTCTTTAAAAATATGCATTGTGGTGAACGATATCAAATTTTATGACTATTAATATGATTTATTTGTTATTCGTTGGAGCGCCTGACATTATATGCATAATTTTTCGGTATTTGAATTTAAAAAAAAAACGCCTCCTTGATCCCCCGTTTTCGGAAGGGAAATGTTTCATTTTTTCTCTAATTAGAAATGTCTAAATTAATTACAAATTCTACAACCACCGGATTAATAAAATGGTTTCAATTGACTCTAAGTATTCACAGTTTTTGATCAAATGTGTAACTAGTTATTAAGGGTTAAAAAATATTGAAAAAGTCCAAGGTGCTCAATATAAACATACTATATTGTTCTTATATCGTTTTCTCGCTTCACAATCTGCCACCATAATAATACCTTGTAAAGAGACGAGTCCTTATAGGAAATCGACTATAAATTAAGTGTTCTAGATTTAACAAAACGCGGTGGGAAAAAGCCTACCGAGGGATCAAGTCCACCTAGTTTCCCAGTTAAACTATTGTAGATATTTACTATAAATTTATACCGATTTTTTCCTAAGAGTAAGGAATTTAAGACCTTAAGACCAAAATTGAAAAAAAAAGTTTTTGAAACATTCGTACTGAAAAAGGTGGCATGATTTCAGTTAAAACATAGAGTGAATACATATATTAACTTTACAATGATCCACATTGAACTGTTAGTAAAACAAAGCTAATCTATTCATCCTTATTGAGGTCGCGAAATAAAATGATACCTCTCTGTGTTTGTACCCAAGTAACTTCAAGTAATTTCAAAGTACTTTCAAATAAAGGATCGTTTTTATAAGTAAACAACTTTCAAGTTGATTCCTGTAAAAAAAATTAACAAAAATGTGTTGTTGTTGATGTTGTCGTTTGTTGCCAAAGTTCAGTTCACGTGAAAAGGTCCCTGGAATAAGTTTTCACACTGCAAAAATCCCATTTATTATCGCAGATGTGCAATATAAAATTTTTTAATTACATTTTATGTATCATTCATCTAATCAACGACTCATCCGTTAGTTTAAAATTCACCAATATTTGTATTTGAATTTGTATATATTTGTATGTATTGGCTTAACATTTTGCTTGTTAAGCCAAAGTCTTTTTGGCATTCCCCAACGACTGTCGATCTTTTTACTGTGAATTTTGTAGAAGCGCGATTCGCGGCTGTTATCCGTCATTTTGCCTAAATGAAACAAGTCAGAATTTCAGATTGAACAATTTCCTCAGAAACTTCAAAAATATGTTTCAATCCAATTTAAAAAGGTGGAAAAATTCCGGAAAACTGCGGGATTTTTAAAATTAAAATAGTGTGGCCACACTGACACTCTCATTTCTCTTTGAGTTCGTTTGTTGTTGAGGGAGGGGGCCTCGAAAAAAATCATAATTTTTAGTATTCACCCGTTAAATGCTGCCTTATCAATTGAGGAATTCAACTTGAAAAACGAAGAAGACACCAAGTGGTGATAAATCTGACAAGCCCCATGTTAAAGTATACGACGAAGCTTTTAGAATGCTTCTAGAAAATTCAAATGAAATTCTAAATAAAAGTGGTTTGTTGTATGATGTAAGAAAAATACAAATTACAATACAGACATTTTCAGCAAAATAAAAATAAAATTAAAATAATGCCTCTATTGTGCAGTTTTGCATTTTTCTTACATCATACAACAAACCGCTTTTAATTAGAATTTCATTTGAATTTTCTAGAAGCATTTTAAAAGTTTCGTCCTGTACTTTAACATGAGGGCTGTCAGATTTATCAACACTCTATGTCTTCTTTTTTTTTTTAAGTTGGATTCCTCAATATTTTCTTTTTAAATCTTTCTCTATTCAACAAATATCTATAAATCCTCTTACTGATATGAACGGATATTAATGTTAATGCAAAGTACCTACTACAAAGTTGTAGAATGAGTCAAACGCCATAAGTTCAAGAAATTCAGCTACTGCGCGTTTGGAAAACAAATACAAGAGAATGAAAGTGGATGTTTTCTAGTTGACAGATGTTTCGACAAAATGTAAACAAGATTGAATTTACCTTTCCAAAATTATACCATGCGATTGTTTTCTATTCATTGATGATGCAGCTGCAAAAGCATTCCCTGTGGTGCTCGGCCGTTGCTTTCTAACTTAACCAGTCCTAGCCACACAATCAATGACTCTATTGATATCTTATCGTGCTAATGCATTACTTCTACTTTCTTACCATTGCAGCTCATCATCCGATTTATAGATAAACACCGCTCTCAAACCACCACCGCAATCATGTGCTGCTACCCAAACAATCCGTTATCGATAGCTGTTTGATTATGTTTCGCATTTAGCCGGTAATAACACAAACCTATCAGTCAAAGCAGGGTGTTGTCCTCGAGTGTTTGCTGGAGATTTGGTTCTTCCGAAACAATACGGGGCAGTACGGCGCGCAACGCGGTCTCCGGTCGCCCAAAAGCATAAGGCTTCAGACAACTGCCTCCGTTGTCTCCGTGATAAATTCGGCGCCGCCAACGGTCCCAGTAATAGGAGACTTCGGTCAGACGCGGTCTCCTATCGCGCAATGTCGGAAGGATTTGCCGCTGGTTTGCAGCAGGACGATATTCTTCAGCAGCAACAGCAGCAGGGCGAGTGGTCGGCATATACCATCATGGATTCGTCGCGTGTGTCCACGTGTCTTATCTCGATGCTATTGATCGTGTATGGAAGCTTCCGCAGTCTCAACATGGAACAGGAGCAACGCGAGAAGGAGAAAAAGCGACAAAGCGAAAGCATGAACAATCTGCTCACCGGTGAACCTCTTCAACCCGAGCCAAGTAAGTAGCGAAATGCAGCGGGTCGCGATAAGAAATGGATTGTTGAAAACTGTATATTGTGTTTTATAGACAAATTCGCCACTTTGGACACGATGCACGCTCTCTGTCTTCCGCTGGGAGCCTCCATATCACTGCTGGTGATGTTCTTCTTTTTCGATTCCATGCAAATGCTCTTCGCCGTGTGTACAGCAAGTAATTATCATAATCACCTATTAGTATTGTTTTTCAGATAGAGGCATCTCATTGGCTATACCTTGTTTGTACTTTCAGTCATTGCCACCGTAGCTCTAGCATTCCTCCTCCTTCCCATGTGCCAGTACATCATCCGGCCATGTTCGGACGGTAACCGGATATCGTTTGGCGTATGTGGTCGTTTTACGGCGGCCGAATTGTTTAGTTTTTCGTTGGCCGTGTCAATCGTTTGCATTTGGGTTCTCACCGGCCATTGGCTATTGATGGATGCCATGGGGATGGGACTGTGTGTTGCATTTATAGCATTCGTACGCTTACCAAGTCTGAAGGTATCCACACTGTTGCTCACCGGACTGCTCATCTACGACGTCTTCTGGGTGTTCTTCTCGTCGTACATCTTCAGCACCAATGTTATGGTTAAAGTGGCTACTCGACCCGCAGACAATCCCGTTGGACTAGTTGCTCGCAAGCTGAATCTCGGTGGAATTGTCAAAGAGCCACCCAAGCTGAATCTACCGGGAAAGCTGGTATTTCCCAGTATACACAACACTGGTCACTTTTCGATGCTCGGACTGGGCGATATCGTTATGCCAGGACTGCTGTTGTGTTTCGTACTCCGTTACGATGCGTACAAGAAATCACAATGTACACAGACAGCGGAAGCTGGTGTACCGCCCCCGAGGGGAGTCGGCTCAAAGCTTACTTATTTCCATTGTTCCTTACTAGGGTGAGTATATTGATATTCATCTTCGAAAGGATGTCACATTTTACAAGTTAATTGTTTTCTTTTTGCAGTTATTTTCTCGGTTTACTAACCGCCACCGTTAGCTCGGAAGTATTCAAGGCAGCACAGCCCGCTCTGCTGTATCTAGTTCCGTTCACATTGCTACCTCTGCTGACGATGGCGTATCTTAAGGCTAGTATTGCCGATATTTACGCAGTACCAATATCTTACAACTATTTTACCATTGCAGGGTGATTTAAGGCGGATGTGGAGCGAACCGTTTATCATACAGCAAGCATCCAAGCAGTTAGAAGTTTAAGCTGTAATTATCTTTTTGTTCTGGATGAATGAAACACACACACAGAGACATACAATAGTATTAGGTCTACGTTGAGTAGAGAAACAGAAAAGAAAAAAATCTAGAAACAAAAAACAAGGATTCTAGCATTAAGATTATACATAACTGTAAGAGCTACATAAGGAAACAAAACCCTTTTTCTGATATGAATGTATTTAGTGAAAAAAAACAGTAAACATGTGAACAAATATGTAACGAAACACAAATGTTGTATTGTTGCATTCGTGAAGAACACAGACAACTCCTGAAATCCCGCGGCAGTATGAAATGAACAAATAATATAACATTATTCATTCAGATGAATAGGACTCATGCGAAAACAAACATGCTTAGTGAAGCTAATATAGGAGCCGACAGTAATAGTTAAGAAACAGGTTTATCATTATCGTAACTCATCTTCAGTTCATTTTTCACTCCCAAATAGTGCGTGATTAGATTTTTATTATTCATGCCTGAGTTCATGCCAATATCAATATCGATCGTCAGAGCGCGAAAGAAGTTGAGCTTCTTCTACGGAGTAACGTCTCAATTATGCAAGTTTCAATCTGATTCATTTAAATTTCACACAATTATCATTACTTCCTCTATGTTTTCGTCGATTGCAAAACACCACATGATCTTAAATTGTAAGCTAAATACATTTAAAAAAAATCGCCCAGTTAAGTCAAATTATTAGCGAATCTAGAATTTCTGTAAGTGGAAACGAGAAAGACAGGGAATCGACTGGAAATTTTTGGGGCAGAAAACCACCGAGTGATCAACGAACCTCATCTCGTCGCTCGCGTAGCTATCCCACGCGTTATCTGTGTTAATCTCACTATCAAGAACCGTTAAAAAAAATTAACGCAATCCTGAGAGAACAAATCTAAATTAACCCGGACGGAAGATAGATCAAAGTCACTCACAAACACGCGTAATTATAAAATGAATATAAAAATGTGATAATTTTATATAATTTCTTTTTTTTTCACTCTGTGTATGCCTATCTCGAATGTATACTTTCTGATTTTTTAAATAGTGAAGTCTGTTTGAATTAGCGAAATAAAACCGTTTTTTGAACATTAAATTAATGGTGGTGTGCAGTTTGTCCGAAAATGTCCGTCCATTTATTTTTATTTATCTTATTTACAGGGCATAACGTCACAATACAACAACATAGCCTGATACACAATATCCCTCCATAATGCACGATTCGTGGTTGCTCCTCTCCAATCCCTTGGGCACCTTGTACCCCCTAGGTCTTGCTCCACCTGGTTTGACCATCTTGCTTGTCGCGGCCCACATCGTCTTTTACCAACCGGATTCCCGTCGAACACCATTTTTGCAGGATAGTTGCCCGGCATTCTCGCAACATGTCCTGCCCAGCGTATCCTTCCAGCTTTTGCCACCTTACAATACTGGGTTCGCCGGCGAGTTGCGCGAGCTCATGGTTCATCCTTCGCCTCCATAGTCCGTCCTCCTGTGCTCCACCAAAGATAGTTCTTAACACCGATCGCTCAAAAACTCCGAGTGCTCGCAGGTCCTCTTCAAGCATTGTCCACGTCTCATGCCCGTAGAGAACAACCGGTCTTATTAGCGTTTTGTACAGGATGCACTTCGTACGGGAGCTAAGTCTGTTTGCCCATGTGGAGCCCATAGTAGGCACGACTACCAAGCGGTAACTTTATCTCTCAGACCCAAATATCTATCCACTGATAATCCGCTTCCGGATCTCACGGCTGTTATCATTGAAGGTATCCACACTTCCTTCGCGCTTTTATCTGGTGTACTGCTCTGCCACCACCTCAAATGTTCAGCCGACAATATTCACGTCCTCGGCAAAGCAGATAAATTGACCGCATCTTTTGAAAACCGTGCCTTTCATTTTAAACGCCGGTCGTCGCATAACACCTTCAAGAGCAATGTTGTACAGGAGGCAAGAGAGACCATCACCTTGACGAAGCCCCCTGCGGGATTCGAATGAACCCGATAATCCACCCGATATCCTCACACAGTACTGGGTTCCATCCATCGTAGCATTGATAAGTCGGGTCAGCTTCCCCGGAAAGCTGTTCTCGTCTATGATCTTCCTTAGCTCATATCGGTTAATTGTATCATATGCGGCTTTGAAGTCGGTGAATAGATGATGCGTTGGGGCTCTATATTCACGGCACTTTTGGTCCGTTGTAGACCGTCCTTCGATGAAGCCGGCCTGATAACTTCCCACAAATCTATTTACTGGTGGCGACAGTCGCTGGAAGATGGTTTGGGATAATACTTTATAGGCGGTATTAAGGACAGTGATCGCCCGATAGTTTTCACAGTCCAGCTTGTCCCCTTTCTTATAGATTAAGCAGATAGCCCCATCCTTCCACTCCTCCGGTAGCTGTTCGGTATTCCAAATCCTGACTATCAGCCCGAATAGAAATGGTGATGTAAAAAATATTAGCAGACATTTTCCAAACATTAAATTTTAACGTGGGTTGTCGTACTCCATATGTATTCAGAGTTCGAAGCTACGCCCTAGTACATATAAATACAACATATTTAAACTTCACATTAAAAACAAACGTATTGATGATGTTAAATTTAACATCAGAACACGTCCTATAAAACTAGAATCTAAAATTACATGAAAATCCAACGTTATGTATGTGTGAAATGTTGTGTACCTAAGACATCTAAACACATCTGATGACATTAGAATTGGCCGTTACCTTAGAAATAAACTTCATTCTTCTGTAAAAGAGTGCAAGTCTATAGCATAAGAAAACTTGTTACAACATAAGAATGAAACGTTACAATAGAACCAAAGGTCTATGTGAAGTAAAATGTTGCATGCATAATAAGCCAGAATACATCATGTTTCATAACAATCACACGTTGCGTTGAAATCCATGTTCTTATAGATGTAAAATGTTGTACACATAAAATATCGGTACATATTCGAAGAAATTATAATTCAATGTAATCTTAGAATCGTATATGTTTTGGCGATATTGGTGTATGCTTACTTTATGTACTTTATTCAACACCCGAATAAAAATTTACCTTAGTCTAACAGATTATTTGGTTTTAATATTATTATCTACAACTGAAAACATCCGGAAAAGATACACCGTCACGTTTTTCTACAACTGAATGCATCATACATCATCTCTTTTATTGAAAAAATCGACAATTAAAAACATATGTAAGATGTTTATTCATAACCTTTAATACATCTGAAAACATCAAAAATTCTTTGACTATGCTGTTTTATTCAAATACATTTGAAAACATCAATAAGCTTTGATACCTTAAAACATCAAGAAAACATTTTGTTTGAATGTCAAAAATCGTAACATCAAAGGGACATTAGAATAGAAAAAAAATGTTTGAAAATGTCTGATGTTAACATCATGTTACCTTGCCTAAATACAGCGAAATCGATCTGATCTCTAATGTTCAACGTAAGATTTACATTTGAATTTCAAGTTGATGTAGACATTGAAATCAGACATCAGCCAGATGTAAATTTTTATTCGGGAGTCGATGCAGGCAATTTGCCAACTTGTCCGGGCCCATCTTGATAAGTTCTGCTCCGATTCCATCCCTTCCAACCGATTTGTTGTTCTTCAGCTGCTTGATGGCATCCTTAACTTCACCTATCGTCGAGGGTTGCACATCACCGTCACTTACTGCATCGACTACGTCTCTTCCATCGCTGTTATGGTCCTCTTCCTGTACTCCATTCTGATGTTCATCGAAGTGCTGCTTCCACCTCTCGGTCACCTTACGGTCGTCCGTCAGGATTCTCCCATCCTTATCCCGACACATTTCGGCTCGCGGCACGAAGCCTCTGCGGGATTCGTTCGGCGACCAGCTGTTCTAGTTCCTCACACTCCTCCTCCTCCTGGCGGCGCTTTTTCTCCCGGAAGAGTTGGGTCTGCTGTCGCCGCTACTGTCTGTAACGTATCCCCACTATGATGGGTAGCTTGACGCAGCATAAGTACCCGCGCTGCGTTCTTCTCATTCAACACCTGCTGACATTCCTCGTCGAACCACAAGTTCTGTCGGCTTCGTTCCACATAACCTAAGACGTTCTCAGCTACGCTGCTGATAGCTGTTTTCACGGTGTTCCAACAGTCCTCAAGGGTTTTGTCAAACTGGCCCTCTTCCGGCAGCGCAGTTTCGATTGCGCGTAGTTCGCGGCGACGTCAGGTTGCTTTAGTCGCGCGAGATTGTACTGTGGCGGGCGCCGGTACCGCAAAAAAAAACTCCGGCTTCATGGGGTCAATTTGTGCCAATGTTATTTTAGTAGGGGAACTAAAGTATGCATTGAAGACAACTCTGAAATAATTTTGGGTGGCGATTAAAAAATTAAAAAAAAAAGTATTCTAGATAATTCAATGAAACAAATTCTCCTTGATGCCACATTATGTCACACTATAGAATTAGAGCAGGATCGTTTGGCGTAAGTGGTAAGTGTCTGATTTTGAACTGCAACGAGTATATTCAAAAATTACATGTAGGTACTTATTTAGCATCTTGAATTCATATCGATGATCAAATTATGGAGGCCCACTTGTTCCGGATGGATGAACTCCTCTCAAGTCTGGCGAACGCGGGTCAGGAACTGGATGTGAATCTGAAAGTGGCCATGGTTCTGAAGAGCATGCCAGATTCCTTTTATCACCTCACAACGGCATTGGAGACCCGTGCGGACAACGACCTGACCATGGAGTTGGTAAAAAGTAAGTTACTGGATGAAGCACAGAAGAGAATGGAGAAGTTCTATCAAAGCGAGTCCGTCCTTCGAATCGGTACCGAGACTAAGATCATTTGCCACCGATGTCGGAAACCGGGCCACATGAAGCGTGACTGTCCAATGGACAGGACTGGAAAGAACCCGACGTGATTACCCGACGATGAAGCGCGAAGGTTTAGCCACATCCGATGAACGAGGCAGATCACAAAAGCATAAGCCCAAAGGAAAAGCAGTGAAGACCTCGCCTTTTGTGTTCATGTCTCCCTAGAACCGGAAACTGTTGAAGACTTGCATAGTCGACTCCGGTGCCACATCGCATATGTGTTGCGACCAAACATTCTTTGATGAATTGAAGAAAAGCACGGGTGTGACCATCACTCTAGTTGACGGCAACGAGACAGATGTCAAAGGTGTTGGTTCCGGTCATTTGCTATGTTAGGATGACAACGGAGATTAGCAGGAAATCATCCTCAGTGATGTATATTATGTCCCGGATTTGGAATCCAATTTTATTTCCGTTGGGAGCCTCGTCAATGCGGAGGCGATGTTTGTAGCAGCAGTTGTAAAGAAGAAAAGTGGCCTATATCAACTGGAGATTAGCACCGAGCGAAGCATGAAGGTTGTGCACCATACGAAAGACTGCATTCATTCATGGCATTGCAAACTAGGGCACCGAGACCCGGATGCAATCCAGCGGGTTGTCCGCGAAGGCTTGGCAAAGAACGTGCCCGTCAAGAAATGTGACGTATTCCGGACCTGCGAGTGTTGTGCTGAAGGAAAGATTGCACGGAAGCCTTTCCCACGGAAAACGGAGCGGCAATCGACGAAGATCCTGGATCTTGTGCATACGAACATCTGTGGTCCTATGAATACCGTGACACCGGGTGGATCAAGATATTTCTTAATCATGATCGACGACTTAAGTCGGAACACGACGGTGTATTTCTTGAAGCGAAAATCGGAAGCTGTGAACGTGTTCGAGGAGTATGTTAACATGGCCCGAAATCGTTTTGGCCGGAATCTCGTTGTCATCCTCTCAGATCAGGGCCAAGCATTTGTGTCAATTTGATCGGGTTTGATCGGCCACTTCCTCGCGGTCTTCGGGGAGTAGGGAATGATGATTAGTTTGACAATCATTGGCTAGAGACCGTATTTACCTCTGGGTGTACATAATTGTCAACGGGAGGATTGTTTTTGTGTTATAGCGAATTAGGTTTTGATCCAGTTTCTAACTGGAACGGGTATCAAAATTGGGTCGGTTTGAAGTGGATTAAACGTCAGTGTGTACGGTTTTATAACCTAGACTCAAAAACATATTCGATATTAGTGAGGCAGGTTATTTATAGATCATGGATTCACTGTGGTAAGTGATGCGATCAATGAAAGCGCAGTAGACTGCTTTTTAATTTTAAATCTAGCGGTGATAGAAAGAGGCAAGTGACAAATGGCAAGGAAGGGGACGGGCCTGCGATTGAACTCCCGACCATCTGCTCAATAAGCAGAAGGGGTAACCACTGTGCTTCCCAGCAACGTCTTCAAACGTCACTACTCTGAGAATAATTCTATCGATATACCGACAATTAAAACATGGTCAACATAACAATTGCATATAATGGTTACAATAACCATGAAAATTGAAGAATTCACCACGTTCATGGCATTCTTGACTATGATCACGGAAACAAGGACAATTCCGACATTATGGGAATTGTTGAATCAACTATTATCAAAGGTCGTTTTGACCATGATAATAGTTGGTTCAAAATCACTACCCGAATAGAAATGGTGATGTAAAAAATATTAGCAGACATCTTCCAAACATTAAATTTGAATGTGGGTTGTCGTATTCTAAATGTATTCAGAGTTCAAAGTAACGCCCTAGTACATATAAATACAACATATTTAAACTTCACATTAAAAACAAACGTATTGATGATGTTAAATTTAACATCAGAACACGTCTTATAAAACTAGAATCTAAAATTACATGACAATCAAACGTTATGTATGTGTGAAATGTTGTGTACCTAAGACATCTAAACACATCTGATGATATTATAATTGGCCGTTACCTTAGAAATAAACTTCATTCTACTGTAAAGACTGCGGGTCTACAGCATTAGAAAACTTCTTACAACATAAGAATGAAACGTTACAATAGAATCAAAGGTCTTTGTGAAGTAAAATGTTGTATTCATAATAAGCCAGAATACATCCTGTGTCATGACAATCACACGTTGCGTTGAAATCCATGTTCTTATAGATGTAAAATTTTGTACTCATAAAATATCGGTAAATATCCGATGCGATTAGAATTAAGTGTGAATCGTATATGTTTTGGCGATATTGGTGCATATTTACTTTATGTACTTTACTCAACACCCGAATAAAAATTTACCTTAGCCTAACATGTGATTTTGATGCTTTCAGATTATTTGGTTTTAATGTTATTATCTACAACTGAAAACATCCGGAAACGATACACCGTCACGTTTTTCTACATCTGAATGCATCATACATCATCTCTTTTATTGGATAAAATCGACACTTGAAAACATATGTAAGATGTTTATTCATAACCTTTAATACATCTGAAAACATCAAAAATCCTTTGACTGTGCTGTTTTATTCAAATACATTTGAAAACATCAATATGCTTTGATATCTTAAAACATCAGAAAAACATTTTATTTGAATGTCAAAATCATGACGTTAAGGGACATCGGATTAGAAAAAATTTGTTTGAAAATGTCTGATGTTAACATCATGTTACCTTGCCTAAATACAGCGAAAACGATCTGATCTCTAATGTTCAACGTAAGATGTACATTTGAATTTCATGTTGATGTAGACATTGAAATCAGACATCAGCCTGATGTAAATTTTTATTCGGGTATACCCCAATAGTCATCCTTACCCCCAATAATGGCAAATTTGACTATCAAATTTGTCTCTGTGTAAGCTTAATAGCAGATAAGGTTATATCAACAATCAATATGCAACTAGCTATTTGAAATTGGTTCACTGTTGTAGAACCCCTTGGTCCGAAGTACACCTTGAAGCAAGCACCTTGTTATACATATTTGCGCCTTTGTTTTGATTTGCTGTGTTATTTTGACAGAATATTTGAGAGTGTGTTCATGTGAGTTCATTATTAGGGGCGCATTATTAAGCTTGGGACCGAGTTTGGGACCGATGTTCTAGTACTGACTGAGCCAAGAAAAAAAATCGTTTTTGTATGGGACCTACTGGTCTTAGAGTTAGTCTATGGTTATATGGTCAAGATGGCTAATAGATGTAATGGTTCCAATAACCATGACAATTTAACACTTTCGTTGTACTCTTGATTATGGTCATGGTTTCTTGGATTATTCCGGCAGTATAGTAAATGTTGAATCAACTATTTGAGCATAATCATGGTCGATTCAAAATCACTATACTGCCATAGTCATCCTAACCCCTAATAATGGTAAAATTGATTATCAAACTTTTCTCTGTGCACCTTTAATACGACGTCTAAGTTAATTTTATGAACTTGTGTTATGGCTGATCCAGAATTGATACATTTTTTCTGTCAGGCTCAGGCGTGTGTAACACTTTACGGAGCCGATATTCAATATTGTTGTACATACAATTTTACTTTTAGATATTAGTAAAAGTGGGATGCCAAGTACTCGTGGCTAGCTCGAGGTTAATTATCATTTGGAAAGGGCTAGGTAGGTAACTTATCATTGTGAACACCGAAACCAGTGGATCCATCAATGCGCGACCAATCAGTGAAAAATCTACTATTGCAATTGACATGTCGGTTCTTTTCAATAAAAATATGGGGAATTAAAATAGGCCGAAGTTGATCTGTAACTCCTTGAATAGCCTGTTTCATGGAGAGATCATAATCAATGGAGGAACTGTGATAAGGGAAGCGTACACTAGGAGAATTATAGCATGGAAGACTAATAATGGATGACATATAGTTAATTTCGAGAACTGAAAGAATAGTTGTTTTGTAGAGTTTAATTAGGTCTTCCGGGTGAGCACCCCACAATGTTCCGGAAATTGATCTTAGAAAATTGATCCTTGGTTGACATTTCTGTTTTAAATACGCAATGTGCGTACTCCAAGTGCATTTTGAATCAAACATGACTCCAAGGTATTTGAAGGACAAAGATTGGGTAATGTCTCTTCCCAACAGTTTGAGACGCAGATGGGCTGGGAACCGCTTTCTAGTAAACACTACCAATTCGGTTTTTTTGCGGTGAAAACTCGATCCCCAAATTTCTGGCCCAGATGGACAGATTATTTAGGGAATTTTGCAATGGTCTTTGCAAGACTTCCACACGCGGACCTCTTAAGGAGATCACAGCATCGTCTGCAAGTTGTCTTAGCGTGCATCTATTTTCCAAGCAGTTATCAATATCTTTAACATACAAATTATAAAGTAAGGGACTTAAACATGAGCCTTGGGGTAAGCCCATGTAGCTAATTCTGGAAGTTGTAAGTTGGCCTAGATTGGTCATTTGTTTTTCTGACAGTAAATTATACAAAAAATTATTTAAAATTCCTGGTAAACCACAACTATGCAGACTATCTGCCAGTATATCTATGGAAACTAAGTCAAATGCGCCCTTAATATCCAGAAACACTGAAGCCAATTGCTCCTTGTGTGCAAAGGCCAGTTGTATATTAGATGAAAGCAACGCTAAACAATCGTTTGTTCCTTTGCTCTTTCGGAAACCAAATTGCGTATTTGATAGCAGGTTGTTTGATTCACCCCAACGGTCAAGTCTTGATAAGATCATTTTTTCTAACAATTTCCTTAAACATGATAGCATAGAGATCGGACGGTAAGAATTGTAATCAGACGCTGGTTTCCCAGGCTTTTGAACAGCTATTACTTTAACCTGTCTTGATTCGGGTGGAACTATGTTTAATTCCAAGAGAGTGTTGTACAGGTTAATTTATCGTCTTTTAGCGATATCAGGAAGATTTTTCAGAAGGTTGAATTTGATCATATCGCATCCCGGAGCAGAGTTGTTCAGTGAAAGAAGTGCCATTGAAAATTCCAACATTGTGAATGGTTCGTCCAGAAAACCGTTACTTCGGGTGGTATCCCTTAAGTTCGGTTTTGTTGGAACAGAGTCTGGACAAACCTTTTTAGCGATGTCGAATATCCACTGCATGGAGTATTCTTCACTCTCATTGAAAGATAAGCGGTTTCGCATGTAGCGAGCCTTTCTCCAAAGCGTTGTCATCGAGGTTTCTCTAGACAGTCCCTCTACAAACGAACGCCAATAGTTGCGTTTCTTTGCTTTGAGTAAGTTTTTAAGCTTTTTTTCAAGCTTTAGGTACTTATCAAAAAGCTCACATGTTCCATGTCTACGATAATCTTTAAACGCATCGGATTTCTAAAGATACAACTTAGTGCATTCGTCATCCCATCCAGGGGTGGTGGGTCTTCTTTTGAGGGATGCACTAAGAACACGTCGTTTCTGAGATTCTAATGCACTTTTGTACATCAGTTCGGAAAGGAAACGATACTCTTCTAATGGTGGAAGAGGATCGGTAGAATCAATACTAAGGGTTACCGCCGATGTAAAATGTTGCCAATCAATATGCTTCGTGATGTCATAAGCAACATGGATTGACTGGTCTGTTTTTTGAAAACTATTTGTGATTGAGATAATAATTGGTAAGTGATCACTACCATGGGGATCATTGATTACCTTCCACAGACAATCTAATGATAGTGAATTAGAGCACAAAGATATGTCAAGTCGACTCTCCCTGGCAGGAGGTTTTGCTATTCGTTTCGCTTCCCCAGTGTTCAAGATGGTCAAGTTGAAATCATCGCATAAGTCATAGAAAATACCCGCTCTGTTGTCATCGAATTGTTCGCCCCAAGCAGTACCGTGGGAGTTCAGATCACCCAGAATAAGAACTGGACATGGGAGTAATGTAACTGAACTCCAAAGTTGACGGCGGTTTATTGATGTCCTCGGAGGGACATAGACAGAAGGTATGCACAGATCTTTATTCTTTACATTTATTTGGCAAGCGACGATTTCAATGCCTGGGCTTATTGGGAGTGAGATTTTATAGAAGGGGTAGCATTTTTGATCCCCAAAAGGATGCCACCATATGAATCATCTCGGTCCAGGTGAATAATGTTAAAATCGTGGAAGTATAATTCATCTTCAGGAGAAAGCCATGTTTCACAGAGAGCAAATATATCACAATCAGAATTGTGAATCAAAAACTTAAACGAGTCTAACTTAGGTATTAGACTACGACAGTTCCATTGTAATACCAACAATCAATATGTAACTAGCGATTTGAAATTGGTTCACTGTTGTAGAACCCCTTGGTCCGAATTACACCTTGAAGCCAGCACCTTGTTATACATATTTGCGCCTTTGTTTTTGATTTGCTGTGTTATTTTGACAGAGTATTTGAGAGTGTGTTCATGTGAGTTCATTATAAGGGGTGCATTATTGAGCTTGGGACCGAGCTTGGGACGATGTTCTAGTACTGACTGAGCCAAGAAAAAATCGTTTTTGTATGGGACCTACTGGTCTTAGAGTTAGTCTATGGTAATACGGTGATCATATCTTGAGCCTCATTCGACGAATTATTCATCGAAAGATATGAATTCACCAATTAGGGAGCCATGATACAGTCAATTGCTTGAACTAGTTTCCAACTATAGGAATAAGCAGGTCAATAAGTCCTCGGAGCGGTGAAGCATCCGAAAGACCAAGAGCATTTAAAATCTTACCTCGCTTGGACGGAATATTCTTAGAATTGCGGGAAGACATAGCTTTTGCTTTTGGCAACCTCTTGCGGTTACCGTTATTAGGTAGCGGCGGGGTGGAATAGCTACAGCTGGGAACGGATGCATCAGCTATAAGGGAACGTCCATTAATTACGTCACGCAAAATTTGACTTTTTTAACACCACCCCCCACCCTCCCCCCCTTGTCACGTATTTTGTATGGACCATCAAATTTTTTTGTATGGATCGTCACGTTTTCTCAAACCCCCCCTCCCCCCTTACTGCGGGACATAATTAATGGACCTTCCCTTACCGGTTTATTCGGTTTTTTTAATTGACCCCCGCTACCTCCAATTTTTTGCAAGCTTTTGAGAGTAGGTCTTATTTGTTTCCGGCGCACACCCGGGGAACTAGTTGGTTTCCTTTCACCGGGGGCGTGTACCTCCGGAAATCCACTCTCATCGGCTACGTCAGAGTCCAGTTCATCAGAAGACAAAATCATAAAAGGATTTTCATTTCTGGGGGCTGATGCAGACGATGCAGACGCTCCGTTTTGTGACTTTAACTTTTCTGCATACGTAGAATTGATACACTGCGGATGCGTTTGCGTGAATAAGAAAGTTTTCCCATGGGTTTTCTGTCAAATTAACGTCAACGTATCTATTGAGGGTGACTCCCATAGAATACTTATATTTCAGGTAATTCGAACGACCGTGCATCTATCAACCGTTCGCCGTTTAACACTGACATCGTTCCCTGTCTCTGAATCTGACATTAGCGCTGAATCCCCAGCGAGCACTTTGACAGCTCGTTTTCGCTGCGGTGCTGAAAAGCGGATCACCACTCCCCTTCGTACGTGTTTTGATTCCACTCTAGGCGGCGGTGTGATGTTTTCGCGTTTTCTCTTGAACTAAATTCCCTAATAAGCGCACAAAACCCGTTCAAAAGTCGGTTAAACTAGTGTCGAACGGTAGTTAGTTACTTCCGGCTCGTCGGTGCGATATCAGTTCGGTGCAACATGTGTTATCTAGTGCGTTGTGGGAATTTTTCCTCATCCGGGCCAAAGATCATCTCGACAGCTTGAAGAGATAGAAATAAAAAATTGTGCTGGCACAAGCAGCATCATCATCGTCATCACCATCATCATCATCAACAACAGCAGCCGCCGTCGTCGTCGTCGCTGAAGAAGAGGCTGCTGCTGCAAAATAGAGCACCAGCACCGGCCAAACCATATCGTCATCGAAGTCAGAAGGAAGTAAGGAAAATGTGAAAACCGAAGAAAGTGAAATACTAAATAAGTTGGTTGTCGTTTGGTCAAACAGAATATGTGGTACCCTACAAGCGTGGTCGCTGATGGTGGCTGTGTGACTGGTTATCTCTTTTGCTGAAAACACCGCAACAATTCATGTCGATTGAATGATAATCTGGTGTCTTTTTCTGCATAGCATAACGATTTTATTTTATATCAACAGAACTTTCTGTGCGGTCACCAGCTGACCTGTTACATGAAATTATGTCTTAATTTAGTTTTTGTTGGTGTACTGAAAGTTGAACTGTAACGGAGCACATTATCAATCTTCGGAAAAGCACAATCCACCTTTTAGTGGATTATATAAAAGCGGTTTTTTTATTTATTTGAACAAATTTCTAAAATTGCCGCAATGGTTGTGTTGTGATTGAATTCCAATAAATTATGCGTCCTTTTATTCGAAACGCGTGTGCCTTCTATTTAAAGTCTTCATGGATGGATAAGTAGTGTAACGCGTATTCCGACATTTTTCAAGTACTTTTTCAAACAGACGTATCTGATTTTGTGAACAAACAGGGGAAGTAATATTCAAACGTTAAATTCTTGAAAACTTTAACACTTTCATGCAAACTAAGGACACCAAAACAGGCAGCAAGTAACATTACCCTTTCATGATGGTGATGCTACTTTCCGTGAGGGTGATGAGAGTTTAGAGAATTTTATGTTTGAATCTAACTTCCCCTCTTTGTTTACAAAATCAGATACGTTTGTTTGAAAAAGTACTCGAGAAATAATCGAAACCCTTAGCACTTTCATGCAAACTAGCGCCACCAACACAATGAATGATATTTCCCTAACATATGATGATGAAGCTAGTTTCCGTGCGGATCTGACAGTTTTGAGAAATTTACGTTTAAATCTTACTTCCTGTTCTTGTTTACAATATCAGATTCTGGAAAGTGTGAGCTGTTTAGTGGAATACATGTAAATAGAAAATGAAGAAAAATATTAATAATTTCCATTTAATTCTAACTGAGTGCATTAAATTAACTAGGAAACAACTCCGAAAATTTTCATTTTCTCGACAGAACAAGCTAGTGTTTTTGGTGAGATCTATTTGATTATAAACATATTACAAAAACTTATTTCAGTTGGTTCTTCTCGACATTATGGACAAAGTCTGTCAATCCGGTCTGATTCCAGACGTGTGGAAAAAAGGGTTGGTCATTCCTATTCCCAAACCCGGAAATTGTAAGATACTAACGGAAGACTATAGACCCATCACGATGTTGAGTTGCACGGGGAAACACTCGGGCGGATGGTTAATCGTCGCCTGTCAACTGAACTGGAGAGGCATGAGTGGATCCAGCCATAGCAACACGACTTTGGATCGGAGGCGTTCTGCTCCGAGCTAGATCATTTATTGGAGAAAGCCAAGGCGGAGGATTTACATGTTGATTTGCCCAAGGTATGAAGACTTCCTATCTTGACTACCCTCAAGAATTGCAACATCCAAGAGTGGACTTTTTAAAAAAATCCTACATACTTGAAAATTATTAATGGGCTCGGTTAAACATTTAGCTGAATTCAATCGGCATTTTCATATTTAACTGATAACTCGGCAAAAATCCAACGATGCCGAGTCTCAGCATCACTTGAAACTGAAATATCGGGTAACTTCATTACTAAACCGATTCTCGGCAACACCAGGTGCCGAGCACAAACGTTAACCAAACTTCAACCGACCTCAGCTGCCTATCATGCCGAAATATCGGTCTAGCAGTGTTGTAAGCCGAGCCTCGGCTTTTTATCTGTCAACCGCCATGCGCCATATTGTTTTCATTCGCAAGTGAAGTATGTTGTTTGTGGAACGGTGAAAAAAACATACAGTTATTGGCATTACATCAATTACATTGATAAAACCTCGTCAACAATTCTACGCCAATTCACCCGGTTCATTGTTGCTTTTCTCAATCCTCGGTTGCGCCCCACGCTCTCCAAGTCTTGGTTTACATGATCCGCCCATCTTGCTCACTGTGCTCCATGCCTTCTTTTACAGCTGCATTCGTCGTAAGACCATCTTTGCAGGGTATTGCCTATAGGCATGAAACATTCAATATTTCGATGAAAATCTAATGCAAAATTTCGAATATTTACACACAATTTAGCCGAAATCTCGGTTCACCTCATTTCTATTTGTTTCGAATTTTAACCGATATATCTGTTAGCTCATGCCGAGATTCCCAGCTAACTATATAAGTTTTCAGTTTGACCCAAACCGAGATTATCGGTTAACATAAAAAAGTCGAGGTGGAAACCGAGAGGTCGGCTGTGCGGATCTCGGTTTCAGAAAGCCGAGACTCCGCATATAATTCTAAGGCTCGAACGCAGTGATAACGGATGCGGAACGGCAGCGAAAGAGCCAAATCCGACTAAAACTGATGTTATCCCCGTTGATTCCAATTGGAAATATCGACGTTATTTGCGACAACTCACTCGACATTACGTTTCGGCGCTTGAGTAAGTGTGTACATAGACGGAAGTTTCGCGTTTGGATGCCGGCGCAACCTCTGAACCGAGGATGCTAGAGAATGGCACCGCTGGCAAAAAGCAGTGTGGCTGACTGGGCGCATGTTGTTGGATTTATTTCTCCCGAGGAGCTTCAGGATCATGCACGTCTGCTCTGGTCATATCCACATGTCTGGTAATTACGTCAAACGTTAAAGCTATGTTTATTTAGAATCCGGAATAATGAAGTCATCTATATCTCGGTAACGGATTGACGTACAAATAAGTTTAATACATCGAAACAAAGGTAATTCATTGTACTTTAAGAAAAAAAAACATATCAATACAAATCATTTCTCTTGGTTCCTAATGAAAATTCACACTTTCTTCTTTATTGCTCCCATCAAACGCTGCACACCTGCGGAGTTAACTTCCTTGGCACATTTGTTCCACATTTTGGTCATCTGAGCCGCTCCCCGAGCCGTTTTTCCACTTTTCCTAAGCTTCCGCTTCTTTATTGCCCAAAATCTCTCGATGGGCCGGAACTGCGGGTAGTTGGGTGGGTTTATATTTTTATCGATGAAATCTACGTTATTATCGCGGTACCACTGGATGACTTCCCGGCTGCAGTGGCGACTCGTCAAATCTGGCCAAAACTTCACGGGACCTTCAATGAAAGGTAGTACGCGGTTTTTGAGGCACTCTTCCTTGTACAGTTTCGAGTCCATCATCTCATCGAGTCCATTCGTCACGAACACGTTGGTCTTTGCTCCGCAGCTGCATATCCCTTGCCAAATCATCAGTTTTTTTTTGGCAAATTTGTCCATAAAAGCAAACTTAAACTTCGCAGAAACATCTCTTCGTGCCATGGCCATGTAGAATTTTTGGCCAGGAAGCTGTCCAAAACCCATTTTGACGTAGGTTTCATCGTCGATGAGCAGGCATCCTTGGAACTTCGTCAAAACCTGCTGGTACAATTTCCGAGCTCGAGTTCTGGCGGACGTTCTTTGCTGTCAAGAACGATATCGTTCGCGAAGCTTACCTTGAGGCACTCGATCCACGCTCTTTCGCTCCCTGAAACGTTTGAGCACATCATACACGGTTGAGTTGGCGATTTCCAACGTTTGTGCGCCTAGGTAAACAAACCGCTGTAAAATAATCCTTGCAGCGGTCACTTTCCGTGCCGCTGCAACACAATAAGTGATTCCGGATTCTAACTGGACAGAACTTCAGTATGGACGACTTAAAGACAATGCAATCCCCGAAATGATACTACTTGGTATGGCGATCGATTACAAACTACGCTAAGTCAGTGAAGTATAACGTAAACGTTAAGTTGGGCGTTTTTCGGGTCCTACACGGCCGCTTTTCTTAAGCTTTACGCTGTACCTAGAACCACACTGTATTATTGTTAAATTTAATCGATCGTCCTGAAAAGGACGGTGATTATGATACGCCTAAAAAAATAATTTATATTTTTGGCATATTTGGCCAGCAGGACACCATCATGTGCAGTATTCAATGCAGCAAAGTAGTTTATTAAGCTCCTCGTCTCTGTGAAAGTCTGACGCCAAGATACTTGGCATAATTCTAAAGGGTGTTCCGATCAAAATTTGGTCAAACACTAATGTGTGCAAGTTGATCAAAGTCTTTATTTAGAAGTCAAATTCTTTTTCTTTTTCAAGTTCAATTAATACAGAATACAGGAGAAATAGTCAGCTCATATGGCTATATGGAAACTTTTTACCGAATGCGAATTGCCGGGTCTTTCGTTTAACACCTGCCATAAGATTGTGTACAGTCTCCTTGTCCACTTTATTCGCCGCAAAACGTCAGTTTGCCTTGAACTGTTTCTCGCTCACAACAGCATTTTGAGTCTTCTTAAGGTTCCGCTTGACGATGGCCTAATTTTGTTCGATTGGGCGGAGCACTGGCATGTTGGGAATTTTCTTGTCCTTGGGTACCACTTGAACGTTGTTGGCAGCATACCACTCCATGGCCAGTAGACGTTTTTGTAGGCACTCGCTCAGTTTCCTGGTTGACGGTTCCGGTTGCAATGCAAACGTCGCTCTTTAAGTCACAGGTACAGATGGCCTGCCACACCAGATATTTCTTCGCGAACTTTTAAAGTTTAATGTGCTTGAAAATATCGGCCAACTTTCCCCGTCCGGTTGCCGTAAAAAATTCATGTCCAGGAAGCAGTTTAAATCTGCCTTGACGTAAGTTTCATCGTCCTGTACCACGCAATCAAACTTCGTCAGCATCGTCGTGTACAACTTTCGCGATCGTGCTTTGGTCGACGTGTTTTGTTCATCGTCGCGATTAGGAATCACCACTTTCTTGTAGGTCGACAGTCCAGCTCGTTTTTTAGCTCTATCCACGGTTGAAGGCGCCACTCTTTGCAACATCTCGGACGGAGAGGTAACGTTGGTAACAGTTGATTTAGCCACATTCAACAATTTCGCCAACTTGGCGTGAGAGTAGTTTGGATTTTCGCCATGCACGTGCAAAATTTTGATGCGTTGCCTTCTCTTCCTTCGACGACATTTTGATAACTGAAGTGCTAATCTAAAAATCAAAATAGAGGCATGATGCTACACTTAATGCACGATGAAAAGAAATGCATCATGTTTAAGTCGACCGAATTTTGATCGAAACACCCTTAGTAATCTATTTATCACAAATATTCTTTTCCGCTGGGAAGTGCCCGGCTCCGGTATGGTTTCGGAAGCGGATGCCACCCGTGCGGATTATCGATTCTTACGACCTTTTGCCACGGCAATAGGTCGAGCGGGGAAACTTACAAACCTTCGTAACGAAAGAGCGAGAAACACAACCATACAACCGCTCAATCGAACTTAAATATCCCAAAGAAATCCTTTTGGTTCGAATCGTTTGCTTTAAACTGGCGTTGATAGCATTGCCTACAAAGAAGAGAGACACGTAAATGCAGTACGAAGTCAATTTCATAAGAGAGGACGGGCTTCAGTTGTCATACCAGACACTGGCAACAAAGCAACAGAAATTTACCACCATAATCGTTACTCCACGCACGGAGAATACTAAACATAACAACTAGAGAATTTGAAGCCATAAATGGTGGTAACCATTAATCATACTGGTGGGGACCAGTATCACAACGCTTCACGATATTTCCCTCCGAGGTCTCTACATTAGAGATGACGAGAAAAAACTTGAGTGATCTCAGACGTTGCGAATCAAAACAGCTGTTGAGCTGGCGGATTCGTCCGTGCCTCGACCTACCCCGCTGTGGAATGTTAGGCAAAGGTAACGTCCTTGGAATACTTTACCCATGCCCTTACGCTCAATTTTCAATACTTCTATTTCATTTCTAACCTACCGTACACTGACGGAACTTTCAACACTTTGTCATCATATCTTTCATTCTAGCAAACTTTACTGTCCACTCTTGCTGCCTCATGGTGATGAGCGAACATCTCCTTCTACATCAGTAAAAGTAATGTTTAACGGTACTTAAAAATAAGTATTGAAAACTTTCGTATTTTTTATGGGACATAAAGAAGAAGAAGAAGACCATTTCTGGGTGGCCACAGACTCGGGAAAATCGGGAAATGCGGGAAAAATGCGGGAATCCAAAATCATCGGGAAATATGCGGAAAAAAGGCGGGAATTTCAAAAGTCATCGGGAATTTTTGTGATATGGGAGGAACCATACTCACACCTTTTTCAAATGATTTGAGTAGCGCTTTTGTCATTTACTCGGTCCACCGAGTAACTCATTGTTCAGCCTGTTCAAAACGTACCGCTTAGAGCATCTTCAGCGGTGGTCTATTTTAACATCTTTATAGTTGATTTGCATCAGCAAACTTAAACAGAACCAGCTAAACATACCAACTTTGCGTTCACCGCACCGGTTTAGTATTTCTTTTTGTTAAACCCACCAACCTTGTCAATCATACAACATCCAGAGATCAGAAGTTTTGTTTTTTTTCAGAGACTTTTTGCCATGGATTGGTTTGAGTGAGTGTGTGTATGCATGCATCTCATCAAACGATATTAAATAGTGCTGATAGTAATAGATAGCGCCACGTCAACCTATGACAAGAGACCGGGGGCCTGGCAACCCTATCCTTGTTACTAATGTTTGACAGTATCCAACATATCACGGGCCTTATTTGAATAAGGCCCGCCTGACGTTTGTTACAACGGGTACGAACCCCAGTATTGTTTACAAACAATTAATCTTTTGATGTATGGATATTAGAGATGTTGGCTAAAGCAAAATGACTTCTCGCCAGCTCCCTGCAAGAAACACTTTCTGCGACGTTTCAACATCCCAAGGGATATGATCTTAGACATTATGTGACAACTAGAGTCAACTGATGACTTTTTCCAGCTGTTGCGATGCAGCTGGATATATTGACCTTAGTGTTAAATATGTGCACTGCAGCCTAACGGATGTTGGCGTATGTCCTCAGCTAGTTCTCTCGACGAAAACTTAGGGGTTGGTAACCCTGAAGCTTTTTTGCAAATCTGTCCTTAAGACTTACGGCCCGCAGTATTTACGTCCCTCAATATCGGAAAAGGTGAAGAAACTGATGGACAAAAATACTTCCCAAAAGTTCGAAAAAAATCTTATAAATTCAGTGCACTTAGATACCCAGGGAACTTATCAGAAGCTCGGTATACTTCTTAGATTTGACTTAGACTTTCCCAAAGTTTAGCTATTCTCCCGGATGTCAAAGGAACGTTCCATATAATCAGGGAACTTTCCAGAAAATCGGGAAGCTTTCCAGAAATTAAGGATTCTCCCTAGAAGTTCAGACAACTTTCCTGAAATTCAGATTGTTTCCTAGAAATTCAGGGAATCGTCCACAAATTCAGGGAGCTTACCACGAGTTCAGGGAAGTTTCCAAAAGTAAAGCGTTCTTCACAGAAGTTCAGGTAACTATCCAGAAATTCAGGGAGCTTCCAGAAATTTAGAGAACTTATCAGATTATTTTGGGTATTTTTCAGAAGTTCATAGAACTACTCAAGATGTTCAGGAAACTTCCCAAAAGTTCAAGGAACTTTCCAGAAAATTGGAGAACTTCCAATAGAGAACAGTCGAGAAATTCATGAAGCTTTTCAACAGTTTGAGGATCTTCCTAGAGTTTTAGTGAACTTTTTAGAATTTCATGAAACTTGTTAGACATATACAAAACTTCCTAGAAGTTCAATGAACACGTAGGAGTTCAAGAAACTTCTTTGAAGTTCAGGGTTTCTCATGAATTCAAAAAAATTCTCAGAACTTTAGAAAATGCTCACAAAGATCATGGAACTCCCCCAAAGATCAGGAAACTTTCCAAAAGGTCAGCAAACATCTCAGACGTTCAGAGAACGTCCCAGAAATTCAGGAAGTTAAAACAACTTCTTGGAAGCGAAATCTGATTTTATAAGTTCCCGTCATTTCCAGAAAGTTGTTTCTATTGCATGGATGATCAGCAAACTTTTTGGAAGTTCAACCAAGTTTCCAAAAACGTTAATAATTTTTCGGCAATTCAATGAACTTCTCTAAAGTTCCACCATTTCTCTTCTCGAAAGACAGCGAGCAAACTTCATGATTATCTGGAAACTTCCAATTATTTTATTCAACTGCCGAGAAGTTTAATCAACTTCTGGCATGTTCATTATAAATATTTCCAGCCAATCTTCATAGATGTTCCGAAGCTCATTAAATTAAATTGTTAAAGAGTGCGTTCAGTAAGAAACTTAAAAGCTTATATAAGTTCTGAAATAGATCCGGTATAAAACAAAATTTACAAACACCTGTGCAGCGATGTTTTTGCGTTTGGTCTAAACAAATAATTCCCAACCACGATTTGAACCACCGTTGAAGATGCCCTTAGAAGATCTGACTACACGGCTGTAACAGATGAGGCTTCACGCATGCCAGTGCCAGAAATGAACTTATCTTTCATGTGGTGGCGAATGTGTTTGAAGTTTGGCGAATTGCGTTTGTAAGGGTGTTAACACATGGTGAAAGAAGAATTTGGGCAGCTGTGCTCAATGCCGTCTGGCGTTGTGTGCCGGATTCCAGAGAAAAGAAAATGGTTTGGACAAATTTTGGCTAGAACTGATTGGTCATTCCAAGAAGGAGCTGCCAAATTTGATAACATTTGCTGAAAAACGGCTCATCCTGTGGCACAAAAATGCGTATTTTAAATAAATGAAAAGTGTCTGGTGGTAAACCAAATTGGAAAAAGTTTGGGAGCTGAGAGATTTAGCTACGATTAATTTATATTAATTTATCTTAACAGTCGGGAAAATAAGGCAAAAATGCGATAAAAATTCGGGAAAAATCCGGGAATTTTTATATTAAGATTGTCTGGCCACCCTGCCATTTGGTCTCACCCGTTTTTGAGGACCCAGAAAGTGAAAACCATATATTCAACCTGTTCATATTCAGATTTGTATGGGAGCAAAAGTAGGTTATTTTTAAGCAAAAAGTTGAACTACTTATACTAATAGCACTTATTTGAAAATTTAATCCAAAATATTTGTTTTCCTGATCAAATGGTGTATAAATGAAGTCATTCTGTTTAGTCAAACAAGAGTGATTAGCGTCTAAAAACCTTTAACTTTTGCGTATCACTCTCATTTTTCAAAATTTTGAAATGACCCCGGTATAGAAAAGAAAAACATAGTCCTACGTAAGAAATCTCACACAACTTGAACTTTGTCTGCTTGCGATACTAGAATAAAACTTAAACAAATGAAAATCTCGTCAGTGACGCGCATTGCACATCTCCACCATGAGATAGTAACTGATAACGATCAAGATGCCAGAGAATCACATGGTTGTTTGCAAGATGTGCCAGTTAGTAGGTAGGTCGCAAACCACCATCACTTCGACCATAGCTGGGTAGGTAGGAGGTGGAGGGCACCTGTATAATATTTCACACAGATCAGTAGTGAAAGCAAATTTAAAACACCCTACAAACAAATATTGGCTGTACAACACTAATCAAACAACAACCATTCGTTCCGATATACCAACAGGGAATAATAGACCACAGCAGTGTGCACTGATTGAATCGTCCTCGGTCCGCGCCGTCTGCGAAGTACCACCAGCCAGAGAACAGCCATAAACAACAACAATACAATACATACCTACGATAGTGAATGGATATAGCGAAGCATCAGCAGGTGAACGAGAAGAGCGACTATGATAACAAAGCATACCGATTCATTGGTGGCATAAACGTAAACAACCAAATGCTTCTGCGCCGCAGTGAATTTGCTACACTTGGCGGTCAGATTCACCCCCTCATTAGTGTGAACAGTGTGTAAACTATGCACGATTTATTTACGAACAAGTGTGGATGTCCATTAAGTAGCCGTTCAATTGATTGAAGATCACAAACGATAGCATGATTGTTGTTGCCTTTTTGTCGTTCAATAAAAAAAATGGTGTGGTGTGGTGAAATTTAAACGAAATTGAATGCGCATTCAACAAATTTAGCCACTCGAAGAAATTGAAGAAATCAGTGATATACGTGCGAAAGTCCAGTTTCCAGAGAATATATACAGAAAAACACTGGTGCCGGTGATACGGAGTGCAGGAACACGAGTTTCGGCCGACGCGGTTGTCGCCTTAGATGAAGGTAAATTTAAATGTATAAATAAATAAAAATGCAAATGCAAGTATGTGCTATGATAAGGAGATAATCGCCATTGGACTATGGAGAGGAATAAATGCAGTTTGACTAAGACTTAGCCGGTGAGTTGCGAAATTCATACACCGATGATGTTGTGCCACACAGTGATAAGGAAACCCCTGCGAAATCAATCCGTCCGTCATACACAGTAAGAGTAAAGTAAGCAACAGAAAGTTCAGGTTCACTTACTTTTTGCTTGTCTCTTTCTGTCTTTCTAATGTTTTCAAAATTGGACGAGCCAAATCACTCAACAGGTGCAGGTTGTTTGGTAAAGTGTGGGAAGCCAACGCTAGGTACATGATTACTTATTTTTCCGAACAAGTAACTTATCGATGCAGACAGGTAAGTGCGTTGTTTTACTTACTTTTGCCATTCCGCACTAAAGTACCAAGATGAGTAAAAACATCTTTATTCTGGGTATTTTTTTGACAGGGAAAGGGGCTGCCTCTAGTAGTAAGGAACATGTTGGTTATTTCTTTCACTATTGGAAGACGCACTTGACTTCTTTAGGTATAGCCGTGATGGTTTCGGAATTAGGAATAATTGCTCCGAATATATTTATGGATTAATTACAACAGTATTCTTTTATAAACGTTTTCGCATTTTTCGAGTCGCCATCCAGTATGCAATAAATACTCTGGATGAACGCTGCAATCGATTTTGTACAGCCACATGTAGTATATATAATCGGACATGTTTTTCAAGATAACAACCTAAATTAACTCAACGGCTACCCGCGCTGTTACTACGTTAATCTGAACATAATTCATAGCAAAATTGTACATAATTAGGTTGAAGTATCATTTTATTTTACGTGTTATATATAGAGTTTATAAACTAGTAATTATTAGAAATTTTCTTTTATACAGGGTATCTAACAATAGGTGTCACTAAAACAAAATGGTTATATAAATAAACCATATTAATTGAATTCGAATCTCTCGCCCTTTTCCTCTCTCGTTGGTCAAAGTTTTCACCTTGTCGATGGTGAGAGGGCTTATCTCATGCTTTAAACAAGCATGTGAGACCAATAATTTGACCAGTAGTGAAAGTATCACATATTCTAGTCATTTTTTCAATGCCACGTCGTAGAACGTTTATATAAAGGCACTAACATCAGGTGTGATACTGGCCGCAATTCACTTTTAGACTTTTTACTTTCAATCTAGGGAAAACGACTAAAAGTACACTTTTCATTTTCGTGGCAATTTATGTTGTTGTTTATCCATTTGTTTCATGGTATAAATAACCAAAAATATCTGATTTACACATGACATCTGAAACATCTGAATGTAATTGCACCATTTTAGAAAGGGGTGAATGTTTTGATTAGGGTAATTATCTGGTTTCAAAATGGGGCACATGCTCACAGAAAAGTGTTACTTAAAACTGAAAAACAAATTAAAGATAAACCTGCTAGATAGGAAACAGAATTGTCTATGCCTAGGTTACATATTTGAAATATTTTTAGATTTGGAATGGCTACAGATCCCAAGGTGAGGAGTGGGCTAGGAATTTAGTGTACAGACAACCATTTAAGACAGTAAATGTGATAGAGTTACTAGAATTAGAGGTTCCGATTAAGTTTTGTTGGGATACAGTTATTCGAAATTTTTGGTCACAGAAACGAAGAGTCGTTGTGAGAATATCACATACATCCTGCATGCAACTAAAATCTTCTTTTTCTTCTTTTTTTATGCTACTAACTTGCAAGCTTTGCAACCACTATGGCCCCGAGTGGTTACGAAGTTCAAGCACCAAATCAGCCAGCCCCAAACGCGGTCTAGGTAGCCGAGAACTGCGTCGATAAAAGTACAAAGGACCTTCCCAACCAAGGCTACATGCTGTTTTTTCTAAAGAAATGATGCAAAGACTGCTCACAAAGAGAAGTATCATCAGTCCTATATCAGTCAGTATATAAGAAATCAAACAGAAATCAAATAACACCGACATTTTATTAACAACATAGATGTTTTTGAAGAGAACGTAATTTAACATAAACACATTAAACATTTTAGGTCATTTTGTAGCAACGCGGCCATCTAATTCCAAGAGCTCTACAAACCCCTTTTTAGCCCCTAATTTAGCATCACGGAAGTTATTTGGACTTCCAGTTGACACATATTTTATGATAAGAAGCAGAATATCACAAATATTTTAACAATCTACGAGAAATTGAAAAATATCTGGGAAGTTGGTCCATTTGCAAATTTTCCAACAAGTTGGTGGAATTTCTGTGAAACTTTTTAGAACGTCCAATATTGTGATACGGTGGAAATTCCGCGAAATCCATTGAACATTAAAAAAGTAGTTGATTTTTTTATTCTCGTTTTGGCTCGGTACTAAAATTTATCGAGTTGTAAGAAGTTTAAGTTCTTCCTAAAACTTAAGTACCCTAAGCTTCTGGGATATTCCCTGAACTATTAAGTTTATAGAGCATCTGGGAAGACCCTTGAACTTCCAAGAAGATCTCAAAAATTATGGAACAAAAACCTTGGAATGTTTCTTAAACTTTTGAGAATGGACCGAAAATCTTTAGAATTTTCCTGAATTGCTGGGACGTTTAAGGAATTCTGAATTTCTAGCGTCTTCAAGGACGTGATCCGTTCAGTTTCGACTCTTGTTTTCCGCTGCCAAATTACAAATCAACATTAGCTAATATCGTTTAAATGAAATGCATGCATTCACACACTCACCTTCAGCCAAACGAAAGAACAAGTATTCATTGGTACGAAAGAAAAAGTTATTTGGTCAAACACTGAAAAACAAACTTTTGATCTCTGATGTTGATTGATTGACAGAATGACAGGTGTTGGTGGGTTAAACAACCAGAAATACGACACCAGTTCGGGGAAAGCGAAGTTGGTCTATTTTTGCTGCTTCTATTCAAGTTTTGTTGATGCAAGTCTAGTATAAAGTCGTTCAAAAATAGACCACCGCTGAAGATGCCCTAAGGATTGATTATTTCTTTCACTATTGGAAAGCGCATTTGACTTCGTTATGTGCGAAAATGGATATAAATTGCGCGTTAGCATTGAATTGCCGTTATGGTTTCGGAGAACTCACTTATTGTTTCATTCGAAATAATTGTTCCGAGTACATTTCGACGATAAATTATAAAAGTACACTTTTATAAACGTTTTCGCATTTTTAGAAGTCGACTCGCCGTCCAGTATGCAATAAATACTCTAGATGAACGCTGAAATCGATAATGTACAGCCACATGTAGTATATATAATCGGACATGTTTTTCAAGATAACAACCCAAATTAAAGGTATTTCCAATGCCAAAAATTGTAGGTGAAATGATCCAATTAATCACTAACAATTCAGTTTCTTATCGAACCGTTTTCCTCTTGTGGAAGGACACCAAGCGGCTACTCGCGCTATTACTACGTTAATGTGAACATAGTTCATAGGAAAATTGTACATAATTAGGTTAAAGTATCTGTCAATTGTACGTATTATATATAAAGTTTATAAAGTAGTAATTATTAGCAATTTTCGTTTCTACAGGGTGTCTCACAATAGGTGTCACTAAAACACAATGGGATTACAACAAAACAAATCAACGAATTCATAGCATTTATTTTTCCTTCAAAAGATACATGTTAAAGAAATAAACCATATTAATTCAATTCGAATCTCTCGCGCTTTTCCTTGATAACTTTAGGCAAACGCTTTGTAAACCCATCGCAGCTGGCACGCACGATTTCCTGCGGAATTTGGTCCCAAATATCAACCAAATGTTTCTTGAATCTATCTAAAGTAAGTCCTTTCGTAGGGCTTATATGTTGAAGCATATAACCCCAAACAAAGAAGTCAAGTGGGTTGAGATTCGGTTAAGATGCAGGCCATTCTTCGCTTGTGATGAATTCTTCTTTGCCTTGTGAGCTGGAGTTGCGGCCTGTTGGAAACAATATGGTGTATTCCCATATAGCGTTTAGGCATGAGGAAGTAGATGGTTCTTCAAAACCTGCTCGATGTAACATTCAGTGTTTATTTTCACGTTAGGTTCTATGAAAAGAAGCGGCAGTTTTCCTTTTCGTGGAACGGCGTCCCATGCCATGATTTTCGATACATTCTAATAGCGTTCTACAGCTGGTTAATCTCTTGGAATATTGGCAAGACTTTAGCCATACACTCGATCATTTTGTTGATTATAACTGAAGGAAGAACTTTTCATTCGAAAATACAATCTCGCAGTCACCGTGCCGAGACAACGGTTTTCTGCTTCTTTGGGCCCTGATCGTGAACCCGTTGTTTCTTGTACGGCCTGCATTCCAGATCATGTCTGAGGAGTCTGTTCATTAAAGGAGGGAATATTTAAAATTGTTTGCTCAATTTACGGCCAGATACGGCCGGATTACGTCTTATTCGCTCCCTCACACACTTGATCTTTCTATTCGTTATGGCAGTTCGTCTGGCACCTCCTTTGTGTTGAATATGGACATTTCCAGTTTCCTTGAACCGTTTCAAGGTACGAACAACAAAACGCTTACTCACTCCGAACTGATTAAGGCTATTGAATATCTGACACGGTCTAAGCTTTTGCAAATGTAATTTTAAAACTTGCTACCTCATGGCTTCCATGGTAGCTGATAAATATAAACAAACGGAATCTCTTATTTATCTTCAGCTATAACCTGCCAAAAGAAAACAATCAAAACGGGTATAATCAACTCAGCTGTTAAAATTACCCAGCTGAAGTAAACCAAGACTGAAAAAAGGTGACACCTATTGCGAGACACACTGTATATTTTCTCCTAGCTACTGTTTTTATTGTCTCAGTACCGATCAGATTAGGGACTCACCTATCAATCAAAGATTAGACCATTTCAGTTTGGAGACATTCATTAATTTAAGTTTACTCACTAGTTCAGCATCCCTTTTAATATTATTTTAGTTTAGAGCAGTACTACTCTTAGTACTTATCGGAATTTTATTACTAAATTTACGAACCATCGCACTGCAAATCTTCTAAATTTTTTTGTATCTCGAGTTTTATTTTTATTTTGATTACATTTCTCATACCTTTCTTTCTTCTCAATTATGCTCCACCGAGTTTTCAAAAGGCACAGGGTGAACCAGCAACACGCATCACTTTGCAGACTGAGTTGCCAGTGCTGCAGGTTTTAACGTTACATGCCCCGGTCCGTTAACCTGGTTCAGGTGTCTTATCTGGTTCAGTGTCACCTTCAGCTATCTCCGGCACAGCAAGCTTCGCTCAAACCCTTTCCAGCACGCCACTGTTCATACGAACCCAGGCCTTGCATACTCTGCCATCTCCAGAAACTATGGGCTCCTCAACGATCCCACGCACTCAGTACTTTTGCTTGTCACCATCTACGATGTAAACTACATATTCCTTGATCCACCGTTTTCACATGTGATCAGCTATCTCCTGCGATCGTTGATAGTTGAACGAACGAGTCTCTCCCATACTCCCATGCGCAATCCTCGTTGATGTCTCGAACCACCTCCTAGCTAGGCCCCTTCAGATTTGTTCCGTTGCCTGAAAATATTTCTAACGGAGGGCCCCGGTTGGAAACGAAGCGGTTAATCGCCATCAGGCATGACTGCGTGGCCAAGTAATGTGCTACTTCGACGTGAACGACGGCCAGACGACACTGTTATCTCCTCGAAGGGGTCGACACTCACGGAGTAGAACGATCGTAGATATGGTGTTACTCTCATCGAGTTCGGCTCTTGGCGACTCTGCACTGTATATAGGTCTTCGCCATTTAAGATACAAGACTGCCTATCTGCGGGATTTCGAAACGCTGTGGCAGCTTGTTCTTTACGGTCTCTCTATAACCTTGGCCGAAACGTTCGTGGTGATGCTGAACGATTTTCCAGGTAACGGCAACAAATTACCATTGCCAATGTTGACGAGAATCGCAAGTCGATAGGCTATCCACGCTCTAGTCGGAAGTTCCAAGTTCTTCATCGGGATCTTCAACTCCTTCGCTGAACACATCCGCTTGTACCATCCGCATCAACCAGGTTTCTGTCTGCTCATACTCTCGCTCCGAGTTTGCGACACTAGATGATTACTCGGAAGTATACTCTTTACTAGTATTTCCGTCGGTTTATGTGTTTCTAGCGGCGACCCTACAGCTCGAAAATATGCAACACATCCGTCAGCACCTTTGCTTACGTCTCCGAAGTGACTCCTAGGAATTCTGATGGCTTCGATCATCGGCAGCACTTTCGTCCAACGGATCCACTTTTCGAATGATTCATCGTTGATTTCTTCGTCCTAGTCGAAGCCGGTGCTCCATAGATCCTGAACTAGCATGCAGCTGATGACGGTGAATGGGGAGAGCAAGCCCTGCGGAGCAAACATCGCCATAACACAACTCAACACGATCCTTTTGTTTGGCCGTTCAACCCATGGAGAACTGGTCTCGTCCAGCGGTCTAAAACAGGAAAATGTCTTCTTCTGGGTCCCATTCACAGGACTCTCTCGGTTTGTGTATTCTTGTCCAAGCTGAAATGAACCGCAGGATTAGATTTCTGCTTGGCCGTCGTTTCCAGAAACCGCTTGGAAATGTCCCTGAATCGGAAACCGCCACGACAGGAGATGTATTTCACCTGATTCGCCAATTCTAACGAATCCTCGACGGTATCCACGTTGTTGTATCGTCCACATAATGTTTTTTCAATTATACGAATTGAGCAGACGAAACTCGTAGAAATTCGGTTGCAAACTCGGCAGCGTTTAAATTTGTAATGTTCTGCGCCGAACAGGGAGAGCAGGTAGGCTCGAACGTAACTCATCGATGACGTACATTGTTGGAGCATCCACAGGATTTGACAGGAACAAGCATCTCAGAGTTTGTATATCTGCTGCCCGTCAGAGCAGGTGAAACATTTCTTGAACGTCTCCCCCAAAAGCTGTTCTGGCTTCACGAACTTGGTTAAGGACCGCCGCATGTCCGGTCCTTTGAGCAGTTCGGTGTTTAGCGAGTCACCGTCTACCGTACCTAGATCTAGGAATTTTTCATTAAGGAAAACTTCTCGACTCCCTGTACATAGCGTATGATTGTACTTGCCACACAATCATACTAATGCAAAAATGCTAACTGGCATCGAAAGCTCTCAATTAATAACTGTGGAAGTGAATTTAGAACACTAAGTTGTGAGCAAGCAATCAGTTAATTGTGAAAGCAATAAGCTTGAAATGCTACCGTACCGATTTCCGCGGTTTGACCACCAAGTTTAAGGGAACCAAACTTACCAAACTTTATTTTTGTTCGCTCTAGCTAGCTCCTCCGCTGTTAAAATATGTTCATATACATTAATTGTTATGTTATTAATTCTCCGTGCGAGGAGTAACGATTATGATGTAGAAGGAATAACTATACAAGCCACAGTGGTACGTGAGCGTCTTTCCATGCGTCAATTTTTGCCTGTTGAAGTGGCGGACTTGTTCCGTTACTACAACCTACCCCGCAGTGGGATGTGAGGCAAAGATTGACGTCCATGGTTCGAGTACCATTGGATACATGCCCTTTCGCTCAATTTTCAAAAAAAAAAAACCCATTAAATGTTCCTACCTGCCGCACTCTGACGGAACTTTCACTTTCTCTTCACATCTTTCATTCTAGCCAAAAACATTAATGTTCACTCTTGGTGCCTCATGGTGATGAGCGAACATCTCCTTCTACATCATATGTTCATAGCCTTTCACCACTTACTTCGCTAGATGTTGATGAACGTTCTGTTTGAGTTCATGATTTTTATCCAGCTTTGTCGAGGGCTCGCTGGTTTTTTGCCGACTCGGGCACCGCCCTACAGGTCTCGGTTCCCTCGAGTATGTACTGGTTGCACAGCATCTCATACAAGCCCTCATTATTGGTAGGTTCAACGGAACGGGCATTTGCGTAGCTTTCCGCTACGATAGCAGCTGGATTTCCCGGTCCGTAGATGGTCTATCCTAGTCTGTATCTCACAGCGATCGGTTGATAGGGCTTCTCACGCGTGTTCTCAATGGAGCAAATGCGTGCAGGTTTTCCATCCGATTATGATGTGAGGTTCTTCCAAAGCATAGCTCATCACTGGCAAGTCTTCCAAGTGCAGGAACCGATCCTGGATTACTTCGAATTGCAACGCTTGACTCGGCAACTTTAATCCAGCCACCGTGTAGGCGTCCTTCAAAGAAGCATTTCACATGACCCTGACTGACTGACTGACATGACTGACAGCTTGATATCCACCTTCTTTGAGCGACGCTCCTAGCGCTTCACTTTATCCGTCCACGGTACCACCAGCGCACAGTGGGCAAAAATGGATCCAAAATCCCATTAATTTAGATGGCGCAGGGTAGAAGTCCTAAAAAATAGCGTATCTTATGGGAAAAAATGCGGGGAAAATATTGCTCTCACTTGCACTGTACTTATGTTAAAATGTTTGAAAAATCGAGTGGTGATGTTTTCGTTTTGGGTTGACCACAGTAAATTGTCCATTTTACCCGATTTCCCTGCATACTTGAAAAACCTCATATACCGATTCTCCAGACAATTTTACGTAAGTACAGTGCAAGTGAGAGCAGTATTACTAGCGCCGATCTTCAAAACAGCATGATTTAAATGATAGTATTAAATTATGAGGGGGTTTCGGGTGAAATGGACAACTTACTGTGGTCAACCCTGAACGAAACTATCACCATTCGATTCTCCGGACATTTTTACGTAAGAACAGTGTAAGTAAGAGCATTATTACTAGCGCCGACCTTCAAAACGGCATGGTATATAAGGTTATAAAATTATAGGGGGAAATCGGGTAATATGGACAATTTACTGAGGTCAACCGTAAACAAAACCATCACCACTCGATTTCCCAAACATTTTTACATAATTGTAGTGTAAATGAGAGCAATATTACTGGCGCCAATCTTCCGAACCACATGGTCTATGAGTTTATGCATGTGTAAGGAAAAATCGGGTAAAATGGACCACTTCCTGGCATCCGATCGAAGTAAAATTTGTTCCCTACAGTTTTTCAGCTTGTTTTGCAAATTTACAGTGCATTTGGGTTCAATATAATTGCACCAAGTTTAGTTTTTGGGTAATAATTCTAGTTTGCATCCAAGAGGAGGGGAGAAATGGGCAAAATGGGACACTTACTGTGGTCAACCCTAAATGAAACCAACACCATTGGATTCCCCGCATTTTTTCCCATAAGATAAGCTATTTTTTAGGACTTCTACCCTGCGCCGTCTAAATTAATGGGATTTTGGATTCATTTTTGCCCACTGTGCAGCGGTTCGATGGCTCCATCCGCGTTCCCCTCGTTGATAACTATCTCCTTCACGAGCGTAGTGGATGACCCCTCGTCCAAGAATACCAGAACATCCATTGCGTAGTCACCGAAGTACAAGGTAATGCGTACAAGTACCGTCCGTGAAGATATCGGGTGCGTTTTCGGACTCGTTTGAAACTAGCAAAGGACTTCGAAAAGGTAATGGTCTTTCATTACTCCTGTTCAATACGGCGCTAGTAGGTGTTATGAAACGTGCGGACTTTAACATGAGGGGTACGATTTTCAATAACTCCGGCCAGTTCATCTGCTTCGCTGACGACGTGGACATTGTAGGCAGAACGTCCCAAGTGGTAGCTGATCAGCAGCTACCAATTGGAACCAAGCTGAAACGTGCAGCGAAAAAGGTTGTATTGAACGTGAATGCGTCGAAGACTAAGTATCTGATGGCTAGAGCTCGCATAGGCAGAACTGTGACAATCGACGAAGATGAGTTCGAGGTGGTGGACGAGTTTGTGTACCTCGGAACATTGGTTGCATCGGATAACAACTGCAGCAGAGAAATTCGGAGCCTCATTATTACCGGAAGTCGTACCTACTATGGACTCCACAAGACCTTGAGCTCTGGTAAACTTCACCCCCTTACAAAGTGTACCATGTACAAAACACTGATAAGACCGGTAGTTCTCTACGGGCATGAGTCGTGGACAATGCTCGAAGAGGACCTGCAAGCACTTGAAGTTTTCGAACGACGCGTGCTTAGGACCATCTTTGGCAGTGTATGTGAAAACGGACGAGAAGGGTGAACTACGAGCTGGCGTAGCTCTATGGCGAACACAGTATCCAGAAAGTCTCTAAAGCTGGATGGGTATAATGAGCGGGACATATTGTAAGAATGTCGGACAATAACCCCGCAAATATAGTGTTTGCCTCGAATTTAACCGTTACAAAACGCAGAGGAGCGTAGCAAGCTAGGTGGTTAAACCAAGTGAAGCAAGCCCTTGACAGTGTGGGACATTGGAGGAACTGGAGACAAGTAGCCCTCAACCGAGTTTTATGGAGAAATGTGATGCAGGTGCAGTCCTAATAGGACGTTGGACCAGCATAAGAACCACGTACATTCCGGTAAAAGACCCAGATTTCATCGAACTCACTTGAATTTGTCCGATTCCGACCAGCGAACGAAGAACTGTAAGCGGTTATTACATCAGCGGTTGAATTGTTCGGATAGCGTACTTGCCATTAATGGTGGGTTGGAAGACCCTGGTGACCGCTGGGCTCGACTGTGGCGGGGGGCTTGAGGGCTTCCAAGATGCCAACTTGATGGATCAGGAATAGTCGGGTTGATAATGACACCCATATATTGCCAGCATCAGCGGGTTGGAAGACCCTGTCACCACACCCACACACAGGGCCGAGACTACTGATGCCCGCTGGCAGGAATGGCTCGACAAGGCGGTGGGCTCGAGGGTATCCATGTTACCAACTTCATTGCGTAAAGTTGGCGGGACATTGCAGTGATGTACGACTGTGTTGAAGACAGGAAGAGATTCCTGAAGCGAAGAATTGAATTGGATTCATAGTTCTTGGCTGGATTAGCAAGTTGGAAGACCCCAGCGCCGAGCACAGTTATGGAATGCAGGGATTTGGAGCATATATAGAGCTGATGTCCAGATAAAGTGTGAAGCGAAGTTGAAGAGTGGCGGTTACGTGTCACAGTGCAGTTGTAACGTGAGAAGGAATCAGGCAGATGGACGATATTTGCACGTGCATATTTGCCTGAGATAGATTGTCGGGAGATCCCATCACCAGCCACAACCGAAGGGCCAGGAACTAGCGGTAAGCACGACTTGGTTGGGTGGCTCAAGGGCAACCATAGTGCTGTAGGCAATGCGTCCTGGATATATATGGCAACAGCTGGCGGAGACTTTCGTATTAATTCGTTGCTACGGTAAGTGCAATTGGTTATTAGCAACAGAGAGTCTCTGAAATTTTTGCGAGCTGTAGTCCTTGAACTGACCATGTCGACTGCATTGCTCTTCAAAGTTGGGTCGAGTCCAATTTTGAACGAAAGGAAGGACTGGTTGTACCTTTAGCCACCATTTTTGCCACCTCAGGGTCATCGTCAAATCCTAAATAAGCTTTGACCTAGGTCGAAATTGCCTCATTCGTCACATCAGGTCTAATGCGAGACATATAAAGCCAGAACTTGTTAGCTGGCTTTTCCCTGACAGGCACAGAAACAACATTTTGGCTAATCTGCTTCGATTCAATTTGACACTCAGGAGGTTTTCGTGCCACTGAATCTGTTGCAACTATTGGCACGCATCGATTCACCAGCAGACGGCCATAGATTGATTGCTGCAGACTGCAATGTCAAAGCAGGCTTGGCAGAAATCTTTATTTCGGTATGGGGATTTTCAATAGCATTACAGAGCGAAGTCGAGAGTGGTTTGTCATCCGCCTGACTCGTTATGGCTCTGAGATGGGAGTTTTCAAACAAGTCGGCACTGTTATCACACATTCAATAGAAGTTCTCCCTATGTGTCGTGAAGTAGTTCATAAGGGCGGGTTTAGGTCATTGTGGAATTAAATCTCAAATCCAGTACATCCGCACTTATCAATAGTTGTTGACATACTTGCATCTTATGTGCATTACAAAATTGAACGATTGAAAATAACTACACCTGAATTAAATGCGATGTTTGTTCTTCTCTTTCCAGATTCCGCAAAATGTACGGCATGTACATCAGTCTCGTACTTTCGTGAACACATCTATCTAACAAATAAATAGAAAATAAGCTGTTACATATACGCGTATTCCCAGTGTACGTACCTACTAGATATTTACCATTCAAACGAGAGATCCAGCAAACAAAACATGGCCAACCTAACTGATGGCGATCAGAGCTTTTGTAATGCATCACAATCCGGTGCTACCGGAACGGTCGGTACGGCAGTGGTGACCGCTACCAGTCCCGCGGGAGTTGCTGGAACGCCATCGACTGGTGGTGGAGGTGGTAGTGTATCTTCAAACCAGGGCAGTGGGAGTGTGTGGGCAGAATTCTGCGAACGACATGCACGTGCTGCCTCGGCGGACTTTGCCCGATCCTGCGTGCATTACATTACCACCAACCTGCCGGAGTCAGCCCGACAAACTGTTTCACATCGGGATTTTATGAGGCGCTTTGTCGAGTGCTTTCAGGAACACTTTGAGCATGACTTCCATCGAAGGCGGATGCAGTGCAAGGTAAATTTCGGGTTGGGGTTTAAATCAGAGAAAATGGAAAAAAAAGGTCTGAATGACGAAGTGTTCGACGGCTTGAAAAATCCGACCACCCACGGACGTCTAAACGGCTAATTGAGTTTATTTTCTTTAATTGCATCCACAAATCAATAACAGTAGCCTCTCTCTGAAGCTAATACCAATATCGGCTGGAAGTGCTGAGCAGAATGCGATGGATCCGTGGTTGTTCAAATTGATTGGAGCTGATTATTTTGTTATTGTTATTAATTCAATCGTCTTATCAGCGGTATGCTGTTTGCGTTTCCTCACTCGCTTATGCCGTGCCGCTTTCGTCATCTCGTGGTCAAGTTCATTGTGCTGTTTTCAAGCATTACGGCGAATTTGGAAGTCTGTTTTCCATTTTGGCTAGATACTGTACCGATGATGGTGAAATTAAAATAGGATGCGTCGGTTATATAACTTTTCTTATTCCTCTTGCATTTTTGCAGACCGGTAATGGAACTGTTGTCCTGGAGGAGAGCGATTACTCAGAGGACACCGATTCACCCAAAACCAACCACAAGCCCTTCTTTCGAAGACTTTCGTTCAAGGGCCTGCGCAAGGGCAAGGTAATTCATGTGAGCATCCCATCCAATTCGTCCTGCCGTCGTGTTCGATTGCGCATATTAATTTTGTCATTGAATCTTGTAGGCACTGTTCCATAAACAGCACTCGGACGAAGTGGAACTGTCCGGCAGCCGGGTGAGCAAAACCAAACTGGCAAAAATAGTGGTCGAGTGCAGAAAGGAAGGCACCGTTAACTACCTGACACCAGAAAGCCTGGACCAGCCCAGCAATTCCCACAAATGGGAAAAGTGCAAGCTTGTGCTGGTGAAGACAGTCGGTGGCTACATGCTCGAGTTCTATTCTCCGCCAAAGTCACAAAAGGTAAGAATATAATGATGATGAGATAAGGGCGTTGTCCCAGTGGTCATAAGATGGGGATACTGTTAGGTAGGACGCTCATTTACTCATTTAAGACTCACGAGCTTGACTCATTTGTCAGCAACTCATATTAAAAACCAAATTTCAAAATACAATGATGATGCACTTGTAGAGTATGTTGTTTCTACAATTGTACCTAAGAGTCCGACAAATGAGTCAAATTCATACCGCAGACAGATATGGATGCTCGAACAAAACAATTCAAATTTGTGGTGTAAAACTTCAACTCTAATTACGTTGGAATCATCTTGCACAGTTGCGCCGCCGAGTCAACTTATTGCTACATTAAATCTGACAGTTTGACTGGCAACCCATTTTTCCCTTACCAATAAATACAAATTTGGGGCGCTATCTGTTACGCTATTGCTTCTTGATATCTTGGGGAAAGCCATGTTTTTACTCATGTAAATGAGATAAAGTCGAACGTCTATTTGGGCTCATACTAAACGAGCCGTCCCACCCTTGGATACTGTTTGCTTCTCTGTGGTTTGACGTATAACACCAAAATTGTAGTCTTTGGTAAGGCTTATGAGGAAGATTTATGAAAGTTCTGAGGTCGCATCAGTTGTGGGCCATCATGATCATTTTTTTTTCAGTTCAAGTGTATTTTTATCTAATTTCTCGGCAAGCATTTGAAAAGTGCTTATTCACGTTGATCATTCCAATTTGGTTTATCACGGCTAAACAATTGTATTTGTGGCTCTGCTTACAGCTTATATCGAGAGAAGAGATTGTGAGCTTGTGGCTCAACGCACACATAAACTATGTGAAAAATGCGTTTACAACCGCGTTATTCCCAAAAGAACAAAATAATCAACTAAGAAGATAGACCTTTTTAAAATTTTAGGCGGCAATTTAGCTCCAACATGAACAAACACTTTCTCTGCTAATTTATCGGAAGTTGAATACAATTCCTTCAAATTGAATATATCAATGGAAAGAGATAAAGTTCCTCTTCCTTAAAGAGTGCTTAATTTGTATTTGTGACCTTTTCAAGAGAAAATGAAGAAAACTTTTTCCTTAACACCACTCATAAGCTTTTGAACAGTGCTTTCTCCTACCATTTTCACCACATTTGGCCAATCTTTCTTATATTTTTCATCTTCTTCTTGTACCCG
Source organism: Aedes japonicus (assembly GCA_034211315.2). Taxonomy (NCBI): domain Eukaryota; kingdom Metazoa; phylum Arthropoda; class Insecta; order Diptera; family Culicidae; genus Aedes; species Aedes japonicus. The sequence continues at coordinate 136,527 of JASCZW010000454.1, read as the reverse complement.
TCGGTTCGTTTTTTAGAACCATTTTAACAGGGCTGTCGTCACACATTCTAACAACATGCCCAGCCTATCATAGTCGACCGATTTCAGCGATGTGTACGATGGGAGGTTCTTCCAGCAACTGATGCAATTCGTGGTTCATTCGCCTGCTTCACGATCCGTCTTCCATCTGCACTCCACCGTAGATAGTAAGCAGCACCTTACGTTCAAAGACACCAAGGGCGCGTTGGTCCTCCACTAGCAATGTCCATGTTTCGTGGCCGTAGCGAACTACCGGTCTAATTAATGTCTTGTAGATGGTCAACTTTGTAGTTCGGCAAACTTTGTTCGATCTTAGCGTCCTTCGGAGTCCAAAGTAGGCACGATTGCCAGCCATAATGCACCTTTTTATCTCTATGCTGGTGTCGTTGTCGGTGGTCACCAATAAGCCCAGATACACGAAATCGTCTACTACCTTGATTTCATCACCGTCGACCTGAACTTGTGGTGGGAGGCTAACATTGTTTCCCGTGAGCCTCTTCCCTTCATGTATTTTGCTATCGCTTCATGATGTTTTTTTTTGATTCGATGGACTTATGCATCAACAATGCAAATCGTATTCCTCTTATATTCAATAGTTGCTTACATCGCCCCATGTGGAAAAGATATGTAGGGCAGTGCAAAAGAGTGAATTGAGGACTATTGGAGTCGGTTCTTAAGAACATACACTACCAATTAGCTCTCACTTCGAGTTTTGCTGAACACAAATCTCTAATACTATTAAGACTTCATGCATGATATTTTCAAGAAATGCTTGCTTCTCTGGAGCATCCTTTGGTTAGCAATTTGAACCCTTTTGGATTCCATGTTGCTGTGATTTTTAGTTTTAAACACTTGAAGTGAAAATTATTCTAAGCTTTAATTTATATTGGGAAAGGACTCGGTCGTGTGCCTTAAGACAACTAGAAGTGAAATGTCGTAATTACTGCTTTGACTGCATCCCATATAGATGTTTATGTAGAGGGAGGACTTTCGATTTCGACAAGGATCCTCACCGACGATTGATCATCAATGTGTGAGAGAACATTAAATTCATTGATGATGACCAAATCCACATTGATGTCATTCAGAAATGAGCGGCATCTAGCTCCCATCCCCAAAGAACTGCTCATGATGGCTAACAAAGCATACACTATATGTAAGCAATATTTGGAACATCCATACCGGAAAAAGGACGAAAAAAGAGAAGAAAAACGGAAGGCGCTAGCAAGGTAGGAAAAAGCAGAGCAAAATAAGCAACAAATGAATAACTTAAAATCGTCGATTGAAAAGTAAGAAGACGAGTTGAAGATACTTTTAAAAAAGGAGGTTGAGAAAGTATGAACTGCTGGAAAGTACGTTCTAATAAATGTGTTAATAATAATGTCCGAATATTTATAATTTCAGATTGTTTATGGAAGCAAACTCGCGCCTCAAAAACGCCATTGAGAACAATAATATGGCTGAACTTTTAACTATCCTAAAGTCACTATTTGGTCACTTTTTTATTCCCTGTAAGTCACTATTTGGTCACTATTTTCGGTCACTAAAGTCACTACTATTACGTCAGATAACCACTACCAGCCCTGACCTAAACAAAATTTGAAAGTATTCATTCTACAGAATGTCGTTTTGCCAATTTGAAACTGAAACTGCAGAACATATACTCTGCAATTGTAGAGCATTACTCAATCAAAGGATGTCAATATTTGGAAAGGGGTTACTAGAGCCCCCGAAATTTGGCAAAACGATCGTGGTAGGGTATTAGACTTTCTAAAACAAGTCGAGCCTAACTGGGATCAGGGGCTATGTCAACCAATGTCCATCACACCCTAATTGTGACAGGATATTTGACTTGCATCAAATCAAATAGCGGTCATACAACAATAATCCTAATGAATGGATGCCGTTGTGTTTTGGCTCTACAGAAAGAAAGAAAAAACAGTAAGGATGCTATTGGGGCCACTCACAGAGTGTGATAGTGGCATTTCATTAGGAAAACAAGGCAATTCATCTCAACGCCTGAAAGCCAACTTGGACCGATCTACACCAACAGTACGGATGCCGCTGGAGTCACTTACAAAATGGGACAGTGGTTTATTTGTTCCAAGAGAGGGTGGCCCGACGAGCCCGACTACTTCTCATGCTCACGCGATTACTCGCGCCACGAACAAATGCAACCGAAACAATAGACAAAACTCTATGCCCGATAGCAAAATGTTGCGAAACAAAGTAAAGACTGGAATCGGAAAAAATGAGACACACAAAAATTATCACCAAAAATTAATTTTAAATCGGATTCTTCTCATTTTCCGGGATTAAATAACTATATATTAGCTATGTTTTGGCATAATTTATTTATTGAGTTTCCTCCCCTAAGCTGAATGCTCGTACATTTCTCTTAACACTGCTCATGAGATCTTGGGCGAGGCTTTGTCCATCTTCCTTACACAATTTCTCCCAGTTTTTCTTCAAAGCTTCATCGGTTTTAAATGTTTTTCCGCTTTTCTTGAACTTCTTCTTCATTATCGCCCAAAACTTTTCGATCGGACGAAGTTCTGGTGTATTCGGCGGGTTCGCCTCCTTCGAGACCACATTAACGCCCTTCGCTTCGTACAAATCCATTACAGGCTTGGCGTAATGGTACGAACCGAGATCCGGCCAGAACAGCGTGGGACCACGGTGAGAGTGGAGGAAGGGCAAGCATTCCTCTCGATAAATCTGCCCGTTTATGGTGCCGGTTGTGACGAACGGCTTGCCGCACTCGCAGATCGCCAGCCACAACAGGTACTTCTTCGCGAATTGGTCCATTTTTCGCTTCTGAAACCTCCATGCGGGACGTACCGACAACAAACTCGAGGCCGGGGATTTGTTTGGTGTCCGCCTTGATATACGTCTCGTCATCCATGACGAGACAGCCTGGCACTCACGGTACAGCTTCCGCGCACGCAATTTGGCCACCGTGTTTTGCTTGTCATTCCGGTTTGGTGCCTTCCTGACCTTAAAAGCACGTAGCCCAGCCCACTTCATGGTGGACGAACTACTTCGACGAATTGACCTTTTTGGCCACGTCTCGGGTGGAAAGGTTCGGGTTATTCTTAAAGTACTGCCTTATCTTCCGCGCCTTCTCTGGGTATTCCGTGTTCGGGTTTCGGCCGCTTTCAGCGCGCCGCTCGATGGTCTGCGTCTCCTGGAACATCTCCACTACGCGAGACACGGTGGAATGGTGGATTCCAAGCCTTTTGTCGATCCATATGTGCGACTGACCAGGATTATCGATCACCGCGCCCAAGATTTGCTGGCGTAGCTCTTCTTGTTTTGAATGCATCTTGAAAACTACTTGACAAATCGCTATAAAATTTTGCACACATAAACATAACACTATAAACTAGTATTAAAATTAAAAATTTCATTAATTTTTACCAACGCGATAAAAAGTTACACCCAAAACAAAGTGTCGCATTTTTTCCGAGTGGAAACTTTAGATACAATGAGTAACAATTACCTGTCTTGCTCCACGTCCTTGAGAGCACTTACTACCTCACGAGTCGCCTGTATCCAACTCCACAGGCGTCCGTCAAGCCTCTGGTACACCAATTCATCTCCATGCCCAACCGAAGCACACCAACTTAAAAAGTTTTGAAAAATAGAGAGATATTAGATATTGTCTTCAAAATTTGGTAGAAATAAATTATTTGTTACCTGAAAAGAAACAAAATTTAGAACAAAGATATAAGTAGAAGCCTTGTAGCCCCCCGGATGTTCGAAGAGCATGGCCTTTCTATGAAAAAATTGTTGCGGGTTGTCGATGGTTGATTACAACTATGTGTTGGGCACCATTGGCTGAAATGAGCCCTGAATGAGAATAGTGAGAACATTTTATTGAATAAACAACTACAATACTCAGTTGTTTATTTAGCTGAAGCTCATTTATTTGTTCAACATCACATTTAGGATAAGACAACAATAGTACGTTGTCTATACTCGGTTTGCGGCTGCCGCTCTCCAACCTCGGTCACGCCCAATGCTCGCCAGATCACGCTCCATCTGGTCCGCTCCACGCCTTTTTGTGCCCACCGGATCAGAAGCGAACACCAACTTGGCAGGGTTGTTGTCCGGCATTCTTGCAACATGCCCTGCCCACCGTATCCTTCCGGCTTTGGCCACCTTCTGGATGCTGGGTTCGCCGTACATTGCAGCGAGCTCGTGGTTCATCCTTCGCCGCCACACACCGTTCTCCGGTACACCGCCGAAAATCGTCCTTAGCACGCGTCGCTCGAAAACTCCGAGTGGCCGTAGAGGACCACCAGTCTTATTAGCGTTTTGTACATGGTGCATTTGGTGCGGGGGTGAATCTTTTTAGACCGCAGTCTCTTCTGGAGCCCGTAGTAGGCACGACTTCCGCCTTCGCATTTCACGACTCGTATTTATGTCAGCCGTCAGCAAGGATCCGAGATGAGCAAATTCCTCCACCACCTCGAAGGTATTCCCGTCTATCGTGGCATTACTTCCTAGGCGGATCCGGTCGTGTTCAGTTCCGCCTACCAGCATGTACTTTATTTTCGACGCATTCACCACCAGTCCGACCTTTGCTGCTTCGCGTTTCAGGCGGGTGTACAGTAGCCTGGGACACGGACATATGAAAGAAAAAAATATTCGCTCCCCAATGATTTTTGGAAGCCTTTTGGGTCCCATAATAACTGTGCAAAATTTCAGCTCGATCGGTGAAACTATATTTTTGCTCTCGAGGTTTTAATTTTACATAGGATTTTATATGGCAAAACTTACTTTTACATTGAATAATCTGGCGAGGTGACCCGTTGCCATCTAGAAATAAGTGAACCAAATTTTCCAAAGAAACTTTTCTTTGAAGACTGCAAAGCGATCCGACGATTGTGGAAAAAGTTATTGAGCTAAAACTGACTACAATCCAAACGAACGGCTCATTGAACTGTTTTTCCTAACAACACTGCCACCTGCAGCATGGCCTGTAGCCTGCTGCTGTTGGCGCGAAGCAACCACGTTGTTGTGGGGCGTTCACTCGGCATGGAGGAAAGCCGTTATCATGCACATAGAACATTTTGACAGTTGACTCCGTTTGAACGAAGTTATACAAAGCTTCCGTTGCGAGTTCAAATTATAATCTGTTGCTTGAAGAAAATGGAACAGTGTCGATTCCTTTTGTTGGCCTAGTTTTAAACTAGTTCAAACCTAAAATAATACCAACAAAAAGGGATGCGCTTCAAGTGATGTTTTATTATAATTATTTGAAGCATTATGCCATCCCAGAGTGCATCGAAGAAGTGGCTCAAATGGTTGTAAAGTTAAAATGAAAGTTAAAATGGGTTTGAAGTTAAATGAAGTATTGAAGTCTTAGTAGCGGGGCACATTGACTAAAATACGATTTTTTTGCAAAGTCCAGATGTACCAGTTTTGTAAATTGTACCAATATTTTGAACGCTAAAATTTAGAATAAATTGTCTGAAAAAGATATTTATTCGTTTTTCCGAGCATCTTATTTTGCAGAGCTTCTGGTTCAGCCTATATTTCTTTTTTAGGAGGTCTTACTCTACTCTCGATGTTATTCTTTGAAATGTATAATTGTTGGGATAAATTTTGTGCAAAAACATGTAAAAAATTGCGAATAAATGACCCCGTTAAAAATAATAGGTCCACTATACCGGAAGCGTGTGCACAGTATCATCCAAACCAAAGATACTATGCGCATGACATCGGCTTTCCTCCATGCTGAGTAAACGCCTCACAACAACGTGGTTGCTTCGCGCCGACAGCAGCAGGCTACAGGCCATGCTGCAGGTGGCAGTGTTGTTAGGAAAAACAGTTCAGTGAGCCGTTCGTTTGGATTGTAATCAGTTTTAGCTTAATAACTTTTTCTACAATCGTCGGATCGCTTTGCAGTCTTCAAAGAAAAGTTTCCTTGGAAAATTTCCAAGAAGAAAATTTTGTTCACTTATTTTTAAATGGCAACGGGTCACCTCGCCAGATTATTCAATGTAAAAGTAAGTTTTCCCATATAAAATCCTATGTAAAATTAAAACCTCGAGAGCAAAAATATAGTTTCACCGATCGAGCTGAAATTTTGCACAGTTATTATGGGACCCAAAAGACTTCCAAAAATTATTAGGGAACTAGAATTTGAATTTTGACCCAGCCTAGTGTACAGCTCTACCGCCGTTCCAAATGTTCTTGCGATAATGTCCATGTCGTCCGCAAAGCACACAAATTGACCAGATTTCGTGAAAATCGTACCCCGGCTGTTGAGCCAGGCTCGTCGCATTACACCCTCCAGAGCGATGTTAAGCTGAAGCTCATTCGAGCTATATCTGATGAACTTAGTCGATGAATCAACCCTTTCAGATTTTGTAGGACCAGGGGCAAATAAGCTGCAGGGACCGGTGTTGGGTACCCTAGACAGTTTGTCTACCTGTACTGTAAAGCTGGGTATCGAATTCTCTCCGGAGAAAACTGAGTTAGTTGTTTTTTCTAGGAAGCGTGATCCAGCACAAATACCGCTTCAACTCATGGGTAAAACAATAACTCAAAGTTTGTCTTATAAATACCTAGGGATCTGGTTCGATTCTAAATGCACCTGGGGAAAGCACATTAAGTATCTGCACCAGAAATGCCAGCAGCGAACTGCGTACTATAAACCGGAACATGGCGGGGAGCCCACCCGGAAGATCTGATAAAGCTGTATCGTACAACGATTCTGTCGGTTCTCGAGTACGGTAGTTTCTGCATTCAATCCGCCGCGAAAACTCATATTCTGACGCTGCAGCGAATCCAGTACCGTTGTCTTCGTATCGCGTTAGGCTGCATGAACTCAACTCATACGATGAGTTTGGAGGTATTAGCAGGAGTTCTTCCTTTATCAGATCGTTTTGTGGAGCTATCGTTCCAGTTCCTCATCCGATGTGAGGTGCTCAATCCATTGGTAATTGAAAATTTTAAAAAGTTATTCGAACGAAAACTAAGTTCATTACATTGTACTATTGGTACATGACTCTGGAGGTGAGCCCTTCTTCGAATGTTTCTAATCGTGATTACTCCCAAGACTTCTCTAGTTCTACTGTAGTTTTTGATCTAACCATGAAACAAGAAGCTCGTGGAATACAAGATCAACTCCGTTCGGAGTACATTCCATCAATTTTTGCAAGTAAGTTTGGCCATATCAGATGTGACAGTAAGTTTTACTTCGATGGCTCAAAAATAAATGATTCCACTGGATTTGGTGTTTTTAACAAAATTCATTACGCCTCCTTCAAACTTCAAAATCCTTGCTCCATATACGTCACAGTGTTGGCGGCTATACACTATGCATTAGAGCGAATTGCCTCTCTTCCCTCTCATCAATTTTTAAGTTTTACGATGAGGCCAGCAAAGCACTCACCGTATTTCGTTAGCGAAATACGATCTCTTTTGAGTGCTCTATCAAACAATTTCTACACCATCACCTTGGTTTGGGTCCCTTCTTATTGCTCCATTCCGGGTAATAAGAAAGCGGTGGGCGCTATGACAGGCGATATTTATGATCGACAAATCGCCTTCAACGATTTTTTTGCTATTTTCCGTATGATCAGCTGGCAAAAAAAATGGGATGGAGGGGATTTGGGCAGATGGTTACATTCTATTCTCCCACAGGTATAAAAAAATCGTGGTTCAGAGGGTTGGATGTTAGCCGGGATTTTAGCATGGTAATGTGTCGTTTAATGTCCAATCACTACTCGTTAGGCTCTCATTTCTATCGAATGGGGCTCTCAGACACCAATCAATGCATCTGTGGTGCAGGTTATCAGGACATCAACCACATTGTCTGGTATTGCCTCGATTTCGAAATTGCCAGATCTGATCTTTGCGCATCCCTACAGACCCGAGGGAAACCAGAGAGGGAAGATATCAGAGACGTGCTGGGTAAGCTGGACTTGGACTATATAGGGCTAATTTACAAGTTCTTGAAAAAAAGTAGATGTATTCGTTTGATCCTCTCTTAGCTGTCGTTTTAACATGTCCACCTCGTCCACTCCCCCGTAATACCGCATCACGCCAGACCAACAGCAGCAATATCGCATCGCCAATCTGCTGTTGAAAGCCAACGTTAAGGTTCCTACTTCCCCATCCCTACCCGAATCATTGTAATCCCTAACCTCGACCAAGCCGCGAGTTTTTCGGCTTTCTAAAATTAACCTAGTTAGTAAGTTATTGTCGTTGTAAAAATGCAAAAGAACTCGGCTCCGTTATGCCTATGTCACTTAAGCCTCACAAATAAACAAGTAAGATAAAACAATTTTTTTCAGAGTTATTGCTAATACGCTGTTATGACAAATTTACAAGGTCACAACTGCATGCTAGTTTGTGATTTGAAAAGTGTCCAGATTCATGAACAAAAAGTCCGGGTACCGATGCAACACGGCATCCGAACTTTGCATTTGGACATTTGTGTTGCTTAACAAATCCTCAAACAAATGTGCAAAAGCACGTTGGCCAATATTTTATAAATTTAAGTCTTCCCGAACAATTTTTATAAGTAAAATAGGTAAAACAAACCCTATGCAATCAGTTAATTAGCTCAAAGAGTTATAGGTAATTGAAATGCGCGTTACTGTCATCAGAAAGTAGCAATTGCTAGCTTTCTAGATACAATTTGAACATTGCAGTACTCGAACGAAGCTATCAGATCTTTAATGTCATCTCTCATTCTATCATGATAATGTTTATCCTTGGATAAATAATCGTTAGCTTCGGGTACGTCTTCAGCCTGGGCTGGGACTAGTCATTTTTATCATTAATATTAGTAGTTTGTTAGTAACTCATTTCCTAAGTTAAATTTCAAAAGGCAAAGACGTAGGAAAAATCAAGTACCACGAGCTCATTATTCGCCATATTTTATAATACGGCTTCTTAAATGTACTACCGCCAAATCAGTAATATAACAAAACGAGTCGTCTCAGTCCTAACATGAACAATAGGTTCCTCATCAATTCCAACTTTAATCATAGATCAATTTCAACGAACTAAAAAAAAACATTATTTTTGTTCTTCCAGCCTCGCAGCGGTGTGTTTTGCTTTCTAATAACGGAAGCTCGCGAAACGACAGCCCTGGAGATGCCGGACCACGAGAATACGTTCGTGCTGAAGGCAGACAACAACATGGAGTACGTCATCGAGGCCCGTGACACGGACGACATGCGCAGCTGGCTGGCAACGATACGCTACTGTATGCGTAGCAGTCCGACGTCCCAGTTGCCACCCATAACGGATTTGAATACCAGTCTCAACACGTCCATTTCGCATGGTGGCGGCGGAGGCCCTGGTGGAGGAACCACAACGGGTTCCGTTAGTGGCGGTGGAGGTCTATCCAACAGCTTGGTGAACGATGTGAACAATATGAGTTTAAACCAATCCTCACTGAACGCTGTTCCAACTAAACCAGCTCCAGAACTGCCTCCCCGTCGGGAGGAAGGTAGAATATCGTCCTCGTCGAATTTCGAACTTACTGAAAACGATCTGGAGCCGGCGCACGAGACTGATACTGATTTGACGGCCATGATGCGCGAATATCCCTGGTTCCATGGAACGCTAGCTCGATCGGAAGCTGCACAGCTAGTGTTACACAATGGAACCTCTAGTCACGGTGTGTTCTTGGTCCGGCAGAGTGAAACACGCAAGGGCGAATTTGTCTTGACGTTCAACTTCCAGGGTAAGGCCAAGCATCTACGAATGACGCTGAACGACCTTGGTCAGTGTCGGGTGCAGCATTTGTGGTTCCCTTCGATAACTGAAATGTTGGAACACTTCCGACAACATCCAATTCCGCTAGAATCTGGCGGTACGGCGGATGTGACCCTCACCAATTTTGTAGTGCTTCCCTCGCATGCGATGGCAATTACGCAGTCGAACAGTAACAACTATTCGACGACGACCATTGGAGGCGGTGCCAGTGCCACCGGTGCAGCTGCAGGAGCAGGATCCAGTGCCAATCCGAATACCAGCCCGAGACATGTGAGATAGTAGACATCTTTTTCGTGTCATTCTTGTCTTCTTCTCTAGTTCTATGTTTTATACGTTTTATTTTGCGCCTCTTGTTTAGTTTGTGAGAGCTGATGAAAATACTATTAACATTCAAAGATAAACGTGCAAAACAGACATACCTAGACGTATGACGAACCCAACACGGAACTCGTGTAGATATAGGGACAGAGAAAGATAGAGTACCATGTTAAACATGCGATTTACTCACGCTTTATGTTAGTGTTTAAAATATGCCAACTATTCGTTCGAAGCAGAATAATCCAGACTCAGATACAAACGTTTGTTTTGTCGATTAAAACAGCAGTCGCCAATAATTTTTTTCCGGTTTCGAATTCAATTCAATTAGAAGGTTAGGTCACCCCACATCGCGATGTCCAAATGCCTGCATCGCTATCGAATTCGAGCTTTTGACTTTTTAACAGTAGTTCCTATAGAAATAAAGTACTTGACCGTTCATTACTGAGTACCACAGAAGCAAATGTCACGCATAAAAAGTAATACGAATTGAATCGAAATTTGTCTAGCTTGGCAAAATGTGGAGTGACCTCATCCAAATGATCATTTCCTTTTGTGGTTGCATTTGATTTAGATCATAAGTTTGAACACAAAACACGAAACACAAAACATATATACACGGTAGAGTGAGCAGTAATAATAGGAAGACGAAGACGATGACATGGACGAATCAAGCACCTTTACCCTATATCGAAAACCCTTACATAAAACAAAAAAAAACAACAAACCACATGAGATTATACATATTGCATGCTTTTATCATTTTTTGCTGTCTATTGGGCACATCATTTGAGCAAACAAACAAAAGTCTGCGGTGCGGCAAATTGTATAGGATTATTATTACAGCCAATCACGCTCGTTGGTGGAAGTTACGGCCATCGAACGCGATTGTCTTTCGGAACTAGCCTAGTGTTACACGAAAATACAACTCTAATATATGTGGACAGTAAATGAGTAAAACATGGAAAAGCATGAGCATTATTATTTATAATTTAACAGAATTTTGTTATTATTTCGCTTAGAGAAAACATCCGTGCCATTAATATCGAAATTGTTTTGCAGCTTGATTGGAACCCGAGCAAACCTTGCGGCAGATTTTGCTGAACTAGTTTTAGTACACAGGTTAACGAACGGATCCGATTCAAGCTCTATTCCTCTTTCAATGTAGTAGACAGGTTTGAACAGGTTGAGCAAACTGTGTCAGGAGGAGCAGCGTTGCTAATTGATTGACTTTAAAAAAAATTATGCTGGAGTCATCGACGGTTATATCTCCTAAGGAACAATTACAATCCATAGCAGTCTAATTGCATTTAATCAGCTCCTAAAAACGCTTCGCGTTTCCGTGAGCATGTTGTTTTATTGTACCTAGCCATCACAGATTAGCTAACACAGTTTGCTTAACCTGGTCCTTGTGAAGAAATAAATTCGATTGTAACTGGTGTAATAGGTGTTGGTTATTGATCGCAAGAGGTTGTGTGTGTTTCAAATAATTCGCCTTATTATTAATTCTATTGAATCGTTTGATTATTTTTCAGTGTCATATGTAGCCTCACAGTTGAAAACGTACACGGGAAATAATCCACACTTGTTTATTGGCAAAAATCCATAGAAAATTCCACATAATACTGATGTGTTCACAAATAAACAGCACCCTCTGCGAAACACAAATGAAGTTTATCTGACAAATGAAAAGTATTTGTGGCCGCACGTAGTAGTTATGTGTACACATAGGAGATATGTGCGGTTACAAATACAAATCATTCGTTGATTATATTGCTAAAAATCATAGATGGGACACATAGATATTATCATTACTTTTTTATCAGTGTAGTAATTATGCCACAAGACATGATATGGAGGAATACAGGTAACGCAAAAGTGAGGTTAATCGTCGGAGTTAGTTTTTCGAGCTGTCTAAGCTAAGTAATTAGTGATAAAAAGATAGGAAAATCGACGATAATGATCTCACTAACTAATTCCATAAAGTTTGAAAAATAGTCAGAAAGTTATTATCAATTTCAGTTTTAGATACTACGATGTTTTATCTCACTTTTGCTTTACTTGGATTCTTCAAATTCTAGTTAAGTTTTCTACGACCAAATAAACGCATTATTTTGTCAGGGCAAGACATACTTCGATTTTGAAATAAATCTTCCTGGCATTTAACCAATAATAATTATTCTTGATTAATGTGGGGTGAATCCATCCAAATTTCTCTGTTTTTTTCAAGCAATTTAGTTGATTTTGGGTGAGTGGGTAAGCTTATTATAGACCCTAACCACAAACCAAAGATCATTGAGTGACTGGTTTAAATGAAAGGAATCAATCAAGGTTAGCTGTATTCACAATGTCTTGAAAGAACTAACTCTGATCCTTGGTGTGGAATACTTAGACTTAAATAGCAGGTCCTATAAAGCAAATCGAATACTGCTTAATTTTCTGACTGCAACAGTTTAATTAATACTTTTCAGGAGCTTCTTCACCTTCTCACCTTATTCCTGCTCGTTTGAAAAGTAGCATAACTTGTCTGTCCTTTAATCGAGCGGCCAATCAGTCTTTTTTTCTAAGACGGGATGGAAAATCTGCAGAACCAGACACATGAAGAACTCAGGGCGTGGGGATGAGGGTGCCAACTCCTCGACCCACTAAAAACCCACCCGTGCCTTGAGCCCTGGACTGTCCCCGGAACCACCTTTCGGTATTACTTCGGGGAGGGGGCTATTGTGCTAAAAGCACCCACTATGTCTAACTACTTAGGGCTTTAGTAGTTAGGTGGTCCCTGTGACCTGCCGTTTATCGTTTCGCCATTTTTGTTGGAGATCACGGACGATCTTGGAGGCTGCTACGCATACTGTGCTACGCATACCGCAGACCCCTCTGATCATAGATTATTCAGCAATATTTAAAAAATACGAGGAATTGGGGCAAAATAAGCCCAATATCTCTGTTTCCCGACCCGTGCTGCGTCTTGTTTTGACTACCGCAGACCCCTCCGAACTTAGATTAATGAACAATATTCGAAAACATGGTGAAGTAAAATCAGCAATATATCCGTTACCCGATCCGTGCAGTGGCTGCAACCACCTCCATTCGATTCCTAGGGAAATTCTACATGAGTACAGGCCTATTTTGACTACCGCAGACCCCTCCGATCAGCAATACTAAAAAAGTACGGGGAATTTTGGCAAAATAAGCTCAATATCTCTGTTTCCCGACTCGTGCGGTGGCTGCATTCGATTTCTAGGGAAATTTTACATAAGAAAAGGCTTGTTTTGACTTCCGCAGACCCCTCTGACCATAGATTAATGAACAATATTCGAAAACATGGGGGACAGTGGCAACAGTGGGGTAAAATCAGCAATATCTCCGTTACCGACCCGCGCGGTGGCTGCAACCACCTCCATTCGATTCATAGGAATATTTTACATAATATTAGGCCTATTTTGACTACCACAGACTCCTCCGATCATTGATTAATAAACAATATTCGAAAAATAGGGGAAGTGAGGTAAAATCAGCAATATCTCTGTTACCCGACCCGTGCGGTGGCTGCAACAAATTTCATTCAAGGCCACATAAGAATAGGCTTATTTTGACCACCGCAGACCCCTCCAAGCATAGATTACTGGGCATTATTAGAAAATATGGGGGAATTGTGGTAAAATAAGCCCAATATCATCGAATTTTACGGCAAGTGGGACCCATTCCATTCGACTCCCCAGAAATGCTCACATACAAACTGCTATTGTTCACTAACCTTGTGCTACTTGGAGCTGAATTATTGAATTCTTTCGCGATTCATGTACTTTTTTTCCACTGTGCGATGGGTCCACCGACCTTTGATGGAGTTGTTCCATTCCCTTTGCCATTAAAATATGGATGCGGCTCTAGTGGTCTTCCGAATAACTCTTGTTCCACGTTGTTCGAAGCACTCTACGTCCTTCTTTTATGACATTGCCTATTGGAATCATCCCCGCTAGGACGCAGACTGCGTCGCTTGATACCGTTAGGTATACACTAACCACTCTTAGGCACATACTCTGATAGGCAAAATAAAGTGCCCACCTCATCGTTTTTTCAATTTCTCTCATTTAGTTAGTTCAAATTAAAGTAAACACACTGTATTTTTTTTTATTATCTTATTTTTTATATTCTTTTTAAGTTTCACTTATGGAATACTGCAAAAAAAATGGAGTTTTACTTAAAGAAAAAAATCAATTTGTGTTGAAAAAAAAAACAGTGACAAAATAAAGTGCCCACTTCATTTAGGCTACAGAAAACATAAATTAAAGTAAAATAAAAGCATTTCAATAATTGATGTGTCCTCCTTTGGCCTTCAGGACCTCCTGCAGGCGCTTCGACATGCTCTCGACCAGGTTCTTTAGGTGCTGTGGATCTAGCTCTTCAAAGGCGCGCTCCAGGGCTTCAAAATAGTTATTTTTATTGGTAACACCAGTTTTGTCAACCCTGGCATCGAGAATCGCCCACAAATTCTCGATGGGATTGAGGTCCGGGCTTTGTGGAGGCCATTCCAGCGGTTTGCTCCGACAAGACCGGAAGAAAGACTTGGTCTTCTTGGCAGTATGCTTGGGGTCGTTGTCCTGCTGGAATACGAACTTCTCTTCAAGGCCCGTCTGGATCAGCGAAACCTCCAGATTTTCTCGCAGGATGTTGATGTAAGAATCTGCCGTCATTATCCCGTCGATTTTCACAATGCTTCCCACTCCACCCCACGAAAAACACCCCCAGGCCATCATATTTCCTCCTCCATGCTTTATCGTGCCTTGGATGTGGCGCTCCTGAAGCTCCTCTCCCGATCTGCACCAGACACGAACCCGCCGCTTTCGGTTAAACAGCTCGAATTTTGATTCGTCCGTCCAGAGAACCGTTTTCCAGAACTCTAGGGGCTTATCAGCATGCTCCTTAGCAAACTTAAGCCGTTTGGCTTTGTTTGTCTTGCTGATAAATGGGCGCTTCCGGGCAAGTTTGCTATTCAACCCCTGTGCTATGAGAGGGCGACGAACAGTTCGACCGGAAACTGATAACTGAAGGGTTTCCTGGATCTCGCGGACAGTTACCTTCGGGTTCTTCTTGACTTCGCGCATGATCTTGGTGTCCGTTCTCGCATCCGTTTTCAGCTTCCTGCCTCTGTCAGGGCGATCCACCACTGATCCAAACGTTTTAAGCTTCAGAAGAATTTTGCCAAACGCTGCCTTACTGATACTGTACTTCTTAGCGACAGCCCGGTGCGATTCACCGTTTTGCACATCACGAACGACCAATTTTCGGATACACAAGGGAATTGCTTTCGAAAGCACTTCGTTCTCCATTTTTTTCAATTGAACCAAATGCGATCACGTATACAAATGCACCAGGTAGAGCCGTTTGCTTCAAAATATGTCAAAATATCAAAACATAAACAATCGAGGGGTCTTCCAATGGAAACTTATCGAAAACATATCGATTTTTGAAGTGGGTACTTTATTTTGTCACTGTTTTTTTTTCAACACAAATTGATTTTATTTTTCTTTAAGTAAAACTCCTTTTTTTCAGTATTCCATAAGTGAAACTTAAAAAGAATATAAAAAATAATATAAGAAAAAAAACTACACTGTGTTTACTTTAATTTGAACCAAGTAAATGAGAGAAATTGAAAAAAAAAAACGAAGAGGTGGGCACTTTATTTTGCCTATCAGTGTAAGCCTGTGTGTACGCTCTAACTTACTAGTGTAGCTCTTGGTACTCAAGGCGGTGATCCATAACCGGCCCGTCGTACCTAAGTATGGACAGGGGAACACTGGCCAGGAATTTACGCTTACTCCCTTGTACTGGATAATGCAGACGTAATCGACGTGACTGACAAAGGACAGCTTATCGTCGATCATGACCCCAACATACCTCAATAACCACTTCGATTCTATTGTGCAGTTACCTGCACTGATCGTCGCATGTTGCTACGTTTTCCGATTATTCACCACCGTGACCTCATGGTGGGCTAGCTCCAATTGCCTGGAGCTCATCCATCTCTCCACAATGCCAATGGAGTGCGAGGCCGTTAACTCGACCAGTTCGATGGATTCACCACATATCTCCAGGGTGATGTCGTCCACGAACCCGACTATCTTCACCCCGTTCGGGAACTCAAGCCGTAGTACCTCATCGTACATCGTGTTCCATCCCTAGTAGCACACTTGTTGCCATTCAGTTGAGATAACATAAATATGACTTGTTAAGTCATAATCAAGTTACTACAACTAATTATGATCGTAGTGTGCTACTTGGGATATCATCGGACCCAGGAGCGAACCTTGTGGTACGCTTGCGGTGATCTGGACACGTTTCTGGCCTGCCTCTGTGTTGTATACCAGTACGCGATTCTAATCTAATCTAATCTAATCTCACACTAACGCAGCCAATTCTTGAAGGCATCCTGGAAAATGATCGTTTCTTGAATACATCATTTTTCTTGTCATCGGCCAGGCCAACTGCGTAGTATGTGCCGCAGAGAGGATTCTAAGAAATAGAGCGATTCCAGAAAGATCTAAAATCGCTCTACTTCTCTGAATCAAGGGAAGGAAAAAAGCGTGGACCTCCCGTACCAAACGCTTCCATGTAGAGTTTCACAGTGTGATAATTTGTTCTTTATCGTTGGGAGCATAGATTCTAGAAAGATTAGTTTATGCTCCTTTTGCCTGTGGGTGAACTTTTGGCATTTGAACCAAAGGCCTGGCAATAATTGCCCAGGTTATAGCGCCTTATCTCGCTCAATGGGGGGGTAAGTGGACCAAAACTTACAACGATGGCTAAATGCGAAGCTGAAAATAGCATAAAAATATTGTGAAGGGATGTTATAATATAAAATGAGAATAACATGTGTACTGTCTGCATGTCTTTCGATTGTAGTCCTGCTGCAATTGTAGATGGACTTGCATTATCATTGCCATGAAGGGAAAAAAATTAAAATTTTTATACAATACTCGGGAATTCCATGGATGATCCAAAATTATGTACCGTATAAGGAATACTTACATTTTTCGTGGTAGGATACGATTTCAGCATGCTACCTTACCGGGGTCACGCTGCCTACATTGCCTTGGTACTACTGCCACCTAATGTATATTTGACGCGAAACAGCGTTTCTCACACAGCCGCTGGATGCCAGGACAGACGCTGTTTGAGCCGCACCTCCTTGGTGGACAGACGCTCGGCACGCACCTCCTCAATCTAGCTGAAGTCAGAAGGACAACAGTGCCCAGGCTGCACTACCAGCTAAGTACGCAACCCTTAGCTGGCGGTCTTTGTCATCTCTTGACCCGAGGAAGCATGAGGTAGGAACTTGTGAGGACCAGAGCTATGTTGCGGGGTCGCACGCTTCATCACAATTGTCGACTCACCATTTTGCAGCCCTGTTGTATACCAGTACGCGATTCTGGAAGTAACTTCGAAGGATCTTGTACAGGTACCCAGGAACCTGAAGGCGTTGGAGCGAGTCGGCGATAGCCACCCAACTGGCGCTATTGAACGCATTTCTGACGTCAGGGGTGACCTCTCCACAGTATAGTCACTAGATTCATAGTCTGGCGGACACAAAGACGGGAACCAATTTGAACTGTCACTTGGCGGAGCCAATCGAGCATATCTCGAGTAATTCATGTTCATGACCTAAAAACCATTTGTAAACAATGAATTTAAATATCGATTTCTCTTGAATCTTAAATCGTTCTCGTGAAATAAAAGCAGCATTTGGTAGAAGAATGTAAGTTCTACCATATGGAGTAGTAGAATATAGTGGGATTCTCGTGACTCGTGAGAAATCAACGTTTAAAGTCATTTTTAGATATAGATTTTAGGCCCTTAACATGAATTACTCGAGATATGCTCGATTGGCTCCACCAACTAACAGTTCAAATTGGCCCCCGTCGTTGTATCCGCCAGACTCTGAATCTAGTGACTATAATCCACAGTAACGTACTCCTCGCTTCTTGCTCGGGATTGCCACCTCAGCCGTCTTGGTGACAGACAGGATGGCATCCACCGTCGACTTCCCTCTATGGAAGCCAAACTGGTTATTAGACAGACCGCCTATACCCTCCGTGTATGTTGTCAACAGACATATAGGTCTATATGCCGATGGATCTACTGGTTGCTTCCCTGTCTTTAGTAGCAACACAAGGGTCTGAATTGTCCAGGCGTCCGGATAGACGCCCTCGTTCAGACACCTTTGCATCACCACCCTGAACATTTCTGGATCCAGCAAGATAGGCGTCTTGATGGCCAGGCTCGGAATACCATCTCGGCGCATTGTTCACCTTTAGCGACTTTGCTATCGCAATGAGTTGCCGTCGCCTCGTCGCCGGCCCCCGTTGTTCCGTTGTTAATGCGCACGTGGCCACGGGTGTTCGGCTGAACAGCCCATCCTTCCGTCGCTATGACAGCGTTAAGGTCTGGGATACTGGAACGCTGGTCATGGGATCGCCGATCCTCTGGTTTTGACTTTGACTACCCGTTAGGCGTCACCCCACGGATTCGTATTGGCCTTTTGACATAAGCACTCGAAGCAGGCTCGCTTGTTGGCCTTTATCTCCCTCTTCAGTGAGGGCATCACGGCGACTAGCGCCCCTCTACGCTCGATTCTCTCGGCGTCTGACCGCGCTCCGCATCCTCCGTCTTGCATGGAGGCATGTTTTTCGGAGGTCGGCGATCGACTCCATCCACCAATACACCGGCGATCTTCCATTCCTCGGTTTGACTTCCCTCGGCATGGTCGCATCGCACCCTCGTTCACCGTAAGGTTCCTGGGTTTTTGCGTACAATAACGAACCGCCAAGTAGTCGCTAAGGGTGTAACCATCATCCACCCTCCAATTGCGGCCATTCAGTTTAGGAAACTTCATCGGAAGGTTTGGCTAGCAGCACAGTCAAAGCCAAAAAAACACCTTCTTGAACACTGGCCAGACTGAGCAGTTATAACTTGTGCTTGCCAAAAATTCATTTCTCTTCGGATTTTATTCAAACTATCAGAGATTGAATAACGACATTATGGTTGGTTTCTACTTTCGCTTATAAGATTTTGAACAATAGTGGGGCCGATTCTTTTGTTGCGTTTACGTACTGTTCCTTCAAAGCCAGCTCGTTCTCGAATACTTTAGGTGTTTTATAAAGTTTAGCCTCCATTATGGCTCAAAACTCAGATCGAATCAGACGAATTTCCGGCAATATCGGTGGGATGAAATTTTTTGATACAAATGCAACATTGTTATCTCTGTACCTGTCAAATCCGGTCAAAATCTTGCCTCCATGAGTCAGGCACGCGTCTCTAGAAATTTGTCCATTCACCCATAGATGGCCTGCCAAACCAAGCATTTGTTGCGAGTTTTTCCACCTTCATCTCACTCTCAGGAACGGCCGAACGTGTGAACGTAAAACGCCTGCCAAAGAAATTGCCGGTTCTTTGTGTTTGCCTTGATATAAGTCTCGTCGCTCATCACGACGCTACTCGGGTTTTAGGGGTTATCGCGGAAAGGACTGGCGCCTGATGCAGATGGCACAGCTTATCGGAGGTTCATCGACGATTTGAAGGCGTTGCACAAGAAAAAAGATCGACCAGCGAGCAAGTGAATGGCGACCAAGGCTGCTGTACAAGCTGACCCCAGATCGATGAGGATAGATTGATACGGGCGGAAGAACGCGACGGAGACGGAGACGGAGATGGAGACGGAGACGAATTGAAAGAGAGCGAGACCGGAGATAATCTCTCAATGTTAGATTCGCCCTAAGAACCCGAGATTTATCGATGAGGGGCAAAGCTACCAATTGTGAAATTCTTGTTTCTATGGAATTGCTGTATAACTACTTTTCGATACACTCATTACAAATCAAGTAATACTGCAAAGCAAACTTAACATTGTGCTACATATTAAGCTTAGCTAGGCTTAAAGACTAAAGCTTTAGTGTCACAAACAAATGATTTCTAATAACCTGAAATTACACGAGTCTCGATGAAATTTTGCGCATGCATTCCATTTATCATGAGAATAAGGAATATTGACCGGACGGATCCACAAATGCTTAGCGCCTTACAGTTTCTTTTGTATCTCATTCATATTTTCATACCGCACACAACCTCTTCGATTAATTTTTTTGATGTTACCTAAATATATTCTCCTGTCTGTTTGAGCACTGTTGTTCCGTATCTGTTTTTAAATTCAAGAGGTAAGTAGTATTTTTCTATTCTATTCTCCCTACTTCATAGGCGCTTTAGTAATGCTTCTTAGTCGAACATTCTAATCGTTCAGATATCGTGTCCACCCATCCTTCCAATCATCACAACCACAACCACCACCCACCCCCTGATCGAATCATGCTGTTCCAATGTTCTCTTCGCACGCAATCCCGACTCTGTGGCATGATGTTCTGCGCAGCCCTTGCAGGTGATCACGATGAACGGAAGCGTCCGGATCAAAACGTGCGATTTGGAACTGTCGCAGCAGATCATACTGGAGGTGTCCGGAAATCAGGGAGCAACCAGTGGCAGTAGTCAAATGGGGGCAACCGCCGGCACCGGGCCAGCAACTGGATCCTCAGCAGCTACTGGCGAAGACGGCCAGCGGGCTGTAGATAACCAATATAGCTATGTTTGAAATTACTGACGACGGTTGGCGATGGCGCTGAGCAAAACTGGAATTGAACTCATAGTAAATAACTGAACACTACCACACAGAGGACCTCAGACTTCTTGACTGGGTTTATTATTTTTGTAATGAACAAATCGAAACCTATTGCCAAAACTATCCGCGTCATAGCTTAGCGATTTGAATGAGAGATTTTGGCAAACTAAAATGAGTATATGTGTTCATTGTGGGTAGCTTCCATAAAGACAGCTTCACTGTACCACTCTGTACATACTAGACTAGAGCTTCTCCATTGCTTCAATCTATAAACCACTATATTTATCTCACTTGAACTTACTTACAGAGGAATGTTATATTTAAAAGAATTAGCCAACGCTTAGCAAGCCTGCGGCAGTTGTAAACTGCATCTACTATGAGTAATGTAATCCGACAGGGAACAGAAAGGTAAATTGGATATTGTTTTTATTTGTAATTAGCTATTATTAGAAGGGCCATGGGGCATACGGACGTTTGGCATAATTGATAGGATTTGACATGTTTTAATAGTCACGTTTATTTCTATAATCTATGTTAATCGGGTTTATACTGTGCGGCAAATGTGGTGAAAAGAGTCCTAACTCACGGTGGTGGCAATCCACACATATTTATTGGCGAAAATCCGTTCATGTATTCACACACACAAACAGAACCCTCTGGGAAACACAAAAGAAGTGACTGTGCCAAATGAAAATTATGTGTGGGCACACATTGCGGTTATGTTGTCGCGAAGAAGTATATGTGCTTATAAATTAATACCATTCGTTGATCACATTGCTAAAGTTTATGTGTCGCAGACATATAAATATTCATTGCTTTTCGATCAGTGTAGGTAAAGTAAGAGACGGTTTCATTCATTCATTTATTTTGCAATTCATTTGCGTTTAACTTTTTTGTTAGAGAGCCCTCGATTGACAGACTAAACCCAATAGATGAAGTCGAAGAGCCCGTCCTCGTTCCTTGAAATGTTATCAATAGGGAGGAGGCTGTCCCATGCTCCCTATCCAAATCGTTTCAAATGGGTGCCCCGGTGGTCCCTCACTTTCCCAGTTATATAGTTTATTTTTAGTGGTCATTTGATTGCTTACCTTGTGTTAGAAAATTTGGCTGAGGGTAAAATAGATTAGGGTAATATCAACAATCAATATGCAACTAGCGATTTGAAATTGGTTCACTGTTGGAGAACCCTAGTACCGAAGTACACCTTGCAGTCTGCACCTTGCCATGCAGTCTTGCGCTTTTCTTTACCTTTTGGTACAAGTATCTTTGTTTTTGTTTTGATTCGCTTTGTTATTTCGACAAAATATTTCAGGGTGTTTTGGTGTGAGTTACTTTGTTAGGGGCGCATCATTAAGCTTGGGACCGAGCGTGGGACCGATGTGCTAGTACTGACTGAGCCAAGAGAAAGATCGTATTTGTTCGGGACCTACTGGTCTTAGAGCTAGTCTATGGTTATATACCGTGCTTTACTTATTGCTCTGTGTCGTCTCGGAGTTTCTGCATTTGAAGAGCTCAATTTAGGCAAAGGTCTATGCTGGTCTATGGCCTAAGTACGATATCATATGGTATTGCTCGTGGTCATAGAATAAGGAACAGAACAGGAGAAAGAAGAAAAAGCATTAGTAACTTGTAACATGCTATGCGCATGTGAGATTTTCATGGTGATATTCGCACAACGGCCGTTCAGAATAGTTGGATGGATGCACATGTGAGATCATTCCCGATGAGTTTCCAATTCTTTCATGTTTGCTTATAGAAGACAAGAAACATTTTACAACCTGCTACATTTGGGAATATCAGGGCAATGGTCCCCCTTCCCTGCCCTTCGGTTCAGAAAGGGGTATGAGCGCGTTCTGTCGAGTTGGTCGCCGCAAATTCGTGTGTGAATCGGATGCGCCATCAACGCTCAAAAGTGCCTGAACAAAATGGACAGCTTGTAATGATCACTTAAAGATGCGATGAGTGATCATTGCCCTGATATTCCTAAATATAGCACGTTTTAAAATGTTTCTTATCTTCTATAACCAAACATGATGGAATTGAGGAACCGAGTACTCATCGGGAATGATCTCTCATAGCATCCGTCGAACCATTCTGAACGGCCGTTGTGAGAATATCACCACAAAAATCTCACATGCGCATAGCGTGTTACCAATCATTAAAGCCTTTTTTTGTTTTCTTCCCTATCCTATGACCGCGAGCAATACCAAACATCCTAAAGTCAACTCTTCAAAAGGTAGGGGTAGACCCACGGAAACAGGAACCCACAGAAACACCGAGACAACACAGAGGAATAAGCAAAGAACGGTATAAACCATAACCAATTTTACTTTCAGCCAAATTTTCTAACACACGGTAAGCAATAAAATGACCACTACAAAATATACTAAATATTAACGACCTAGTATCACAGAGAACAGACATCCAAGCTGGAGTGCCCAACGTGTGTAAATTTCTGTAACTGCCATTTTAAAATTACAGCTTGTTTCCGTTAGATTTGGTGAATCGTATGTTGATGGCGCCACTTTCCCACCTTGAGATTTGACAGCCTGTCAATTTTTGTTTGGTGAAACCTAGACTAAGCGGCGTTGTTTTTCCAACGATGTGCTTTTAAAAGTTTACACTGGATGTCTGTTCTCTGTGCTAGTATATAACGGGGAAAGTGAGGGACCACCGGGGCACCCAAGTGAAACGATTTGGATAGGGAGGATGGGACTGCCTCCTCCCTATTGTTAACATTTCGCTGAACGAGGACGGGCTCTTCGACTCCATCTATTGGGTTTATTCTGTCAATCGAGGACTAGATTCTAATGCTGTGGATGTGAACTTGCTTTTGGAAGATACTCTTCCCTATATTTGCGGAATTCCCGTAAGTGTATCTACTTCCGGGCCCGCCCAAACGTTTTTGGCCCTTCATACAGGAGCTTGATGATCACAAACAACAGTAGAATCCTGATCAAATCGTTTTCCAGATTATTCCACTGCAATGGAAAGTTACCTTGCTACAATAGATGGCAGTATCTCATCATCATCATCATCATCATCATCAGGGCAGTGATCCCCCATCGCATCTTCAAGTGATCATTAAAAGCTGCCCATTTGGTTCAGGCACTTTTGAACGTTGATGTGGCAGCCTATTCACACATGAAATCTGCAACGACTGACTCGGCAGAACGTGCCTTTACCCCTTTCTATTTATTTATTTATTTATTTAACATATAAAATTCAATCTAATTGGTAACAATTAGCGGTGCGGAAAAGGTTTAGAAGTCTTTGGCGAAACACGTCAATGGAAATATTGAAGTCAAAGAAGTCAAAGTAGTCGTTAAACCGCTGACAAAATGAACGAATAGGTTCATGCAAAGCGTAATTTCTACTCCGTGGTTCCAAGAGTAGAAAATCACGTTGTCGAAGTAGTCGCTCTTGTGCGTACAAATTCAGCTTTGTCAGCAAATCCGGGCAGTCGATGTCTCCTGATAGTAGTTTCGCTGCAAAGGTTGGTTGTGCAATTGATCGCCTCACCTCCAGTGGTTCGATCAGTAGAAGACGGCACCGCTCCTCGTATGGTGGCAGATTTCTTTTATCACGCCAACCAAGAAATCGAAGAGCATATCTCACAAATTTTTTTTGAACTACTTCAATTCGGGCAATCCAAATGGCATGGAAAGGACGACCGCATTTGTTTCTAAACAGAAGGGCAGGGATGGCACGATGGCAGGTCCAGCTAAAACGAAATGTCACCTTAGTAAGACCGGAGGAAAGGCAGCAGGTGCTTCTGGAGGCATTCTTCTTAACATATTTGGCCGTTGATGGTGCTGTTCGTTATGTACGGCTTTCTGAACTTGCCCCACACTTAGATCGCCTGCCACACCAAGAACTTCTTGGCAAATTTGTCGACCTTCTTCTTCCGGAACTTCTCTGGAACACCCCGGTGGGACTTGCCGACGAAAAGCTCCAGACCGGGAATCTGTTCGCCGTCCGCTTTAACGTACGTTTCGTTATCCATTACAATGAATTTCGGCTGCACCAACTAACTACCCGAAAGACACGAAATCCGGCCCGCTTCATTGAATGCAGGTCGCACCAGACGTAAGAAGTGAGCTTTTTTTCCACTGCCAGCTCGCCGCGGGGTCGTCTGGGTCTCTTTGAACGATTATACCAACAATCAATATGCAACTAGCAATTTGAAATTGGTTCACTGTTGTGGAACCCCTTGGTCCGAAGTACATCTTGATGCCAGCACCTTGTTTACATATTTGCGCCTTTGTTTTGATTTGCTGTGTTATTTTGACAGAATATTTGAGAGTTTGTTCGTGTGAGTTCATTATTAGGGGCGCATTATGAGGCTTGGGACCGATGTCCTAGTACTGACTACACAGAAACAAAAGCGTTCACGAAAATGAAAACGGACCGTGAACTAGTTCACGTTTTCAGGATTTTTACCCAAAAACGTGATTTAGTTCATGATTACGTGATTCAGTTCACGGTGTATTTTTGCTTGTTCTCGAATTCATGACTGCAGTTCACGGATCCGGGCACGGATTTTTTTCCGTGTAAGCCAAGAAAAAAAATCGTAGAGCCATGGCGGCGAAAACATGCATGTAGGCATGTTTTTGAGTTCTTTCTTCGTTATATTTATCAATTCATCCTCAGTTTTCGCGACAAAATTGTTGGAGTAGATCTTACGCTTCAGGTTGGCCCAGAAATTCTCGATGGGACGCAGCTGCAGGACGTCGGGCGGGTTCACCGACTTGGGACCACATCGATATTCAGCTGCTCCATCTCCTGCAACGATCGCTTCGAGTATTGGGCCAACGCCCGATCTGGCCAGAACACCGCGTGTTCACCTTTATGGTATTTTTTGATGAACGACGCAACTTCCGGCAGGCATTTCGTACTATAAATTTCCCCGTTCACGGCCAGTCCGGAGCGAAAGAAGTGCGGCTTTGACATCCCCTTCTCGCTGATTGTCAGCCACAGCAGCGCCTTCTTGGGGATCTTGGTGTATGAACCTATCTGTCAAAAGATAAGCTCGTAGTAGAATTCAAAGGAACTTGCTCGCGTTTACTAGCAAAAATTTGAAAACGTGTTTCAATGTTTTATTTATTTTTATTTTTTTTAAAGTGATCAAATGAAGTGTTAATTTTAAATTCTCCTAAAGGGCGATACGGTCAAAATTTGGTCAATATCAACTTGACGTATTTCTTTCAATTTTGCATTAAAAAAACCTGAACACCCCTCATTTTGAAGGTGTGTGTGTGTAGAATGTTGCTCCTATTTTGATTTTGGAATTCACTCTTCAGTTGTCAAAATGCCGTCCAAGCAAGAAGAGCAGCGTATCAAAATTTTGCTCGCGCATCGCGAAAATCCGAGCTACTCGCACGCAAAGTTGGCAAAATCGCTAAAAGTTGCCAAATCAACCGTTACAAATGTAATTAAAGTGTTTGGGGAACGTTTGTCGACAGCCAGGAAGTCTGGATCGGGGGGAAATCGAAAACCGGAAGCCGCTCAGACGACAAAGAGAGTTGCCGATAGTTTCAAGCGAAACCCTAACCTATCTCTCCGAGATGCCGCAAATAAGCTGGGTGTATCGTCTACAACCGTGCATCGAGCCAAAAACCGAGCCGGACTATCGACTTACAAGAAGGTAGTGACTCCAAATCGCTATGATAAACAAAATACGACGGCCAAAGCGCGATCCCGGAGGCTGTACACGACGATGCTGACGAAGTTTGACTGCGTGGTAATGGACGACGAAACCTACGTCAAAGCCGACTACAAGCAGCTTCCGGGACAGGAGTTTTATATGGCAAAAGGAAGGAAAGGTAGCAGATATTTTCAAGCACACGAAACTGTCAAAGTTCGCAAAGAAATATCTGGTTTGGCAAACCATCTGTACCTGTGGCTTGAAAAGCAGCATTTTCATAGCTTTCCGGGACTGCCAACCAAGAAATTTACGTGAAAGAGTGTTTGAATAAACGTCTGCTGCCTTTCCTGAAGAAACACGGTTGTTCCGTACTGTTTTGGCCGGATTTGGCATCTTGCCATTACGGTAAAAAGGCCATGGAGTGGTACGCCGCCAACAACGTGCAGGTGGTTCCCAAGGACATGAACCCTCCCAACACGCCAGAGCTCCGCCCAATTGAGAAATACTGGGCTATTGTCAAGCGGAACCTAAAGAAGACCAAAAAAACTGCTAAGGACGAGCAGCAGTTCAAGGCAAACTGGCTTTCTGCGGCGAAGAAGGTGGACAAGGTGGCTGTACAAAATCTGATGGCATGGGTCAAGCGTAAGGCCCGGCAATTCGGATTTGGAAAAGCGGAAGCCTAACTGAATATTTTTCCTGAAGTTTATACTAATTGAACTTGAAAAAGAAATTTAATTTGATTTTTTAAATAAACGATTTCACCGATTTACACGCGTTTTCCCTTGACCAAATTTTGACCGTATCACCCTTTAGTTTCCAAATAACACGGTTAGAGCTCGACTGATAGAGCTGTCAAATTTTGTCTGCCGACGCATGGGTTACTATGATTGATGCTGCATGGGTAGTTTCGTCAGTGCAGGGTAAGGTAAACCCATGGAAAATCGGCAATTTTTGTCAACTTTTTTTTTATGCAAACGTTACAATGGCAGTTTCGGCGAGGCATAGCGGCAAGACTGAATTCATCCACTTCCGTTTGCTTATTGAACTTAGCTCGATCGAAATTAAGTTACATGAAACGAAAAAATTAGCTGTCATTAAAATCGGGCTTGCCACGTTGCCGCTATAATTGTAGTTAGGACTTCACATGCCACACATAATAAACATAATAAACTTGAATGGATTTGTGTTTTTTTTATAGCTACAGGGTGTACTAAATATTAACGTTTTTCAAGAACGGCTCATGTTTGAAAGAAGAAAAAGTCTGCTACAGTGATATGAGCCACAGCGTGTATCTCGAAAAAAGGATTTTTAGACACAGAATTCATGATCATTCAAAAATATTCCCCACCTTTACAAAACAATAATTGAAATACGAAGCTTTTGATTACTAAACGGAAAGATTTCTTCTTCATTCAACATTAGAAGGATGGAATATTTTAAATTAATATTCAACAAACACTAATCTCTAATCATTAATTAAAATGTTGCTTCAATTCGTTTCAATTATGCCAAAGGTCCATTGTATATGTCAGCTGAACCGACCACTCTTTTGAAAACTCAAGAGTTGAATATTATCATTTTCGTTGAATTGATTGGCTATTAGCTGTTTACTAATGAATTCGCATGCATAGCCAATTTTACGTCGCGCAAGTAAAAGCAAGTGATTTGTGTATCGTTGTTAAAAAAAACAAAACTACTCCAGCATGTTTGGCAAAACAAAAAGAAACTGCTAGCTGTTGATTACTGTCAAGAGTATACTTTACGATATTTCATTCAAAATGGAGTCAACCGTATTGAAGAGGTAATCAAATTAACTACTAACCAAAACAACTCCACTAAAATCAAAGGGGAGACAACCTACCTTATATCTACAAAACAAACACTAAAATTCGATGCATTTTACTACTCCAACAGTATGGAATTCAGATAGCATCACTGAAGATATGAATAGGTTCAATGCGGATAGTGAAAACGACATAATGCGCGTATTGTAACGCTAAAATGGCGGTAACAGATTGATCGAAATACAACTACAACAATAAATATAACGAATTGATGTTGCTTTCTTTGATATTTTTAAAACCGTGTCTTTCTTTCAATTTAGGAAACTTCTATGCGAGCTAAGATTGTCCGAACGCCCTGATAGTTTCGTCTGTACATTGATTATCACACAAATAACGGTTGCTTCCCAGGTAACCAATAAGCATTCAATGAAGCACGTAAGTAGCCCTTTATGCCTCTTAACGGCAAGCGATATAATGCATATGAGCATTATGGTCATCTTACATGCTATTCAAAAGCAGGTTTTGGCCCGCTATTCGACTAATCTGAACTCCACCAAAAGAAGGCGTCTATGTCGAAAATATGACATGCATTGGTAGCATGAATTGGTAACGTTTGCAAATGACAGCTGGATGACAGCGATTGAAATGTTGTTCTACTGCTGGGGAGTTTAGCCTTTAAAATGCTGATTAAATGCTTGATTGTAAATGCGAAGCAAAAATTAGACCTATTTTCAATTATTGATATATTTCATTTTCCTGTTTTGCCTCTTAAATATTTTTTCTTCTCCTGTACTGATTATGATGGACGTTTGGTTTCTGTTTAAGCCACCCGTTTTTTCTTTTGAACGGGTAGACTCAAATTCGTTGCAGTTTTGCGTTTCATAGTATGGGATTCTAACATAGACTAACTCTAAGACCAGTAGTTTCCGAACAAATGGGATTTTTTTCTTGTTTGAGTCAGTACTAGCACATCGGTCAAATTTGCAAACAACTTTAAATAAACATTTTCAGAGCTTTATTCTAATAATATATCAACCACTACGGTTACTTTGCGTATATTACGCAAATATTAGAACCGTTCCCATACGTTCCATATAGATTACAGGATAAAAACACGGAATAAAAACACACCAACTACCAAGCAGCGACTTAGAATCAACAATCAATATGCAACTACCGATTTGATTTTGGTTCACTGTTGTAGAACCCCTTGGTCCGAAATTCACCTTGAAGCCAGCACCTTGCTGTACATATTTGCGCCCATGTTTTGATTTGCTGTGTTATTTTGACAGAATATTTGAGAGTGTGTTCGTGTGAGTTCATTATTAGGGGCGCATTATTAAGCTTGCAACCGAGCTTGGTACCGATGTGCTAGTACTGACTGAGCCAAGGAAAAAATCGTATTTGTTCGGGAACTTCGGGTCCCGCTTTTTTTTCTTGGCTCAGTCAGTACTAGCACATCGGTCCCAAACTCGGTCCCAAGCTTAATGATGCGCCCCTAAGACCGCAACTCACACCAATACCCCCCCCCCCCCCCCTTTAATATTCTGTCAAAATAACATAGCGAATCAAAACAAAAACAAAGATACTTGTAAGAAAAGGTAAAGAAAAGTGCAAGAATGCATGGTAAGGTGCAGACTGCAAGGTGTACTTCGAAACTAGGGGTTCTCCAACAGTGAACCAATTTCAAATCACTAGTTGCACATTGATTGTTGGTTGTACGGCCCTCATGTCAACTTTGCGAATGCGTATCTTATTCTACCAATCAACTGTTTACAATTCGTGGCTCTCCAGTGGCTCTATTTTTGCACTCCAAGGAGCTCAAAACCCCTAAAAAATCTTCGATTCGGGCGATACTGAGGCAGATTTGTCGGGTTGTGGTTTTTGGGTACAAATGGGATCGAATGGGTATTTAGGAACGGTTTTGTTTTACGTAATGCGATGACCCAAAACACGTATTGTCAATTTTTATGATGTTTTTGTTGTAATGGGATCAACATTTTCTTCAATAATTTGTTCTGTTACACAACTTGATTGATAACCAAAGAAGATGGCTCGAACCATGCCTTAGAAATACCTCTCTCGGAAATGGCAATATACATATGCATCACTTTCTGTTGAAACTTATGTTTAAACTTATATTTTATGTTCGAAGATAGAACTGTCCATGGAATTGTACAGATCGTTTCCGGGAATGTACGTCTTCGAAAGAGAGAGGCAACTTTCGTCGTCCAAAACAAAATATTTATTGTTTATTATTGATTTATTGTTTTCTTTCGGCACTTTATTCCGACTCTTTTCAATGTTTTGGAGATGTACTGGTGAGAACAGATGAACTTTTTTGCGGCATCCCGTTGGCTCAGTCAATCCTTGTCGTTGAAGGCACTATTAAAAGGAAGAAATAATTCTTTTGCGTCCATACTTTTGGCTGATCTTCCACTTACTTTTTTGCGAGTATTAATCACTCAGCCTCTGAGACGTGCACACGTATTTTCGATTGCGCTTATGATTAGTGAAACAGTTACAGAAGTTCGATTTTTTATTCCGCTGTGCCGCGTCGCGATTAGTGTTCCACAATGAAACGTGAAAACAGCTCCAAGATATGCTTTAATTGTTATGTTTAGTATACCCCATGCGTGGAGTAACGGTTATGATGTAGAAGGAATGTTCGCTCATCACCATGAGGCACCAAGAGTGGACAGTAATGTTTGCTAGAACGAAAGCTATGAAGAGAAAGTTGTTGAAAGTTGCGTCAGTGTACGATAGGTTGGAAATAGAATAGAAATATTGAAAATTGAGCGAAAGTGCAGGTTGGTTTCCAAATATGAAACTTACGATTTTTTCCTTATGTTTTTTTTCATAATGGATATAGATATTCAACAATCTTAATTTAAATTATTTCTATTCGAATTCCCAAATAATATGATAGTAATCACCTTTATTTCAATTATTATAAATATACTAGGGAAGCGGAACCTATTCTCACCATAGTACATATATCCATCACATTCTGCAGCCATCCAACTTCAAACGTAAAAAGATGTTTAATTTCTCCAATCAATGGACGCAGTAACCAAGAATATATAATCCTGGCAAATAAAATTAGGTCTTGAATATAATTGAAAGCTACAAAAACGTTTCCGAGACTTAAAATTCGTAAAAATAATGAGCAATCAGATTTTCAACACAATTGCTTACCTTTGCACTACAAATTCGTCGTATTGATCTAACCGTACTTGGGAATATACTCGAGCCAGACTCCAAGTTTTCTCTTTAATTGCACTATATCCTTACACATTTTCGGTGCGTAATAGCACAAACCATATAAATCACACTTCACTTATTACACTAGCCACACTAGAATCTACGAATACGCGATAAAATACTAGAAAACTATGGGATTAATTTTCACAATAATTTAAATACTCTTGCACCTATTCTGAACCGTGTTAACAATCGACGTAATTGCTTGATGTTGCACTGCTCACATACTGTATAGCATACACATCAACGCTAGTGTGCGTGTTCAATCATTCATAGAGCATTCTAAGCCCAACGTAATAGTGAGTCTTGTTGTCACAATATTCTCATGGAAGAATAACAAACAAACCCTTTCATTTTGTCTTGGTTATATGCATGCTACCCAACACACGTGAAGTGCTGTCAAACGATCTACTTCATTTTTGGGTGTGCTAGTGAAGAGTGTTAACTTGTTAGTATTTTTTTCTTGATTAAAATCAGTACGATTAACATATGTACACAGATGGGATTAATGTTTTTCGTGATATTATTAATATAGGTACATAGCAGTTTCATTTTTTCCATATTAAAATGAAGGAAAAGAATCAGAATCGAATGTTTTGTGTGTTGCTAAACGATTAACGGTAAGTGGACGAATAAATTGTGAATAACTCGCGTACTCAGTGTTCGGTATTCAGTGCATATTCACCGATTTCCACTGGAGGTCTGCTTATTGAGCTCAATATAGGTACCGCAATGTTTTGTTCCTCATAAATTTTCATCGTTTTGTCCAGTTGAGCAAGAGCGTGTTCTTTGTTTTTTACCAACAAAAAAGTATCCGCCTGACCGGTTGCTACTGTCGGCTTGTATCCTTTGGATGCCTTAACGGGAATCAGCACCGTATATAAAACCGGCAGCAAGTATAGCACTCTACACTATGCAAACGAAAATGCTTTTGAATATAACACAATCAATGTAATTAAAACAGTGAATTAATTTCAAAATCGGAACTACAATATCCATATTTTGATTTTGGTTTCAGCTGCATTCTCATGTTCATCAAGACTGCACCATTGAATAGAAAATCAAGCTAAAATGGGACTGACTTGCTGATCAGGGTAAAGACCCTGTTTCACAAATACGAAAGATGATTGAATTAAAGTATCAAACTTACCGGGTGTAAACTCGTTATTGTTGAGGGTGTGGTTCTAATCTTTGGCGGACGGATCCCTTGCATGTTTGCTAACATATTTTGCGAAAGGCTCGAACAATGAATTCCACTTCTTGGATGGATCCGCTGGATTCCTCAATCCTAACTTTCTGTAACCGATGCAGTTTGCTTTATGTGATGTTTTCACTTGTAATTTTGTTTTCATTCTTACCTTTTTTTTCTTTTTGAATAATCCGACAATCGCGTAGCTTAGATCTTCCACAGCTTCGGAAGAAGTCTTGCGGTTAAGGCTTAGGTGGGTGCGAGCCACAGCTAACGTCCTTCCTGAATCCGATAGACTGTGTGTTTCAGCTGTTTTTAACACACCTTGGCTAAATATGGTTCCTCGACTGTAAACGTTAGTTGAGAGCCGTCGTAATTGATGTTTTGATCGGTTGAGCCAAAGGGCTCGAGAAGGAAACGAAATACACAGACAGGCTATTTTAAAGTCGTAATCAGTGCGGTTCCTTAAAAAATATCACGGTATTCTAGCTAAGAGCGTATATAAAAGTTTCATTCAATGGTTTCTTCAGGAGATCAGGAATTAAAAGTTTTGGTGTGTCTTTGGCTGAATCTCGAGCGAAACTAGTCTGGGAACTTGCTGCGGCTTTTTCAACAGCCACCAGAGCAGCACTGACGTCGTATGTTTCTTTATAGACTGCTTGATTGACGTTATTTTCCGGAATTTGCTAAAATTATAATAGGAAAAAGATGTTAAAGCTATCCACTACGTTGGTCTCAATATTTATGAATACCTTGCTTTGAAGTGGTATGCTTCCAGAAGAATTATATGAGTAATCCTCGATGTAATCTTCTTCGCATGCTTCTGCCACATCCGTCGTATCCTTAGATTCCACACTTCAAGGCAAATTTCAATGGAAGGATATCCTACACAAATAAAAAAAAACATGATCAATTCTAGAGGGTTTGAGCTGTTTAGTGGAATACCTGCAACTAGAAATTAGAAGAAAAAATAGTATTTTCCATTTAATTCCAACTACCTTTGCTTATCTTGACGGATACGCGTATTTCGTCTACAATGTGCAGACTTCTTCAGTGTCTCGTACTAAATACTCGACTAATCGACTAGATGAAATACGTGTATCTGTCAAGATAAGCAAAGGTAGTAGGAATTAAATGGAAAATACTATTTTTTCTTCTAATTTCTAGTTAAATAAAAAACAACAACTATAAATAATAATCCTTCCCTGTTTCACTTTCCAACATGCTACTTACCAGCTTCGAATCAAAAAACGCATTTATATCCGAGCCGGGAGAGGATTGATGCTTTGCTTCTTCGATGGTTGACTCCTCAGCATCTTCAGGTTCGAGAAAATTGCCCTCTGGATGAGAAACCGGAATGGTTTCGCTGTTTACCTTTTTATTGGCTTGTGTCGCGTTATCTAGACCCTTGTAGAAGAGAAAATATGTATTTTTCTTCCAATACCAAGCTTATTTATACTATTACTTACATTTCTTCTACGATAGCTAACTATCCAGGACCACAACAGCCCGGTGTCAACCTCCGGTTAAACGATTCCGATTGCTGTCGAAAATTATATTTCACTGTATGGGAACGTCCATTAATTACGTCACGCAAAAATTGACTTTTTTAACCCCCCCCCCCTCCCCCCTTGTCACGTTTTTTGTATGGACAACCAAATTTTTTTGTATGGATCGTCACGTTTTTCCAAACCCCCCCCCCCCTCCCCCCTTACTGCGTGACATAATTAATGGACCTTCCCTATGTAAAAAATTGGATGGTCATAATTTTTGCTCCTTAACGTTAATTGTGTTGATTATTGATTAAACTAATTTGAGTTGATAACTTACGTCGGAATACTTCCAGGTTGAATCCGGGTGCTACGTTTAAAAAATCTGCAATGAGTTTCAGCTTCTCCACAACGATAGGCGCCATTTTCTTTTCTGCGCGTTTTACTCAAGACTTCTTGGTGTTAATGACAGCTCTGAATTTTATGAGGCGCGGCAATGAAAATCGAATGTATGACGTAATCAAATCATACGTTGGTGTAACGAAAAACATAAGTGGTGTATGCAATCCATAATGGCCTTATGAAATCTGCATTTTCATTGATTTTGCAGTTTCATAAGCCGGATTTTATGAATTTCGCTAATATGTATAAAGATCTGTCCAGTTAGAATCCAGAATCACTTATTGTGTTGCTGCGGCACGGAAAGTAACCGCTGCAAGAATTCTTTTACAGCGGTTTGTTTACCTAGGCGCCCACTTTCTGTGGTATAAACGGCGTTTCGTGCAGTGAGTCAAAAGTTATTCCAGATGGAAGCCGAAAGGAGAGAAACAAATCTGCACACCCACGTTAATAATCCAATGGTGGTTCGCAATAAAAATCAACCAAGTCAACCGTGTATGATGTGCTCAAACGTTTCAGGGAGCGAAAGAGCGTGGGTCGAGTGCTTCAAGGTAAGCGTCGTAGTGGAACATATGGCCGCAAGCTGAACCAGAAGGTGTCGAGAACCGTCAGAGCAAACCCTGGACTATCAGATAATGAAATCACACAAAAATACGCTGCTGCTCGCAGTACCGTTCGAAGAATTCATTTGCCAGCAGGTTTTGACGGATGCCTGCTCATCGACGATGAAACCTACGTCAAAAAGGATTTCAGACAGCTTCCTGGCCAAAAATTCTACATGGCGACGGCACGAGGAGATGTTCCTGGGAAGTTTAAGTTTGCTTTTATGGACAAATTTGCCAACAAACTGATGATTTGTGACGTTATCTGATCGTGACGAATAAGGCAATGGACTCGAATCTGTACTACCTTTCATTAAAGCCCATAAAGGTCCCGTGAAGTTTTGGCCAGATTTGGGGAGTTGCCACTACAGCCGGGAAGTCATCCAGTGTTACCGCGATAATGACGGAGATTTCATCGATAAAAACATAAATCCACCCAACTGTCCGCAGTTCCGGCCCATCGTCAGATTTTGGGCAATAATGAAGCGGAAGCTTAATAAAAGTGGAAAAACGGCGCGGGACGCGACTCAGATGACCAGAAAGTGCAACAAATGTGCCAAGGAAGTTGACTCCGGAGGTGTGCAGCGTTTGATGGGAGGAATAAAGAAAAAGTACGAATTTTCATAAGAATCGAAGAGAAAAAAATTGAATTGATATTTTTTCCTTAAGGTATAGTGAATTACCTTTGTTTTGATGTATTAAATTTATTTGTACGTCAATCCGTTACCGAGATACAGATGATTTGATTATTCCAGATTCTCAATTGACATAGCTTTAGTTGCCTGAGTGGTTGCCAGTGGTCAAAAAGATTGATGGTGGTTTTTCATTGGTCAAACGCTTTCAATTTGTTCAACTACATTCTACAAACTACTATTTCACTACTGAAACTAATATCTGCATGAAGCAAGCTGAACGTACTAAAGAGCCATCTATTCTAACCCTCCTAAAATTACGTTTAAAGACTTTGGCGAATTTTTTTCCCTAGAAGCATTTAGTGTACCAAAAAGACTTGGTCCTTTACCCAATTGTTTTATTAGCTGCAGTTTACCCAACTGTGATAAAGTGGGCGGCATATTGTAATTTGAGATAACTCAGTGCAGACATCTTCAAATTTGACAGATCGACAATTGTTAGATAACCACCTGGCACCTCATAACAATATCCTAAGAAGCGGAAAAGTATGCGATATCGATATCCCTCGATTAGAGATGTTAGTCACTCACTCATGAGTCGATATGTAGGGTCCAGGTGGTGGAGTTGTCTTCCTGGCGTCGGTGATTGTCACCATGTGAGGAAATAGGCCGACGGAAAAAAAACACCAGTAAAAAGAAAGTGATATTCAACTACTTCTGTAAAACAAAACGACAAATACACAATTTGCAAGCTCAAAAACTTCTTGTTATTATACCTATAGTTTCCCAGCCATTCGCTGAGTATCCGCGATACAATTTGTTTCTTCAATTTATTCCAGTTGCTTCACAAGATACTAACCTACGCTTTCACACATCGCACGAAAAAAAATGATAATAATTAATTATAAAGTATCAAAATAATAAAAAATAATCGAAAGAAAAAAAAAATCATCACAAAGTCTGATAACTGAAAGCATCATAAACGTTGGAGAATATCTGGGAATTCATCTACCGAATAGAATTAAAAAAAAAAAAGTCGTTAAAACCTATACTGAACGTATCTCTATCGCATGCCTATTATAATAAACCTCGAAACTAAACGTATTTCACTAATCTTTCTCTCCTTGTTATCCATATTCTTGTTTTTTTCTTTCTACTTCCGCTTTAGCTTCACTCTGTAGGATTAATGTTAAGAATTTGAAAAACAGTACGGATAGCGTGGGATGATGGAAGGGTCTGGAAAGTGAGAAATGGAGTCTAGAGGCCAGGAAGGGATGTGTTTGTAGAACAGGAAGTTCTTGAACGACGCAACTACCCGTTTGATCAACGAGAAAACAATTCTTTTGTTTAGCTAGACAAGCATTGAGAAGCATCCAATGACACGAATGTTTATTATTCACATCCAACAAAAGTGTGAGTGATGATTTGAACGACTTTTAAAAATTGATGATTACTAAGACAAACTGGTGGACTAAACTTCGAGATTTTGGTGTTTCAAATTGTCGAGGAATGCAAAAAAGAGAAACAGTAATTACTGTTTGCAGAGAATTTCACTGTTGGAAAATTATTTTCACAAAAATGGTGCTTAAATTCTCGTCAATCAATCAAGGTACCAGATTCAACTCGGTAGTAAGTAGACGTTTCGTTCTAGAAGAAATGAATCTAATGTAGACCTATGGATCCGCGAATATTGGGCTAATCGATAAGAATCGTAGTATCCAATGTTCGGATGCGTAATGAAAAAAATATTTAAAAGAACGCATCTTCCGAAATTTATAGAGAAACCCAATATAAGAAGAGCATAGGCTGTCATTAGGGACATTAACCCTATCCTATGCTGTAGTGAGGGACTGAAGAAAATAAATTATGCGCTATTTTCCTACTTGAAGGAGCCTTCTGCATATCACTCCCAGGGTTGGGTTTGTCATTCATCTATTGCCAAATGCCCGCGTAGTTTCCTATGAGCGTAGCCGGAAGTGGGCCCCCGGCCGTGAACAGTCTGGTGCCACTGCTATCGTAACAGTGCGTATAGATAGCCGGAACGTATTTGATTTGCTGGAAGTTGTCTATCTCCTCTTCGGGAAATTGTGCCTGTGACATGGGGGAATTAACAAATTAGTTTATCACCCACTATGAGAACCATATTCAGCGTTGAATGTCACACAGTATACTCACTACGTAGCCTCGGCTGGCCTTCAGCACTACCGTGCGAGAGGCGCTGGTTTGTGATTCGAGATATTTTCCAGCACGTATGTCATAAAACATCAACATCCCCAGTCCTGTTCCGATGGTCAGAATATTACCCTGGAAACTGGCCGAGCGAATTCCGCAACCACTATAACGGGAGGCGATCTTTTTCACTGCCTGTAAAACATAACATGACGATAAAAATACTTAAGTAAACCCTTCAAAGCGACAGCTACGAACCTGTAGCGTTCTCGGATCCAGTAGCAACGTGTAGGACCGACATCCAACCGCGTACAGGCCGTTCGGTTGGCATGCAATGCATACATTTTCCTGACAGTTCGGTAGCTTTCGGGAAAGCTTTTGCGAAAAAGTTTCCGCATTGAACAGGTGCATGTATCCGTTGAGCGAGAGCAATGCGATTTCTCGATATTCTTTGTGGAAGCAAAGTGCCCGGATCTTCTGTGCTCCCCGGCATTCCTTTATCGCTACCGGACTAATATGAGCATAGGACGGAACAGTTTCCTGTTCTTCACCTTCCTTTGCGACGGGAAATTCCATGTTGTCTTCATTGATGCGCCACAGGGCAACTTTAGTATCTCGAGAACCGGATACCAGAAACTGATCATCTAACCAACACATATCGAACACCCAGTCTCGATGACCGTTTTCACCAATGCACAAGGGATCTAAGGTCGGAAGTCGATATATGGCAATATCCGCCGAATGCCGAGCTCCCGTTGCCAGCAAGCTGTGGCTCGGATTAATCTGACATGCATGAATTCCGGATTGAGTATCTGGACTTGCTCCACGACTATTTGGCAATGTTGGAATCGCATCGACCTTTCGAGTGTTCACGTCGTACACCATGAGCTTGTTACATTTCGTACCAAACACCACCTACGGGAAAACAACAAACAAATTAAATAAACACACTCACATTAAGTTTGTTTTCATAATTTAGTTGATCTTACCTGTCGATTGCTGAGCCACTGCGAACAGAAAACCTTATTGATGTTCCCCAGCGCGATAGGGGTTTCCTTGAACATATCATGGGTCAAGATGTGCCTGCTGGCATAAGCTGGATCTACGCTGCGTACTTCTGGCAAATCAGATTCCCGACTGCGAACATAGTCCACAAAATTGAACGACGTACTCAGGACCTGATGCTGTTGTGCTGGAGTTTCCTCTTCACTATCACTGTCCTCGTAGGTAACAAAATCATCCGGTTTGTCGGGTTTTCGCCTCCGCTCCTGTCGCAAAATCCGTGCCCTTTGCCGTCGATCGTCCAACCGAGAGGAAATGTAGCAGTTTGGATAGATGCCAGCCGCGGGTCGTTTCACAGTTTTGGACATTTCGTGCGTTTGCTCGTTTGCCTTGATAACCGGGGTGCTCTGCCACCAAAAATGGAGCCTCAAAGTACGCAGCACTAGTGAGCTCTCTTTGTGTCGCACTTTGCTGTCAGTATCAGAACATTTTTCACGGATTGCTTACACTCGCTGCATACGGCACACTATCCGCAAACAGTTTAAGCCACCAACAATTATCGAGAAAAAGATTTTAATCAAACTTTTTCGGATTTTCCTCGACAAAAATTGATTAAGGAGAAAGTTTATGATTATCGAAAAATAATACTCTGATTCAGGTGTCTTCTTGACAATTCTAGCTTGGAAGGGTCTCGCGATTATACCGAATCTCACGATATGCCGAATTCATCGTAATAAAAAATGCATTATTCTGAAACCTTACAAATGCCAACACCTGAAGCTTCACGGTTGCTGAAGCTTACTCAGTGAGAAATAAAATTTTACCACAGAGAACAGACATCCAAGCTGAAGTGCCCTCCGTGTGTAAATTTCTGTAACTGCCTTTTTAAAATTACAGCTCGTTTCTGTAAGTTTTGGTAAATCGTATGTTGGCACCACCTGCGTGCTTCGAGATTTAATAGTCGTTGACTGTCTGTCATTTTTGTGAGTGAAACCTAGACTAGGTAGCGCTGAAGTTCCAACGGTATGCTATTAAAAATTTACGCAGTAAATTCGGAAAAAAATATTCGAGTTCGATGTCTGTTCACTGTAATTTTACTAATTTTACACTGAGAAAAACAGATTGGTAGACGCACACATATTCTAGTTTCATTTAACCGGAATTTCACTTTGAATTGGGCACCAACATATATGATTAGTTTGATTTGACTCAGACTCTGTGAAAAATTCAATCGTTGTACCGACGATTAAATCATGGTCAAGACCATTCCTTGTGACATTTCTCTTATTGTTGACGTCCGTTTCCGTTATTGTAACGACATTTACCCTTATAGTTGACAACTATAAACTTACAATCTCTTATAAAGTATTATTAATATGTCAGATGGTAAAAGGCAAAATAAATATATACTGAATAGGTGGTTAAGTAAGGTTACCATAAAAAATTGGCAATTTTCACGAACATTTTTTTTGCTGTACTCCATGCCAAAAAGTTGGTATATAATCTAGACCGAGTGCAGATGATAAAAAACCTTTAATAACAATATTACATATACTAACAATATGTGTTAATGTAGAGGTTATATGGTGAAAAAGAAATTAAACTAACTTACAACAAGACCATAAAATGAAACAGTATATCTTACATTTGATATATAGTTTTGACTATATAACAAATTATTTTTCGTTATGCGGGTATTGCATATAACATATTACGGTTACAATTACTATGAAAATGGTCGAATTCACCACGTTCAAGGCATTCTTAACTGTGGTCCTAGTAACAAGTACTATTCCGACATTATAGTAAATGTTGAATCAACAATTTTTTATTGTTATTTTGAACATGATCATAGTCATAGTTATAGTCATAGTTTGTTAGCATTTCATTCAACTAAATATTTTGAAATTATTACAAAAGAAATGTGAAGGTGATAGTAAAGGAAAATGTTTTTTGTTTCAACCGTTTTCGTTTGTTTGTTTCAAACAGTAATTTAGTTGAAATCATACTCAAATGCTTAAATTTGTTTGCAACAAACCATAAATATTGGAAGAACCAGCTATCAAATCTGTTTGTTTTCGGAGCCGTCTTTATGAAACAACCAACACCGGAAATAATCCACACATATTTATTGGCAAAAATCCATAGAAATTTTCACATAATATTGATGTATTCACACATAAACAGCACCCTCTGAGAAACACAAATGAAGTTTATGTGACAAATGAAAAGTATGTGTGGCCACACATAGTGATTATATGTACTCATACACACTTAGAAGATTTTACAGTATTCGGTAATTTTTTACCAAACTTTTAACAGCTGAACGTTCGGTAATCCGATTTACCGGATTTCAGTGAAATTTTACAGTATTCCGGTACAAAAATTACCGGAACTTGTCAAATTTTACCGAAGTCCGTTAATTCGGATTACCGAACTGTTCAGCTGTTGAAAATTCGGTAAAAAGTTACCGAATACTGTAAAATTTTCTGAGTGTGTAGGAAGTATGTGTGGTTACAAATAGATATCATTTGTTGATTATATTGCAAACAATTATAGATGGGCAACATAGATATTATCATTGCTTTTTTATCAGTGAACATAATGGTGAATTCAAACGGATGTCAGTTGAACCTAACTGCTTAATTCCCGAAGCTATTACTCAAAATTTAAGTTGTTTAAACGTCCAAAGTTAGTCAAATCAAACTAATATGATGTTTGTGCCACATTTAACGTGAAATTTTGGTTAAATCAAACTAGAATCCCTAATAAACATGCACCATTCAGGAACGATATAATAGATGGTGTGACCATACCACTTAAAGTTGGGATGATACCCCGAATTGGTTGTTAGGCACTTCTTATGGTTATTGTTTATGCGGGATATGTTTCCGTTTACCAATATTTTTGCTCAGTGTATAAGAACGGTTTAATTTTAACCATTGCTGGTTGGTTTCACGCTAAGACAAGAATACGAAAAAGGAGGCTAAATATACTGAAAACCGTCAGAAGTACACATACTGAAATTGTCAGTAAACATCGGTAACCGAAATTTCGGTATTGTTGAAAAATAAAAAAAAAGTT
Source organism: Aedes japonicus (assembly GCA_034211315.2). Lineage (NCBI taxonomy): Eukaryota > Metazoa > Arthropoda > Insecta > Diptera > Culicidae > Aedes > Aedes japonicus. Next base: position 94,519 of record JASCZW010000454.1, on the reverse strand, counting down.
AATAATTACTTTTTACCGAAATTGATTGCAGTCCAATGACAGCATTTTAAAACAAATTTAGGTAGTACACGCTAAGATAAGATCACCGAAAATACGGTTTCAATTTGACCGAAAATTAGGTTTTGGTAGCAAAACCTGAAGTATCGGTATAATTTACCGAAACAAAACGTTTGATTTTACTTAATGTTTCAGTAAAGTGAATTGACAGATTTTATCGTTATATTTTACCTAAATTTGGTTAAAAATGCTCTCATTGAGCTGCTAGCACTTTCGGTAAAAATTACCGTACAAAAATAAGTAATTATTAATGTTTTTCCCGGTTTTCCAGCAATACCGAAATTTTGGTAATCCATGTTTACCGATAATTTTAGTATGTGCACTTTTGTGCGGTTTTCGGTATTTTTTACCGAATTTTCCGTTTTCTTGTCTTAGCGTGCATAACGATCAAATTTGTTATAATCCACTTTACTGGAAAATAGGTAAAATCAAACTTTTTTTTCGGTAAATTATACACGCTAAGATACACTCAGCGAAATAAACTTTCGATATTCATAAGATTACATTATGATTATTTGCTATAAGGAATCAGTACGAATTTCATAAATTTATCTTATGAAATATAATGATGTTGAAAAAATAAAAATATGAAGCAACCTGGATTCGAACCTTGAACTTTAAGGCTGTGGGTCCAGTGACTTGCCCACTAGTATGTATCAACACTTGTAATCAGGAAAGCTTAAAGGCGTACAATAACAACGTCGGGTGAAACAAAATCCATTCATAAATTAGCCTTATGAAATTCCGAAGCATCGTTCATAAGTTGAACCTTATGAAATTCATAAGATTATTTGGTTCAGTGTAAGATTACCGAAAATACGGTTTCAATTTTACCGAAAATTAGGTTTTGGTAGCAAAACCTAAAGTATCGGTATAATTTACCAAAACAAAACGTTTGATTTTACTTAGTTCTTCAGTAAAGTGGATTTACAGATTTTATCGTTATATTTTACCTAAATTTGGTTAAAAATGCTCTCATTGAGTTGTAGGCACTTTCGGTAAAAATTACCGTACAAAAATAAGTAATTATTAATGTTTTTCCCGGTTTTCCAGCAATACCGAAATTTTGGTAATCCATGTTTACCGATAATTTCAGTATGTGCACTTTTGTACGATTTTCGGTATTTTTTACCGAATTTTTGGTTTTCTTGTCTTTGCGTGTACGGATCCTTTAGGTTTTGCTACCAAAACCTAATTTCGGGTATAACCTTATTTTCGGTAAAATTAAAACCTTATTTTCGGTAATTTTATTTTAGCTTGTTCAAGTACCAATAAAACCCTACAATTGCCATTTAATGAAACTTTACCCTGTGGGTGAATTGTGGATATTGAATGTAAACAAGCTGCAAACTGTTGTTTTGAAGTGCTAGTAGTTGTTTTAACATTATATTTTCGTTCGAGTTATGAAGAATACAATAATTTATATCCCCAGCAAGGTATTCTGACAATCGTTATGGTTTCGCAGGTAACAGTGCAAGAAATCGAGGATTTCTACGGAGTTTACTTGTTGGTGAGCAAAAACTCAAACCCAAAGTTAGCCGGTCGAACGTACATCGGTTACACCGTTGACCCAAACCGTCGCATTAAACAACATAACGGCGGCCAGGATGCAGGAGGGGCAAAACGGACATCCAACCGAGGCCCTTGGTGAGTGCTTGATTTTTTTTCATACCATCACGAAATACTGACCAACAATTGCAATTTAAAATCAAAATTCAAATTATTGCGGTACAACGTTTTTAAGCTTCAAGCTCCTAAGGGTGTTCGGCTGATCTTATTAAGTCGAGTTTCTTTCGAATAGGGACGGTATTAAATGTTAATTCCAGTTGGACTTCACTGCGAGAGACACTTGTTACAACTTGTTCTCTGATTACACTGTACTTAATTTTTAATTGCATTATTTAATGTTGGAGCTTTGTAATTGAAGTACATTTATAACATTTACAGTACCATTTGTAGACTGCAGAGGATATGAATAGAAAATCATGTGGATTCAATGGTTAACTGTACGACATAGGGTACGTGCCCCTTGACTCAGCCTAGTATGCAACAATCGATTACATTTTTTATCATAACTCCTAAAGTTTTTCAGCAGGAAGCAAAATTTAACTAGCTACACACTTGCTAAGATATGTTTAATAAGACATCTGGTAGTATGTATCACGAAAAGTTACACAACTCATTTTATAAAGTCAGAAACTTTTGAGGGATATGGATGTAATGTCGGTCTGTAGGCATCAAATTGGGTCTATTCATGGATGCAAGTTCGTCCCATTCGATAGATTTGTTATTGAATGTTGGCTATGTACGCTTTTTGATGATTTTTTGATTCAAGGCGTTCCCTGCTGTATTCGCTCTACCCAACAAACAATCTTACTAACAATCCAACTATACTTAAACTGCTAAGAAACACTTAAGTGATAATGACATATGATTTAGCGGTCATTCGGCAATCAAAACATTATAATTCGCTCTACAAAAATTTTGTTCCTTTAGTTTGTGTTAAGATGAGCCATATGAAAAACATTCAACTAAAATTCAGACATTTGTATTGTAAATGTTACCAATAACAACATTTTCACTACGCTTTCCATAAGACAGGCCATAATTGGGAACATAGATAAAAATCTGTCCCTAACATTGGGTCTATGGTTTTTATGTTAAATAATTGTTATTTTATCTATGTGACCTGTTAGTTTATAACGTGTGACAATTTTCTGTACATCTTGGCTGCATTATTCGGGTTATATGCTCAAATTTAGATCATTCGAAGAGCCCCTCTCGTGGGTCAAATTTTCCACCTTGTCGACGGTGAGAGGGCTTATCTCATGCTATAAACATGCATGTGAGACCAAAAATTTGACCAGTAGTGAAAGTATCACATATTCTAGTCATTTTTTCACTGCCACGTCGTAGAACGTTTATATAAAGGCACTAACATCAGGTGTGATACTGGCCGCAATTCACTCTTAAACTTCTTACTTTCAATCTTAGGGAAATGACTAAAAGTACACTTTTCATCTTCGTGGCTGCTTATGTTGTTATTTATCCATATGTTTTGTGGAAAGAATAACCAAAATACCTGGTTTGATAATGGTATAATAAGTCAATGTAATTGCAAAATCTTCGAAAAGGGTGAATGCTTTGATCGGGGTAATTATCTTACTGTTCGAAGTGAAGCACAAAGTCATAGAAAAGTGATACTTAAGACGGACGAGGACAAGCTGCTTTATTAGAGATAGGACGCGGAGGGCCCGCTTAGGATACAGCATTTGAAGCAGTAGAATAAACCTTTCCATGTGATTGGGAGACTAGGAGGGTTTAAGGGTTGGCACTTCATTTGGTCGCTTTTTGGGGGATGGGGGGTGAAGCCTTGAAGCGCTTGTTCGGGTTTTCGCTGGTGGGCGTGGGCGGGATTCCTTTTGGTTCTACTGTGGGCTTGTCTTTTGGGCCTCCTTCGTCTGCTGCTTGCAGACTTCTTTAGTGTCGAGTACTCGACTTCGTCCTCAGTGTCGGTCTGGGGTGGCGGACGGGGTGGGCCTGTCTGTCGGGAGATGGGCTCGTGGTGGAATTGGGGGGAGTTTTGCTCGCGTACGCTGGCGGGGGTTTGGATTGGTGTTTCGGGGTTTTATTTTTTGTTTTTTGGAGGGTGGTCGAGTGGGGTGTAGGTTTTTGGATTGTCCTGGTTTCCCAATCACAGTCGTTGTACTGATGCGCTCAGAGGGGTTTTTTAAAGGATGGTGTTTGAAAAAAGTGAAAGCTTTCCATGTGGTTTACATCAGTACCAGTGTTTGATGAATCATCCTCAATATCCTAGGGTTATCGTTTTCTAGGTACCTCCTTGTTTGTATAGTTCAAAGATTTCAAACACGGCACATAGGTGGATGTAATGCGAGGCGATGAGAATGTATCCCTCATACCACACTTTGAATTAATAAAAAGGATAATTTTTTTTTTTTTTTTAAACCCGCTAGATAGGAGGTGGACCAGTTCTCTTAGATGTTTCAAATTAGTTCTTATTCGAAATATTTTTAATTTTGGATAACAACTAAATCCCAAGTTTTAGAGTAGACTGTAAGACTTTAGGTTGTAATTTTTTTTTCTTCGTTTATGGTTAGTTTAGAATGACTCAAACGTTTTAGTCAGGAAAACAAAAATCGTAATGAAAATATCACCAATAATCTCACTAAAATATTTTTCTTCTCATTTTTATGTTACTCACTCTCTGCACGCGGTTTTGCAACCACCTTGACCGTAAGCGGATGTGAAATTGAAGTACCTGATGGAACTCAAGCCCCACACACGCGGCTAACGTAACACCGTGAGGCAACGAGTGTTCATTCCGGATTTCAAGAGTTGAATGCTGCCCTAGTCAAACTTGACATCAATAATGGGAAAGAAGATGGACACAGGAGCACAGGAAGAGAAGTATAGCCAGGACCAAGTCAGTATATACTAAATCAAAATTATATTATTTACAAAATGCTTTAAAAAGATTTATGGTAAAACACTCACTACTAGCACCGATTAATATTTAAATTGAACATTTCAGGCCATTTTGTAGCAGCGCAATTATCTTAATCCAAAGAAACTACAAACCCCTCCCCCAACCTAATCCTTATCCCCACCCATGGCGATCATGTAGCCTGCATGTGGCGAGTCAGCCATTACCCCTCCTTCTCTATCAGCCTTGGATTGACTTGCGCTCTTACTGCCCCACCCTGTGCTGCAAAATGAAAATGAAAATGAAAATGCAATTTAGATCATTCGAAGAGCGTGTAGATAATCTGTTCAGCTTAACCAGCAAAGTTATGGTGTCTGAAAAGTTAAGGAAATCAAAAATTACGCGAAAGTGAACAATTATAAATTCATTAATTATGTCTCAATTGCTTTGAAATAAATCGGTCATCCTGATAGCAACATGATTTTGTTGATTATCGCCGAAATAATGACATATTTGGTACATAGGCCGCATAAACATCGTAAGCATTATTCAACTGAATATGCATTTAATGGTGCTGCCGCTGTACCAAAGATAAATAAGGCCGTTATTGTGATGTCAACTATGCACACAATTGTTAAAGTTGAGGAATCTATTAATGCCAATCCGGAAATTATGAAGTTTTATAACATGACTTAAGGGGGAGTGGACAACATGAACAAGTTGGCTGAGTATTCCGTCCAGCGCAGAACGAATCGGTGGACTTTGAAAATGTTTTACAATAAAATAAAAGTTGCTGGATTAGCCGCTTGCATCATTTATCTCGAGCATGATACATCTTCGACGTCAAAGGATAGGCGTAGAATTGTTTTACAGGAACTATCGCTACAATTATGTTTTTTTTCGGCAATAGAATTCCGGATGGACAATCCAAAACTCCTTGTTATTTTTCACTTCGTTGGTCATTGAACAAGTTCTTGGAAGAGAACTTGCAGTCGTGCCTGGACCTGTAAGATATTTAACCTAGGAATGTTTGCAATAAAAGTTAAACTTTATTATAAAATATGTCTTTTAGTTTTTTATTTTATTTCTAGAATAAAGTTTGAATTCAACCCTTCCGATTTTGGCCCTTCATGCAGCGATATTGTGAATTCAGATCGGTGGCTCAATTTGATCGTGATATTAAGTGGAGCTGCATCCAAGCCAAGGGCATGAAGGGATGGTGGCTACCACACATACATACATACATACATTAGTTATATATTCATCATCCAAAATATGAACCCCATCAATGCGGATGCAAAGTTTCCTTAAAAGAAAATCGGACTCGCGCATTCGGTGCCCGTGGTCGCAATAATAAACATTGGATGGTTCGTCATTGCATTAAGACCCGAAGCTAAGAGTCAGTTCGGTTGTGGAAATATAAGTAGTTTTTCCATTTGCTACAAACAGGGATGCCAGATATTTTTATCAAATGTCTGCGACAAAAATTTAATATGTCTGGGAATGTCTATAAAAGCCTGTAAAATTAGAAAATTAGACTTCTTTTAACGAAAAGACGTAATAAAAAAGCGAGTTATGTCATTATTTGTAAGATTATGTAAACATGTCTGCATCTATTTCTTGGATTGTATGCAACCTTACGCTATTGTTTCGTATTTTTAAAGTGACACTGAAGTATGAAGCATTCGCATAGATGACAAAATTTTTCTATAGTTTTTTTCCCCTGTAACGCTTGTTACAGTTTTGTATTTTAAAATCAAAATTTAGTTTTCATTTGATAAATTCAACCGACTTTTTTTTTATTTAACAATAACCATTGATGGTGTGTACCATATTTTAACATGGTATCATCATCACTCATGATCATCAATATCATTATGGTCATATGAATGATTTGTGTATAGACTGTTTCTTCGGTTAGTCAGTGATTATCTCTTAAATTTCAGGGAAACTCTCTTCTGATCTTCTTCAAGGCTCTTTGCTTTATTCTGGGAAGTTTCCTCCTGAACTTCAGGCAAAATTTCTCATGAACTTCTTGGCAGTCACTCCTTATTTTCTTCGGAATTCACATTTAAGAACCCAACCTTACGTTCCAGAAACATTTGGTAATTTTTTTCCTGAACACAGTTAATTTCTAAGCTTCTTATAAGTTCTATCCTGAACTACGAGGAAAGTTTCTGCAAAACTTTGAGAAAGTACTCTCCAGAATTTCTTGGAAAATCTTCTTGAGTTGTTAGAATTTTCATCCTGAACTTCTGAGAAGTTCTTTTCTAAACTTCCGCAATATTCTCTTCTGAACTTCAGGGTAGTATTTTCCTGAACTTCGGGGAAGCTTGTTCCTGAATTTCTGAGAAATTCCTGCTTGGACTACTAGAAATATCCCTCTATACTGTTGGAAATTTTCTTCCTGATTGTATCAAAAGAATCTATCATAACTTTTGGGATTTCGTGAACTTCGAGAAGTTCTCATTCTGAAATGCTGGAATGTTCGATTCTGAACTTTAGGGAAGCTCTCTACACGCTATTTTTAAACAACCCAAATTTGAGTACGATGGACTAGCCATACCTCCGACGAATTTGAGTCCATCGTTCTCAAACTTAGGTTGTTAAGATATAACGTGTAGCACTTCTGGATAGATCCAACTAAACTTTTGGTCTCTTCGCAACTTCTGAGAAGTCCTCTTGTGAACTTCTGAGGAGTTCTTTACTGATTTTTTTGAAAAAGTCCTTCTTGACCCTACAGGTAGTGCCCTCTCTGGTAAGTTTTTTCCTGAAATTCGGAGATGTTTTTTCCTGAGCTAATTCTTGCCAAACTTTTAATTGGTCCCATGCGGAACTGCGAAGAAAATTTTATTCCAATTTTGTTAGGAAAATTCACTTAACTTTGTTCTTGAACTTCCTGGACTTCTGAGAAGTCCTCTTCTGAACTTTTGGGATGTTTTATCCAGAACTTTTGGAAATTGGTTCCAGGACTATTGGGAAATTCGTGCTCAAATTAGAAGGAAGTACCCCCAATGCTCCTGGAAAGTTTCATTTTTTTCTCTCTTAAGAATATTGAGAAATCCTTATTCTGAAATGCAGAATGTTCTCCTCTGAGCTTTGAAAAAGCTGCCAAGCACTTCTAGGAAGTTCCAACTCACTTTTCGAGAAGTTTCTTCCGGAAATTCTGGGAAGTTATTTCCTAAACTTGAGAGAAGTTCTTTCCTCAACTTTTATGACGCATCGTACTGAGGATTTTTTTTTGATGAATTATAGGTAGTGCCCTTCTTGGTTAGCTCCCGTCTGTAATTTGGGGAAGTTTGTTTATCTGAACTTCTGGGAAGTTCAATCTTGAATTTCCGGGAAGAACTCCCAAACCTCTGAAAAATTCCAAACTTCAGAGAAGTCCTCTCCCCTACACTTCTTCCTGAAGCTCTGATAAGTCCTCTCCTGATTCTTGGGGAAGTTCTGTCTTGAAATTCTGGTAAAGTTTGAATTTTTGAAGGTTCTTCTTGCATGAACTGCTTGCTCGAGTTAAGTTTAAGGGGGGTTTCTTACAAATAAAAAAGGTCTACACCGATTCAGAGTTAACTAAAGACTAATTTATTCAATTAAGCTTAACCTACCCGAAACCTATACTCTAGCCACTTGAAACACTTGACACGAAATCCAGTCAGCAGTATCGGTCTCGCGGTGGTTGACTCGATCGGTATCGATATTGATGATGCAGTACCACGGTGAATGACATCCGTTGTGTAAACCAAACATGCTTACTCGAGGAGTCTGGTGTTGTTGTTATTGGTGTGGTACGTTGACATAGTTCAATCGTTAACTTGTCCCTCCTAAGTGTGAGGTTCCATACGAACAATTTCACTCAGTGGCAAGATTTCGAATGTCCTCTTTTCATCAGAAGTCTGCTTTGGTTGATCCGTTTCGATTTTAACAGGAATCTGCTTTGGTTGGTCCATCTGGATTTTAACTTGAGATCTTCTACTGCGAAAAATAAACGTAAGGAAAACAGCACTAATGATAATGGGAGTTATTGATAATCCTCCAAAAAGCGTCCAATGTGGCCATTGGACACTAGTAGTATTCAATCGGATTTCTTCCATCTCCTTTCTTGCTTCTAGATGAAGATTGTGTAAGTGGTGTAGGCTCAAATTAACGACAGTACGTTGCTTTTCAATTGGAATACCATGTATCGGTAAATGGATAGGTTTATCTGTTATATTCTGGTTTATGTTTATAAACGTTTGGTTATTGATTGTTACCTTACAGTTGTTGAACGAAATCAGGTAAGTCCCGGACAGGTTCCTCTCTGATAAGCCACAGTTGGATTGCAGGTTGAAATTTCCTAACACATTGGTGATCAGGTGTTGGTTGTCGATAGACACAATTTCTTCTACTGGGTTAGCTAAATAATCACATTTTGCCGGTTTTCCATCTAGCAGATTTGGCACACATGTTGTAGCGTCTTGAGTAACGTCCTTGGCGTCGAAGATCTTTGGTTGCAGACTACTAACAATGTAGTATTGTGTTCCGTGATGAAGATAGTTGTTGTTAGAAATATGAATTTGTTGACGATTGAACCATGTTGGTAGAATGAAGATTTTTTGAAAACTCGTGGGTCTAGTTTGGGTAATTTAAGTAGGAGTGCGATATCGAGTTCGTTGGTGACTATTGATGTAGTTACGTAGGTGAGTGCTTCAGCGGTGTTCCAAATGGTCAAGTTCTCTTTACTTAAATCTTTAACAATTAGGTCAATTTCAGTCTGGCTCAATACTTTTTCATTAAGTATTCCTACCTTTGCTAACGTTATCGTTTGAATAATCTGATCTAGTTTGTCATTTAAAAACTGAAGGTTTAAGAAAATGTTAACAGAATACAAATCAGACGATTTCGAGTTGAGTAATTGAATTGATTCTTTGGTTTTATATAATACTTCTTTCATTTGTAACGAAATTTCTCTGTTTATTCTGACTTGTTCATTATTATTGTTGATAAGGCCGTTAATTGAACTATTGATAATTTTGAGATCGTTAGCATCAGGGCTCCCAGCGATATATTTCCATACTGTTCCTAACTGATTCCATCTTTTCTTTCTTCTGATTGGTAAAAGATTCTATTTTCATTGAAGAAATTTACCAAGTCTCCTGTCATGAAGGATTTTTCATTATCCATTACGGCAGTGTCTGGTAATTTACATTTACTTAACACTTCTTTAATAGCAGGTACAAGATCTACTGCTGCTCTTGATTCAACTAAATGTACTTGAGCAAATTTAGAAAATTTATCGATATATGTTAAAAATATTAGTTTTTCCAGGAACATTATGTCGATATGGACAATTTCAAACGGTGATTTAGGTATAGGTGTTTTTTGGAGAGGATAATGAATAGGACTTCTATCGTATTTACTCTCATGACACAGTTGGCAATTCTTCGTGAATTCACGAAGTTTGCTATTTAGCTGTGGGAAATAAAATTTTCTAAGGATTTGAGCTTTGTTTTCCTCTAACCCACGGTGTGCTCTATAGTGTTCCTTTTTTATAATCTCCCATTGTGTATGCTCTTCTGGAATGTCTATGAGCATTTTCTGAGTGAAACGGATTCTTAACATGTTTTGTCGGGCGAAATGCTTTTTGTATACTTCTTGTACTTTACCCATGATATATTCTTCTGTTAGCAATCCGTTTAACTTAGAGGCATTTACATGTTTCGTTAGAACCTGAAAAATAGAATTTTCATTAATATTGTTCAAACATATCGTAATTCTTGTATAGTCTGGGAAAGGATGGGTGGTTTCTATTTTATCTGGACCTTTCTTAATTATTATCTGATGTTTGAAAGCGTTGATGGGTGCTTCTGTAGATATAATATACATATCATCACTATCATCAGCGGAATGCTGGGTGCCTGTCATTGAGCATACGATACGGCTAAGAGCATCCGCTACTACGTTTGACTTACCTGGTTTGTAAATAATTTCGTAGTCATGCTCTTCTAGATATGATTTCATATTTTTTAGTTTAGCATTAGTATTTTTGGGTGACAATGCAAAGGTTAGGGGTTGGTGATCAGTAAATATTTTAAATTTTGCTCCGTATAAATAATTTCGGAAGGTTTTGAGTGCCCAAAATATAGCCAACATTTCTTTCTCGGGTACGGAATGCTTTTCTTCTGTCCTTGTTAATGAGCGTGAAGCAAAATGAATTGGTCTATCTTTTCCAATTTCGCCTTGTGAAAGCACAGCGCCTATCGCAAAGTCGGAGGCATCTGTTGTCAGTATATAGGGTTTTGTATGATCCGGATATGCTAATACATCACCAGAGGACAGTATTAATTTCATTTTTTCAAAGCATTTCATTTCGTCTTCATTGAGCTTAATTTTTTTAGTTGAACTCATGTTCTTCTCCCCCTTAGAAGGTTCGTGAGGGGTTTAGCAATTTTTGCGAAATCTTTTACGAATCTTCGATAATAGCTCATCATACCGAGAAAGGATCTCAATTCTTTTATTGAATTAGGAATTGGGTATCTTCGAATTGCCTCAATTTTTTGGGGATTGGCTTTTATTCCATCAATTCCAATCACGTATCCCAGAAACTCAATTTCTTGATGCAAAAATTCAGATTTGTCTAGTTGAATTTTGAGATTTGCATCATTTAGTGCCTTCATAATAATTTCAAGATTTTTCAAGGCTTCTTCAAAGGTTCTGCCAAAAACGATTACATCATCCATGTAAACGTAGCAGACTTTTCCAATATACTGGCGGAGCACATCATCAATGGCTCGTTGAAAAATAGCCGGGGCGTTTTTTAATCCAAATGGCATTCTTGTAAATTCAAATTTGCCATTGTTAATAGAAAACGCTGTCTTTTCAATGTCGCTCTCTTTCATTTTAATCTGGTGGAAACCAGATGCTAAATCTAGAGTCGTGAAAAATTGTTGACCCTTTAATTGGTCTAAAACATAGTTAATTTCTGGCATGGGGTAGTGGTCAGAAATGGTTTTTTCATTAAGTTTCCTATAGTCAATGACCATGCGAAACTTTTTTTTTTCCGATGCGTCCGTTTTTTTCGGAACGATCCAAACAGGTGACGTCCAAGCGGATCGAGAGGGGCGAATTATGCCATCATTCAAGAGTTTGTTGATCTGTTTATTAACTTCATCAACATATGCGGCAGGATAAGGGTACACTTTCTGATGAACTGGGATATCGTCAGTGGTATTGATACTACACTCTATAACAGTGCTACATGTTAACTTGTCGTCTGGTTTATGGAAAACAGACTCATGCATTTGAAGAATATTCAACAGTTTTTTGTTTTGGTCGTCGGAAAGATGAGACGTTCTAAATGAGGATGAGTCAAAAACATTATTGTTGTGTAGGTCATGTTCGGTGCGTTTCGATTCAGTTCTGTCGACGATAGATGTGTCGGGTGTCATCTCAGTCAAGCTGTTCGATGTTTGTCGTTGTGGAATGTAGAACTGGAGGGGAATGGTTAGTTTTTGTTCGTTTAGTCGAAGTGTCAAATTTTTATTTCCTAGGTCAACAATCGCTTCTAATATATTTAACATGTTGGTTCCGATTATTCCTTCGAAGAAATTATGAAATTTGTGTAGTATAAACTGTGCTGTATGATCAATTTTTGGTGAGAAGAAATTAATATCGATTGCTGAGGAAGTGGTAAAGGTACCATTTGCACAAGAGATATTTCTAGCATTTAAATTGTACGGCTTTGAGTATTTAAAGCTGTATGCTAATCTTGGGCTAATGATATTAATATTAGCACCTGTATCTACTAAAAAGGAAACTTCCCAATAGTGGTTTTCAACCATATGTATGGCATACCTACCACTCTGGGCTCCATTCTAAAAAATTAGTCGATGCATCGTTTGCATTATTTTGTACTGTACTGTGTTCGTCATATGCCTGAGCGTCGCTGTCGAGTATGTTATGATGTTCTGGTTCTTGTTGGGTCTCGTCGCTGTAGTAAGTGTCATAGGCAGAATCGTAGCTAAAACGAGCGTCATAATCGTGAGAATTGTAATAATACTCTTCTGGGTATTGATATATGTCTTCAAGAGGGTATGCTTGTCGTTTAATGTTTTGGTTTTGTTGGGAGGGAGGATGAGGACGTTTCATATTTATCGGAGGGCGATTGCTATAATTTATATTTCTGGAACGTAGGCTTTGATCAACCTCCATTGGTTCAGGTTTGGGGAATTTGCTTTGTGGTGGAGGAAAGGGGAATGTTCTTTGTGGCGAAAAGGTGGGTCTGAAGTGGTTTTGTTGAGGAAAATTTGATCTATACTGTAATGGATTTGATCTGAATGCAAATTTGGGTGGGAGCGGAGGTGGCAAAGTAGGTCTATTGCTAGGAGTAGGCAATCTTGGTGGTTCTTTTGGCTTAGGGATCGGTTGATTTCCCAACTCGTTTCTAAACGAAGCAGTTCTAAAATTCATGTTATAATATTCCGTACAGAATTGCAAGGCTTGTCCAAGCGAAGTTGGATTGGTACTTTTTAACAAGAGATTTAGGGGTTCTCTAATCCTCTAATGAAGGCGTCGAGAGCTTTATCCCGAAAATAAGTTATATGCACTGCTGCATTATTTTTCAATTTATCATCGGTTTGTATTTGTGCGATGATATGTGATAAAACATCATTGACCCTACTATAGTAGGTACTGATGGTTTCATTTGGCAATTTTTTAATGGTAGTTAACTCGAAGTCAAGAGTTTTTACATCACGCTTGTCCCTATAGTAAAGCACAAGTGTTGTTTTTATAGCATTCCAATCACTCGTAATATTATTCGCATTCAATATATCCGCGGCTTCTCCACTAATTTTACGTCGTATCACTCTCTCAATTAGATTTATTTGATCCACGGTGGCATTTTTATTCCGGTAAGTTCGAAATATAGAATCGACATCTGCTAACCAGTCTACTAGCTCCGTTGGATTACCACTAAACGTATTAACTGATCGTACAAATTCTGGCACTCTACCGATAGCAATAAAATCATCCGCTGTCATGGCCTGCGCAGCTGCGTTGATAGCCATTATGTTTCGATAGTAAATACCTACTCTGGATTTTTTGTAAAATTTTTGATGTTTTCACACTTCCACTTTCAAAACGCAAGTTTCGTATTGAAAAATTTCAGACAATGAGGGAAAAAGTCACTACGTGAAAAATTCACACTAATCAAGCTACACTATCTTTTCTATTATGGTAAAGATGCACACTGTTTCGCACTTAATAGTAATTAATCGACCGTAAAAGATGTTTTTTTTTTTTTTTTTCAATCGGGTATTAAGAATAAATAAAATTACTTACATTATCGCCAACATCGCAACACAATGTCTGGACTTTTTGGTTATACCGGCCTCGCTCGGTGGGGGAAAACCAGGCAGCTATGTCGGGGTGATTCCTTATGCTGCAGCTTGATGAGCTGCTACTCAGGATCCTAATAGCGATCGAGCTGATAGCTTCGGTGTCCTAGTTTTCGCTTCAGTATCCGTGATGGGGCTCGTGGAACCAATTGTGATATACTAGTGGATTGGGCTCCTTGGACCACTCTTGGAATTTTGGTGATATTCCACTTTTAGGATTTTTCACTAGTTTAAAACTTGACGATTTTCAACACTGACTTTATACACTTCCCACTTTTAGCAAGGTCCCTATTCGGGCGCCAGTTAAGTTTAAGGGGGGTTTCTTACAAATAAAAAAGGTCTACACCGATTCAGAGTTAACTAAAGACTAATTTATTCAATTAAGCTTAACCTACCCGAAACCTATACTCTAGCCACTTGAAACACTTGACACGAAATCCAGTCAGCAGTATCGGTCTCGCGGTGGTTGACTCGATCGGTATCGATATTGATGATGCAGTACCACGGTGAATGACATCCGTTGTGTAAACCAAACATGCTTACTCGAGGAGTCTGGTGTTGTTGTTATTGGTGTGGTACGTTGACATAGTTCAATCGTTAACTCTCGCAATACTTCTGAGAAGTTTCTACCTGAGCATAGGAGAAGTTGTGTTTTCGAGGAAGTCTCTAAATTTTTCAATTATGATTTGAATTGTTGTGAACTTTGATTTTCGTTGGGACTTAATAGCAAAAGACCAATATTACCAACGCTTTCACAGTAATTTTTCGCATGGGTTTGAACACGCGTGGGATTGAACACTACCATAAGTAGGGACTCCATGTTACCCTCGGAAAGGGCCTATACGATACTTATCTCCGGGCCCATTATGTCTCCAAGTGGCCCACCGCTTTCGTTTCTTCTTAAATGATACCTACAACATTTTAAAATATTTCAACAAATCTTCTTACCGTCTCTACCATACTGTTCAGATCCTCGAATGTTTTAAATCCTAACTTCATAGAATACCTTTATTTGAAATTTAAAAAATATTTCAAATGTCTGTAAAAGTCTGCAACATAAATAAAATGTCTGCTAAATGTCTGCATCGTTAAAAAAGTCTACAATATAAATGAAAAGTCTGCAAATTTACAGATATGTCTGTGAATATGGCATCCCTGGCTACAAAGGAACGTGTGCCTGGAGGTCACATTGAGAATTTTGCTATTCACATTAGGGTCGTAGTTGTAGCGCGCTTTGGTATCGTCCATGCCTTAGATACATCCTAATAATATGGAAGGACATTACGGGAAATAGAGGCAGAATACATATTTTATCTTTTTTGTTGTTAGGATATGATAGTATATTATAACATATGAATTGGTTTCAGGTTATCGAAATTTGGGATGTACTGACTTTTGACTGATGTATTTCAGGTCTATCAGGTCATCAGGTATTGTAAAATAATTTAAAATTCCAAATTCTTTTTTTTCTCATAGCTGTCATACATTGTCTAATTTTTCTGGTTTATAATGGATGAGTAAGTTTGTCTTCAATTAGGCTTTTTTCAGGTTAATCATCTTTCCCTTTCTGGCACATGCAAAGGAATGATGGTTTGTTTTCCTCCAAATGATTTTCTTCTTACTTGCACTAGTATCCCTTCACTATATATATTATCTTATATGACATTGTTTATTCATTACCATTACCGTTCATCGTTATCACCATCATTATTATTTTTATCAATACTTTCGTGATTTATATATGAACATAAAAATAATTTTATAATTTTTAACCATTTGATTATATATAATTTTAATTATTATGTCTTGTATGTCCAAATATCATTTTGATCCGCTCTTCCCTTCTTATGATTTAGAAGTATCTAATGTTTTCATTGTATTTACCCAAAATCTGAGCTGATCTGATTTATAAGCGCTGTGTGACCTTTGGGTAGTGTCTGATCTCACAGTTCAATCATTGTCATCATTTTATCAAAACTCAATATTATTATATTGGATAATATTGTCTTATTGATTTTACTTCAAAGATAATTTAAAATTTTAAATTTAACTTAAACACTCTGGGTGGCGAAAGTGGGAATGCCAACTCCCTATTGCTAATAGTTTGTAAATAGTAGGCGGGAAACGTGGAAGTTGCTAACAGTTTGTGAATAATGAACGGAAAACGTATAAGTAATGTTGCCTATCGGTCCACCCAACCCGTTTTTTGCCCTTATTTTTTTAAATCACTATTTAAAAAAATATTTTTGAGCGTGTTAGTAGAGCGATTGTGATTGCAAAACAGGGATAATTTCAAATTAACACTTCATTTGATCACTTTTAAAAAATAAAAATAAATCATTGAAACATTTTTTTTTCCAATAATCACTAGTAAACTGGTTTACTAGTTTAAATTCCACTGGAGAAGACTAATCTTCTGACAAATAGGGCTATTTCGTTTGCAACTTACATACTTCTTCAGTGTCGAGGGCTCGCCTTATGATTTTCTTTTTGTAGCATTTTTAACCGGTCCAAAACGCCCTACCTTAACCACCTACCCTAACCTATCCTTGTTCCTTCCCATGGAGTTCATGTGGTCTGAATAGACTAGTTCGCCATTACCCTCCTTCACCATCGGCTTTGGACTGACTTGCGCTCTTATTGCCCTACCAAATGCTGCAAAATGAAATGAAAATGAAATAACGCAGATAATTAAATGTTTCTTCAAAACTGTGTATTTGGGCAGCAGGACACCATCATGTGCTATATTCACTTCAGATAATAGTTTATTAAACTCCTTGTCACTGTGAATAGCCGACGGCAAGATACTTGGGATGATTCTGGTCCTTTAATTGTCACAAGTATCGTTTTCAATAGGCTTTAAAAACCAAATTTTATTGCAGCCGGACAAAAAACTGATAGTTATTAAAATTTGCATTATGGAACAAAATAAGGCGGTTATCTTTTCATGTACTAGGTTGGGTGAAAACTAACCTCCTTGACCGCCAAAATGCGATGCTACCATAGACTAACTCTAAGTCGAGGCGCCCACTGATGTGGCGGAAGTGTGGCATCACATAACATGTCAAAATATCGAGTCTAAGCCTTGTGGCATGCGGCGAACGTCGACAAGATATTTTGGCATGCTAGCAGATGTCAAGCTCGGTCCCAAGCTTAATGATTCGCCCCTAATTACGTTACTCTCACCAACACACCCTCAAGTATTGTTTCAAAATAACATAGCGAATCAAAAGATACTAGTACCGAAAGGTACAGAAAAGCGCAAGAACTATTGCAAGGTGCAGACTCCAAGGTGAACTTCAGACCTAGGGGTTCTACAACAGGGAGCCAATTTCAAATCGTTAGTTGCAAATTGATTGTGGATGCTACTACAAAAAAAGTTATACTGCCTTGCAGTGGTGGTAAATGTATTTTATTTTGATATTTAGATTTTGACGTTTGACATTTTTCCTTACGACTAAATTGAACACACGCAACCGTGTGGAAGAAAATCTCCTATGATATTTCTGTGTCGTTTTCTCCAGGCGATGAAACATTTTTGTAGCCACCACCCGATGGTTTAAAAAATGGTTGTGACATAGATTTATGTCGTTGATAATTTCGTTGATTGCTGGCTTATTACTGCATACATATGATGTTTATTATTTGGAATCAATTTGGAGTTGTTGACGTGTTTGGCATATGCTGAGTATGGATAAAAACTATTTTCGTTCTCTCATAAAACATTATTTTTTGAGAGGCAAAATGGAGAAGGAAGCAAAATATGAGTTGGATAAGTATTATGGGGCAAATAAAGGTTGTATTCGATAAAAATGGCACACACATATATACTCATCAAAATTAAACTGATTATCGGATTTTCTTGAAATTTTCAGGGAATGAAGAACTACTAATGAGTTTTGATTTACAACATTTGTTTTATTCAATTTTGTCTCCCATCCCGAATGCCCGCACCTTCCTTTTCACTCCACCCATCAAATTTTGTACAACCGATTTTCCCAGTGTTTTTGTTGTTTTTACCCAAATTTTCTTCAATTCTAGCTCTGTTCTTATAGTTTTGGGATGTTTGCGAAGTTCCGTTTTCATAATTGCCCAGAATTTTTCAATTGGACGAAGTTCCGGTGAATTTGGTGGGTGCATATCCTTTGGCACAAAATTGACTCCGTTGGCTCGGTACCACTCCAATACGTTTCGAGCGTAGTGGCAGGATGCTAGATCAGGCCAAAACAGAGTTGATCCTTTGTGCTTCTTAATGAATGGCAAGAGACGCTTCTTAAGGCACTCTTCCGTGTAAATCGCACCGTTTATTGTTCCGGAAGTGATGAAGGGAGAACTTATTTCACCACATCCGCAAATCGCCTGCCAGATTAGAAACTTCTTTGCAAATTTCGATAGTTTCTTCTTTCGAACATCCTCTGGAACATCGAACTTCGACTTGGCAACGAAATATTCTTGCCCAGGAAGTTGATGGAAGTCGGCCTTGACGTATGTTTCGTCATCCATCACGATGTAACCGGATTTGGTGAGCAGCTTCGTGTAAAGTTTCCGGGCGCGGGTTTTCGCAGTGATGTTTTCCGGTTTGGGGCTTTCCGGCCCATTCCGGTTTGGGGCTTTTTGCACTTTGTGAACATGTAACCCAGCACGTTTCATGGTTTTCTGTACAAAACCGACACCTTAGACTTTTTAGCGCCATCTGGAATTGACATGTTTGGACGGTTCTGGAATTGTTGTACGACTTTTCTGGCCATTTTACTGTCCATTGGACCACTTTTACGACCACTCCCTTCCTTCCTTTGGACACTCAGACGCTCCTTGAAGGTTCTTATTACACGAGACACAGTTGTATTTGCAATTCCAAGCCTTTTAGCAATCCACCGGTGGGACGCCCCTGGATTTTGATTGTGAGTGCACAAAATTTTCTCACGGACAATTTCTTGTTTCGACGACATGACTGGAACTACTGAATGTATAACTATGAAACTTTGCAGATGTAAATAATACACTATGGATAAGATCTACTCAAATTTCTAGGTTTTTTACTCATACGATTCAAAAGTAACAGAAGATTTTCTGTGTGCCATTTTTATCGAATACACCCTTTACTCCTTCAGATTACACCGTTAAATATTGGTATAAAGAGTTTCGAGATTTTCGTGGTGGTCGCAACTAGGACAATGTCAAAAAAGTTCATGAAATGGTGTTGGCTGACACATGATTAGTACTGAGCGCACACGCCATATTTTGGGGCAAGATGCTGCATATGAAAAATTTATCCTGCCGCTGGGTGCCGCGCATGCTGACTTTTGACCAAAAACACGAACCCGAGAGCACTTCGAAACAGAATGAGTGCCCGCCAATGGACTGAAGCCGGCACGAGTGCTCCGAAGTGGCCTAGGGAGGAAAATGGGGATTGTCACGGCATACTTCTCTTGGACATTGATGCCTTCCTTCACGTAGACGGTTGTCAACATGAAAACCATCATCTTTGAGGCGACGGAACCAATGTTCATATCCATACACTTCTTGGAGCTTTCGATGCGCTTGAACTGCCGTTTTCTTCGAATGGAAGAAGAAAATCAACGCATCCCGCAAATTACGATTGCTTGGCACAAAATTAGACATTTATACACAACCAGAAGTATATAATGCAAAAACAAAATCACTAGTGTATCAGAGCGCTCTGTTTACCATAGGCCTAACCTTGGTTCATGACGTCAAAATCGACCAGCTCTTACTGCTAGAGCCATCTTCTGACAAACAGCGAGAACTTAGTTGCGCACCTAATATTTTGACACGACATTTGATGGGTTATTCGTTGCGAGTTATGTCTTGATAGGTGATTCGTTTAGCATAAAGCCGAGCTTTGGACCGCTGCGCTAGTACATACTAATCCACTGATTGTACTTTACCAGAACAGTTGAATAAATGAGGGGGTTAAATCATAGACTAACTCTAAGACCAGTAGGTCGCATACAAAAACGATTTTTTTCTTGGCTCAGTCAGTACTAAATGGCGAACACGAAATTATTGCGACACATTCAACAGGGCATAACTTTTTTACCATTGGGTAAAAATCAACCAAATTTTGCACACTTTCTCATTGATGTGTATTGTTTACATGCTGTCAAACTCGAAGTCGTGTTTTTCGATTCAACGAAAATGGAGGCGAAACAACGCGAGTTGAGAGAACAAATTCTTTCCAAACACCTGGAATTTCCTGACCTGTCGCACCGGCAGTTGGGAAAAATGTTGAACATTCACCATTCACCGTCTCCAGAGTGTTGAAGCGGTTCCAGGAGCGGTTGACGTTGGACCACGGCAAAGGAGCTGGAAGAAAACCGGGACCGGAGAACAAAAAGACGGTGGGAAAGGTGAAGCGGATGATTAAAGCAAATCCCAACGTCTCAAGCCGTGATTTGGCTAAAAAGATCGGCATGTCGCAGAGCTACGTCCAAAATGCAAAGAAGAGAGCTGGACTACATACATACAAGGTACAGAACTTCCCAAACCGCGATGAGCGGCAACAATCGACGGCTAAAACTCGGGCACGGAAGCTCTACGAAAAGATGCTGACAAAATATGGCTGCTGTGTGATGGACGACGAAACGTATATAAAAGCCGATTTTAAGCAAATTCCGGGGTTGGAGTTTTTCACCGGCAAGAGCAAGTTCTATGTGGACGACAAATTTAAGAAGAAGAAAATGTCGAAGTTCGCCTCCAAATATCTCATTTGGCAGGCCATCTGCTCTTGCGGACTGAGGAGTGAGCCTTTCGTGACAAAGGGCACATTAATTGGCAAGATCTACAAATCTGAGTGCCTCGAGAAGCGCCTTTTGCCGTTCTTGCAGCAGCACGACGAAGCTCCGCTATTTTGGCCAGATTTGGCATCATGCCACTATTCTAAAAGTGTCCTGGAGTGGTATGAGGCCAATTCTGTCCATTTTGTTCCAAAGGACATGAATCCGCCAAACTGTCCGGAGCTGCGCCCGGTGGAGCAGTACTGGGCAATGATGAAGCGGGAACTTCGGAAGAGCAAGAAGACAGTCAAAGACGAGAAGGACATGTTAAGAAAATGGAAAAAAAAAACTGAGAAACTGGTACCGGATGACACTGTAAAGACTTTGATGGAGGGCATCAAGCGAAAATGCGTTCAATTTTACACTCAAGGCTCCATCGATTAACTTTTCTTTTGATTTTTGAAGTAAATATATGTATAAAACTACCCTAAAATTTTGGTTTGATTCTAAACATTATAAGAAAATTGGCATGACATTTTCGGTGTCGCAATAATTTTGTGTTCGCCCTTTAGCACATCGGTCCCAAGCTTATTAATGCGCCCCTAATAATGAACTCACACGAACACACTCTCAAATATTCTGTCAAAATAACACAGCAAATCAAAACAAAGACGCAAATATGTATAGCAAAGTGCTGGCTTCATGGTGTAATTCGGACCAAGGGGTTCTACAACAGTTAACCAATTTCAAATCGCTAGTTGCATATTGATTGTTGGTTAAATTGAAAGCAACTGTTCGCTAACTGGGTGCTTTTTCACTGGGCTGCTTTTTAACTGGGCGCTCGCTAACTGGGCTATAGCACACACACTACTAAAATGTCATGTAAATTTTGGTGCCCTGAGATCGACAAATGCAAGCGTTCTTTAGCACATAAGAATGAGTTTTAAGAGATGAGAAAATAAGTTGAATCAAACATACCTTTAGTCCGACTTCCGTGTGTATTAGTTTCAAGAGACATAATTTTACACGAAATCTTTGTTTACGTTTTTCGACTTTTCACAAAGTTGAATACGTCTCGTGTAAAATTAATAATTTCTAAGTGTGCAGTAACTTCAAAAATCAGCATTTGCCAAAATTAGCAAGGGGCATGTAAAAGGCATTTTTATTTTTGTTCAATTGTACGGAATTGAGTCTTAATCCCATACAAAATGATTCAAATATTTTGCGCAATGGGGTGCACAATATGCTACATAGCAAGAACGTATAAAGCTTAAAAATATTAGTTAATGAATGTATTGCGCAATTAAATATGTCAACCGAAATCTGTACAACAAAAATGGCTTAACATTTTTCATTCATTTCATTGATCACCCTGACAGTTTGATGATAATGTAGGGGTAAGTGGCGGGACCATCATCATCATATAAATCCGATGGAAGGCTGAAATTTCTCGAATTATTTTTTGTGATGCAATTTTATCGTGGACACCCTTTAATCGAATCATTCCAGTTGACTTCGTCTTCTACTGAGATAGTCGCATCAATTTACTTCTGAAACCACTATTGAACTACATCATAGTATTGTCGACCAGAGCACCTATGTGCCCAGGAAACCGTTTTGCAAATCACTATGTGGAACCATTGATCATTATCGCAAGTTGGTCCTATATGCGTTTCGAAGAAACTCAAGCTCATCAATGGAAGTGTTAGCAAATCACCTATACTTTCTCAGCACTGGGTGAATTTAAAATGTTTGTACTGAAAAAGTGTAGGGAAACTCCAGAACTGGTTGTTCGATTACATTAGAAACAAAGGTACATATCAATCTTGAAACGCATTTTTTATATTTGCTGAGTTGTGCTATAAGACGAATTTACCATGCCAGTTTGTGGACTTTTCTAAATAGGATAATTAACAATACTTTCCTCCGCCGCTCATGTGCATATTTCCAGGATAAAATATATTTTCGTTTGTTCGAGTTCGAAAATGTTCGAATTTCCTATTTGGCCTATAATTGAGCGGTCGAGTATTGTTCAACCGTAATTTAACCTACATATGCCTCGCGGCGATGCAACGGCGGAAAGGAGCAGCAACGAAAAGAAAGAGTAATAATGGCAACAATTCTGGCCAGTAATTGATTTAAAGTAGCACCACAACAAATTCGTTGGAAAAGCCGCTCTGACATCTTCGGAAGGTAATTGATCTTGAAAGATTATCGTCGTCATCATGGTCATCATATTCTGGTGTGAAGGAAGGAGAAAAAGAACATTTAAATAACCACAACTTATCAATATGATAGAGATTTAGAACATCTAGCTCTCGAAGTTAATTGATTGGTTGAGATTTCCATAATTATAAGTAAATGATTATTTGGGACATTAGGATAAGCCGCCAATTGCGTTGCCAGATGATTAACTTTATGATTTGATGTTTGCAGGGTGATGGTAATGATAGTGCACGGGTTTCCAAACAATATCTCCGCTCTAAGGGTAGGTATTTATTTCTCTTTTTCAATCGCTAATGGTGGTGCAATTATACGTTCATTGATATTGTTTGCAGTTTGAATGGGCGTGGCAGCAGCCCAAGGTCTCCAGACGACTGAAACAAATTCCCGAACTGCAGAAAAAACAACGCAAGGAGAGTAATTTCGATTACAACTTTCGGATACTCACCGAAATGCTCCGCATTGGTCCATGGAACCGACTTCCACTGACGATTCGCTGGCTAGCCGATGAGTTTCATCGTGAATTCGAGGTAAAAGTATTCCTAATTTAGCCTTAACCTTCGAAAAATTATACTAACCAGTCCCATAATTTTGTTTCCATGTATATCACAATTTGGCGTAGATCGGAAAGGCGCCCCCTATGCATATGCCAATTTGCTTCGGACGTGTGAAGAAAGTGCCAAAAAAGGGAAAAGCGTCCAAACGCATTCAACGGAGGCGCAAAAGAAACCCCAAAACGACAGCAACGGACGTGGAATTGAAGAACAGCAAAAATAAGCAAATTACGGTTAATTACGATTGCGATGTGGATGAGTATGACCTGCTTGTGATGAGGGCAGAAGGGAAGGAAGCAATCAGTCCGGCCCAGCCTGCGAACATGCCTTCAACCGAGGCGCCACAATCGGACAACTCTGATGAAGATGATGGCGATGATGATAATAATGACATAACAATCAGCTCGGACAATGAGAACGACGAACCAATAATAGAGCTACTTAGTGGCAAACAATTGGGTGCCGATTGTTTGATTTGCAACGGAGCGATTCGCTCCGGCGGAATAGGCGAAGACTTTACGCTGCGTTGTATTCAACCACGGTGTAAGTTGATTTGCCACATTGAATGCCTCGCCAATCGTTGCATGGAACCGGGACAGTACGTTCCCGTTGATGGGAGCTGCCCAATCTGCGACAGCCACTTTTTGTGGGGCGATCTGATAAGAAAAGCTAACGGCTGTAGTGACCTTGTGGAGGATTTGAGTAGTACGGGTTTGTTCGAAGTGGACGACGTGTCCGACAGTGGTGATGAGTGAAATGGGCTGGTATGATGTGGTTGTTTGGCTGATTTTCTTTTTGTGGATGTACGACATAGTCACGGCAAAAGGTTTTGATAATAGCCTAAGAATCCTAAGAGGTAGAGTAATGCAATAAAATTCTCTTTAATTATATATTTAAATAGTTTTTTTTACATATTTTAAGGAATAAAATAATTGTTATTTAGGTAATGAAAAATCGAAAAAAGTTTGCTCTATCATATGGTGTAGTCGGAGTCTTGCGATTCATGAGAGATCAACGAAACTAAAGGCCTGTTCATAAACCACGTACACTTTTTTTTTTTTTTTTTTTTTCAAAATCTCAGTCCCCCCCCCCCCCCCTTAGACTTTTCTCCACACGTTGTTTGAAATTTTGTATGGAGCGTAGAATTATGTCAGACACCCTCACCCCCCCTCCTCCAGAAAAGTTTATGCATCGTTTATGAATAGCCCCAAAGAAGAGCGCATGTACCTACAGGGTGACACCTAATACAGGTCAATTTACTTTTGCAAATTTTATTTAGGATTGGAGTCTGGTATTTGTAGTCTGATTCAAGTTTATAACAGGGTTTGGTTATAAATTGTATAAGACTGAATGGTGAAGAGACTGACTAGTATGAGTTTGATGAGAATGATGAGAATGATAAGGAGGTTATCTAAATTCCCTACACGATCGAAAACCCTCTTATATATTACTACTAGCTGAACCCGGTACGAGCCTTGCTACGCACGCAACTGAATGGATGAAAATTTAATAGAACTGACGCGTTTATAATATTTTTTTCGGAATAAATTTGGTTCAAATATTTTCGTTTCGTAATGTGTGTAATTTCTGCAAAAAAAAAAAACGAAGGTTTGTGTTTTTAATTTAACGCTTGGATAGGTAGTTTCTACCGGTTTTACTCTCTGTATAAATGCATTTCAAAGACACAGATTAATTTCTTGTGCATAATGTAGCACTGAGAGTAACTCAAGCATCCCCCATTGTTGCTGCAGCATCAGTAGATCTGGCCGCACTGTTCACCGCCGACCGCAAGAGGGAGTGATCATTGCTATGATGCAATGATAGCAGCATAACGGTCAGAGAAGAATGTGCATTATTGTAGTAATTGGCTAACCTATTGTAATCCTAACTCTATTGAAATCCTAAATCTATTGAATTTATTATTCTAAACCGTGAAGACAATTAGTTGAATTTATTGTGCTAAGGTGAAATAATAACGCATAATTGCTAGGTAAACTATAATTAATTATTATTGATTAAAATGTCGCTCAGTATTGTTTACTTCGAAGCAGGTCAGGATCGCTGAAAGTTCTAGCACAACTCGAAGCTAGTCGGGATTCAATTTACACTAGAGAATACTGAATTGTATGTCCGGTATGCTATCTTCTTTTCAATTGACGCTAACAAACTGTTTAATTTTAGTTCTGAAGCACTTACACTACGAATAAACGTTGCTATCAAACGTCAGTTTCCAATTGATTCCAACACCCATTCTTGACTAGTGATCCTCATAGCAAGAGATAAGCGGAAATTCAAATCAACGATTTGGCAACGATGTTTATTTTATTCACAGAGGCTGATAACACTTGCCACAGTGCAACATTTGTACGATTAGCTCAGATTTGACAGCTCTCGATGCATGATTGGCTCAAAAATGGCTGCTTCCGCATATCTCTTACTATGAGGATCACTATTCTTGACTAATAAGGGGTTCAAACTTCTATCAGAACATGCTGCCTACTTGAGAAATACATATTTTGTGTTTGTGTTGCATGGATAATGCTCATGTTTGGTTCAAATTTCTTGTTTTTTTGTTTGAGAGAGCGCCCAACCGTCCCCCCTCCAGAGTAGAGGAGTCTCGAACCACATAAGAAAAAAATTCTGCCTCCGAAAATCCCCACATGCCATCTATTTTTTTGATTAGTCCTCGAATTATGCAGAAATTTGTGTTTTATTTGAATGGCAACCCCACTTTTAGACGGGGGAGGAGTCTCGATCCATCATGAAAAACTTGTCCGGCGCCAAAAACCCCTGCATACACAATTTCATAACAGAAGGGATGATTTTCATGTTTGGTTTAAATTTGTGTTTCATTTGTATGAGAGCCGCCCTTCGAAAGAGGAGAGGGGTTTCAAACCAACGAAGAAACATTTCATGCCATCTAAAACCTCTACATGCCAAATTTGGTTCCATTTGCTCGATTAGTTCTCTAGGGACGCAAAAGAAAAAAAATTTCATTTGTATGAGAGCCATCGATTCCTGATAGGGGAGGTGTCTCGAACCACCATAGAATCAGGTAGCTGGCACCCCTATCTTATTGCTTTCACGCTCAAAACTGCCTCTCTTTCATTTGTATTACTGTCCCTTTTTTCTTACGGAAAAGTTACTCAATTCTCGTAAAAAGTGGAACAACTCAATTGATGAGTTGTTCCACTTTTTACGAAAACTGAGTAACTTTTCCATGAGAAAAAAAGGGACAGTAATACAAATGAAAGAGAGGCAGTTTTGAGCGTGTTTGTCTTGAAAAGAGCTAACATCGCGGCGGGCCCAGAATCATGGCCCCACTGACAGCTGTTGCATTCAGCTAAAATTTGTAAACAAACCTTCCAGCTCTATTCAGATTAGGGAAACTTCCAAAAACTAAAGGTGTTGCAGTCTTATTCAGAACTCTTTTTCCATTTTAAAGTGGAAATCTCTACTGAGGAAGTGTCTTGAACATACCCGGACGGAGCTAGAATTAATCGCATGAAGGTCATAAACATTATTATCAGCTGAGATGTTGGATTCGAAAACATGGCGGCACGTCAGCTACCTGCATAGAAACAATTCTTGTCTCCAAAAACTCTAACATGCCAAATTTGGTTCCATTTGTTTGATTTATTCTCGAGTTATGCTGAAATTTGTGTTTCATTTGTTTGGGAACCCCTCCTTCTAGAGGGAGGAGGAATCTCGAACTATCAATAGGATCATTTCTCGGCCCCAAAAACCCCTGCATTCAAATTTGAAAAGCTGTAGGGATAGTTTTCAGGTTGGTTGAAAATTCTGTTTCTGGGTCTCGAACCGCCACTAAAACATTTCTCGCCTTCAAAAACTCGCCCTCGCCAAATTTGGTTCTGCTTGTTTGATTAATTCTCGAGTTATGCAAAAAAATATCTGGGGTCTTAAATCACGGTAGAAACATGTTTTACCTCCAAAAACCCCCACATGTCAAATTTGGTTGCATTTGATTGAATAATTCCTTGAATTATGCTGAAATTTGTATTTCATTTGTATAGGAGCCTCCCTTTCAGAGGATGGACGGATCTCGAACTATCTTAAGACCTTTTCCCGGGACCAAAAACCCCTGAAAACCAATTTGCATAGCAGTAGGGATAGTTCTCAAGTTTGGTTGAAATTTGTATTTCATTTGTATAGGAGCCCCCCTTTCCAGAGAGAGAAAGGGTCTCGAATATCCATAAAAACATTTCTTGCCTTCAAAAACTCGCCCATTTGCTTGATAAGTTCTCGAGTTATGCAGAAATTTGTTTTTCATTTGCATGGGAGCCTCCCTTTGTAGAGGCGGGAGGCGTCTCAAACCACCATGAAAACATTTTTCGCCTTCAAAAACCGCCACATACCAAATTTGATTTCTTTTACATAATTTGCTCTCGACTTATGCAGAAATTTGTGCTTTATAGTTCGTCCCTTCCAGAGGGCGAAGAAGTCTCAAATCGCAATAAAAACATTTCTCTCCTTCAAAAACCTCTACATGCTAAATTTGACTACAGTTGCTTGATAAGTTCTCGAGCTATGCAAAAATTTGTGTTTCATTGTATGGAAAAGGGAGGGGTCTCAAGTCACCTTAGAAACATTTTGTACGTTGGGAAAACGTGACTATCTATACAAACAAATATGAAGGTGAAAAAAAGTTTCAAGAGGGGGGGGAGGGGGGGGGGGTATAATAAGTCACTTTTTGCGTGACATAATAAATGGACGTTCTCTTCTTTAAACATGCGAAGTGATGAATTGTGTTCCTATTTTTCTTACTTTCAATGAACATCAATGAACAGATATCAATTTGTTACCTAAAATGTCATAAACATTACTTGTCAATAACAAAAACAAGCACAATTATCTACTTTTATTCGTCTGATCGGAACACCAGTAAATTTGCCCAATGTTAGCTTTATTTGGTCTGGTTCCTGCAGATATTTATTACCACCTACTAAGTTAATTTTACCCCCCGCTGGCCTTTTTTGAATTACCCACGTTTACCTAAAATAAGGTTAACCTAAATTTACCTAAATTTACCTTACTGAACGATAGTTCACGGTTGCGTCAAAAGAAGGTAGTTTTTCAGTTCCGTGAAAAAAACGATTTTCCCAGTGTTTTGTTTTTGTTTTTAGCCAAATTTTCTTCAACTCCAGATCTTTTTTTTAATCAGTTCGTTTATTTGTTAGGCTCAAGCGTGTGTAACACTTTTCGGAGCCGATATTCAATATTGTAATTAACAATTTTTTTATACTTCGATTTTGGTAAAGTTTTGATTTTGGTCACATCATCGTATTCGGTATTAGTTGCTGCTCACGGTTGCGACATCTACCAAATTCTTGGTCCCTGTAGTCCCGTTCAGGAACTCAGCCGCCGATGGGTGATCTCAGCTTGCTGGGCAGGTACAAGTAGCACGGAAACAAAAAGATATTACTAGAGTGGTGGGGAGGAGGGTGATGGCATCACACTCTTAAATCAGACAAACAAAGGAATTCGTAAATTGCTTGCATGTACGGAAGATCACGCATTCCAAAATCATCTCTTAAGGCCTGTACTCTAAAAAAATGCACCTTTTTTATCCGTGTGTAACTTTTTTGTCCGTGGGTAAAAATCGATGAAAATCTGGGTATAACTAGTTTGGAGTGAATTGTTTACAAAATTTCATAACAATCGGTTCAGTGTAGTGATCCTCATAGTAAAAGATATGCGGAAGCAGCCATTTTTGAGCCAATCATGCCTCGAGAGCTGTCAAATCTGAGCCAATCGTACAAATTTTGCACTGTGAAAGTGTTATCAGCCTCTGTGAATTAAATAAACATCGTTGCCAAATCGTTGAATCGAATTTCTGCTTATCTCTTGCTATGAGGATCACTAGTTCAGTGGTTGTTGAGATGTCATCGAAACAAGAAGAAAATCGCCGGAGAATTTTGCGCGCCGTCATGGAAAACCCACTGTGACCATGAGAGGGATTGAAAGACAACTGGGAATCACCCATAGAACCAACAATCAATATGCAACTAGCGATTTGAAATTGGTTCACTGTTGTAGAACCCCTTGGTCCGAATTACACCTTGAAGCCAGCACCTTGTTATACATATTTGCGCCTTTGTTTTGATTTGCTGTGTTATTTTGACAGAGTATTTGAGAGTGTGTTCATGTGAGTTCATTATAAGGGGTGCATTATTGAGCTTGGGACCGAGCTTGGGACGATGTTCTAGTACTGACTGAGCCAAGAAAAAAATCGTTTTTGTATGGGACCTACTGGTCTTAGAGTTAGTCTATGATAGAACTGTGTCTCGGGTGGTAAAATCGTTTAAGTAGTCCCAGACGACCGAGCGGTGGGCTGGAAGTGGAAGTAAATCGAAGACAGCTGACCCTGTGAAGGCCCGGAAGGTGTTGGATTATTTCAAGAGTAATCCGAACCTTTCGATTCGCGACGCGGCTCTGAAGGCAAAGTGGTCCACCTGGTTCGTTCAGCGAACCATGAAATGAGCTGGGCTTCGTGTATTCAAGGTCCGACAGGCACCGAACCGGCGTGATCAACAAAACACGGCGGCCAAATCCCACGTAAGGAAGCTGTATCCCGAGTGGTTAACGAAACCGATGTGGATGAAAGTGACCAAAAAGGTCGGCTCCACCATTGCACAAAACGTCTTAAGGGAAAGGTGCGGGCTTTCAGCGATGGAAAGGAAATTGAATAAAGTAATTATGCCGAAACATAATCCATATGTATTAACTCATTCCCTGAAAGTTTTAAGAAAATCCTACTTATAATACATTTTTGGCGAACACTTTTGTCTGGTGCATTTTTTTTTTCGAGTACAGGCCTTACCTCGCGAAAGGGTTGTCTACCTCGGGCCTCTAGAGTATCCACTAGTCGTGCTCTGGCGGCATCTTTATCCGGGCAATGCCAAACTGCTTGAGCGATGTGATCATAATCGGTTCCGCACCTACATAAATTGCTTTTCTGTAGAGATGTGAGTCTAGCGAGTAGTGGTTGTGTGACGAAGTGCTGACGAAACATTTGGATAATGGAATATAACCACCGCCCAAGAGAATTACTTGTCCAATCGTTTGCCAACTTTAAAGAGGGGAGAGGGGTTGTTTTCATTGACCGGAGGGCCTCAATTGAACTGAGACTATTCGGGAATATGATATAATGGTCTATGGGCATGTCGGAAACTATTGGAATTAACCTTTTCCGACGAAAAGTTATTCGTCTTCCAACAATCCCACAATTTCCAGAACGACAGATTATGGGCTCTCTCCGAGAACTATTCCAGAGAGTGATAGGAATATTCCACGGTTCCAAAATGCTGCGTCAGTTATGGTTTGGGGAGGAATTTGCAAGCGAGGCAATTTACCACTGGTTTTCATCGAAAAAGCCGTTAAAGTGAATGCCGTATATTATAAAACGGAAGTTTTGGAGAAAGTTGTCAAGCCATTCGTACAAAAGGTGTTTGGAGATGATCACTATGTGTTTCGGCAGAACGGAGCGCCATCGCATACTGCAAATCTCGTTCAGGGCTGGTGACGAGAAAATTTGACCAACTTTTTGGACAACAATGAATGGCCTCCCAGTTCACCAGATCTGAATCTCTTGGATTATTTCGTATGGTCATACATGTTGGCGAAGGTAAATGACCACAGGGCGGCTAATATGAACCAATTCAAAACCGTAATCAAACGAATTTGGGACAAAATGCCGATGAAAGTCGTGCGTGCCGCCTGTGATGGTTTCGATAAACGTCTGGAGCTGGTCAAGAGACTAAAGGCGGTGTGATTCCAAAAAATATGCTGTAGTTGATCAGTATTATATTGCAATATAATGTGTAAAGTTATCTATAGTTATAGTTAAAGAAATCTGGATTATCGATTTGAAATAAATAGAGTTGTATGAGAATATATTGGACACGGTGTAAGTGTATGTATATTTTTCGGAACAGTCTATACATTAGTTATATGTTGGTTCATTTTCATAAAAAATATCTTCTTTTGCGATTGAATGAAATTCCTCGAAAATTCCGAGTTTTTATATTCTCACACTTATATTTATTTTTAAAACAAACAAAGAGATAACTCTCGTGGTTTCGAATGCCGAGATATGCGATTCACGACAGTATAGGATTGATAATAACTATGGCTGTGCACAGAAAATAAATCTCATTAATCAAGTATGCATCAACAACATTTATTTTTTGACTAAACTACCACACCCGTTGTTATTGTGAAAATTTTTGAGTGTTTTCCCTCGAATTGATTAACAGAAAAGTTGTAATTGGAAATGTATGATCAGATAATCAAGACGTGAATGAGCAAATAATTATTTATCTGTACGTTATTCAGAACCGTTTGATTGGCTAGACTGCTAAGATACACGGAGACGCCGAAAATCAACCAACAGAACTGTTTGCGGACTAGTAAGATTGATTTGGGATTTCCCGACTAAATTTCCATCAATTTCTCCGGTCAATCAATGAGCACAGGAAAAAAAAAACCAAAACACAGGTATTTTCTACCAGCAGCAATTGACATGGCCTACCGTAACACTAGACTTATGATTCTGAACGACTTTACGCTAATTTTGGCGTGTGCCAAATATCCGGCAAAGTCGAAAATTTTCACGCCTAAAATTGATTATAAAAAATGGAATGCTTTTTATGCGATCCCCAATATAAAAAAATATACACCCCGCAGAGGACCCTTCTCGAGAGAAAGAGAGTGAAATGATCACCAGCAAGCAAGCAGCAAGTAGGCAAACAAAAAAAGGCGAACGGTTTTTTCGCCTTACCCTCCATGAGCGACGCGGGTATTTCTCTCATTGAAATCACCATACTGATTCCACCACCCTGCTGGGGAGGCCACCGCCCGAGCCATTCAACCAGTCTAACGACCACAGCCTACATTAGCGCTTTTCATTCAACGTTCAGCACTCACCGCGAGTACATCGATACCGATCGATCTTTTGGGAAAATTCTCTCCGTGAAGATATCCAAGTGGCCTAATCGTTTTTTTTTTTAAATTAAATTCATAATCTACTAAATAAAACACTGAACGTATTTACGGTTAAAATCACAGCAAGGAATTCCAGGAACTCCGAGTCGGCTGGAAAGTGCAAAACAAGGTATTGTTTTCGGAAATCGATTTGAGCATATAGCAGAACATAAACGTCGGACAACGGTTAAATCGCACACTGATATTAATCTAGCGTCTGTGTTTAACTGGATTGTGTGTTAGGAAGAACTCTGCACTCTTAGAAATAGAGTGCGAAGAAATCAAGGCAAACAAATTCAAGATAATTAATCCAACGGGGTTGATCGTTGGTAGATCGTTACTTGTAGTCTGAAACAGGAAAAAAAAACACTGCGAGAAAACCGAAGAAGAAGATTTTTAAGTGCCGGAGTGCGATCATTTGTAGCCAATTAACACTACTGCCGCCGCAGAATCGATTGAGAGTATCCACAGGAAAAGTCGGTCATTTGTGCATTATATCTGGAGAAAAGCAAGTCGTGCAGTGCAAAGAAACAATATGTTCGGTGCCAAAGCGCGAAAAAGTATTGCCATCGTCTTGCTGTTGGTAGTCATAATGGCCACCGTGTGTGATGCCAGGAGGAGGTACTCCCAGCGGAGGAAGCATCTACCGTCTCGAAAAACGCTGAAACAGCTCGAGTATGAGGCCCGTGAAACCAATACACCAAACTTCGTTCGACTGGTCCTGATGCGGTTGGTCTACGGGATAGCGACCCAGATGGGCATCGAGGATCAGTTTGGATAATGCCTTCGGTGGGGCCTTTGTTCCACCGAATGCGATCGAGGAGAGCGACGATTATTTGGATGTCTTCAGCGACGAGGGTGATGGTGATTACGGACTGTAGATAGGATGACACCCAGCGGTTTTCAAACAACTTCACATTAGGTTAAGGTAAGTTCGAGACTAGGTGTTTAGCAACTGCACAGTTTTATAAACTTCCTCTACTTTCTTGGAATTTCAAGCTAAGTGCTTGTCAAATGTGGCTTATTGCCTGCTCTCAAATTAGTGTTCTAAATGCACTTCTACTTCCATTAATTGAAAGCATTCGCTACGAAATTTTCCGCTACGAAACATTCCAAGATCAGACCGCGAATCGAACCCAGTATCCTTCAACATGTTGTTTCTATGTAGGTGTACCTTTGCCGGCTGAGCTGAAGCTGTAAACTGTTAGATATCCATGTTCAAGCTTCTAGAGGCACACGAATGGAATTCTTTGCTTGGTTTCAGCAGTGAAGAATTATTTTTCAAACGTTTCATCATGAATCATACTCAAGTATTCAGATCCTATTTCAACAGTATCCTGTACTGTTTTGTAAAATTAAACAGAGCTGAAGATACTTTGCCTACAAGTTTTTAATGAAATCGTAATTAAACGTTGCTTGGGTTTATCCTCAATGCCTGCAAGCTATCCCATCGCTGTTGATTGTGGTTGCCTTCCCGATGAATAATTTGAACGCCTCGATATTGTCTTATTAAATATTTTCCAAACGCTAAACGAATTTCAATGGGATTTTACCTTTCGTCGTTCATTACCAAGTGAGAGTGATATTGACCATGTGTGGCTTTCCAGCGATTTGCACAATTATTTTTCCGCTTTTCTCTCAAATTATAATTCGGGATGGTCACAGGCACGGGAAAGAGGGATTGGTCGTTATTTAAATCCACTTATTTCTCATTTCTATGGGAAACTTGTCCATTTGCATTGATAACAAAAAGACGACATAATTGACAATAATAACGCAATAGCTCATGTCATTGTTCATTTTAAACAGTTTGATCTAGATGGCTAAACATCTTCACCAACTGGTCCGCCTAAGCATAAAGATACAGATAATCCTTTACCATTTTTTTCATTAAAAATATGAAATATTTCATAACAATAAAGGATGTTCCATGGAAATAGCTTCGATGGAATTCTTTAATCAAGATATTTTATTTGCTAACTTACAATAAGTTAAATTTCAATACCTTGACATGTTCACAAGAATTAGTTTTTCAGCGTGGGCCGCCGCTTAAAGTACTAAGAGCTATCTAGGTAAGCTCGAGAGTACTCACAGGCTGATGTCAACGCATACTGCACAGTTTGTGGTCTGCCTGTTAGCGGGAATGATGGGATCATCATAAAAGAGGACGTACAGTGCTTCAAACAAAGTGGCACAAGAGTTATTCGGAAGCCCACTAGATGGTCAAGTGGAACAGCTCCATCAAAGCGCGATGAAACCATCGACTAACTAAGGAGCTATCCGGATGGGGCGGTTGCAGAAACGGTGAAGTAAACATCCACTTGTGGGAGATCCCGCCAGACTATGGTTTCTTTAGACAATATCTGAAGAATTACGAGCACGCCGAGTCGCAGAGGAAATCGCAGAAAATGTGTTCTTCGCATGTCCTTGCTTCGACGGCGCGAGAAACGGAATGCTGGCTGTGAGCGGATGGGACACAACCCCGGATAACCTTGCCCAAAGGATTTGTCAAGACCAGGACATCTAGGCCGCTATAAGCATAACGGCTTCTTAAATCGTCTTACAGCTCCAAAATAGATGGCGCAACGACCAGCGGCAAGCGTTCTGAAGTCCTCTTTCATATATGTTTCGTCATCGATCAATACGCAGACAGACGGCCGTTATAAAAGTCGCCTTTCCGGCCGTTGTAAAAGTAGGCTTTCCTGCCGTTGTAAAGGTCGACTTTTTGGCTCTGGTTTTTGCCCTGGATTTTTGTTCAGCACTTTGTTTTGCTGTTTTCTGCTTCTTATAAGTCTTCAGGTTGTTGCGCTTCTTGATTCTTTGAGGTTGAATACCTTTCGATCTAAATTAGGATCAGCTGGACCTGGTTTTTTCCTCGTCCTGGCATGGTCGATTTTTCGCTGTCATGATGAGTTCCGAAACGTTTTGCTATTTTGTTCATCGAGACAACCTTCTCATGGAGGTGCGACCCCGGCATAGCGGTTAACATCCATACCTCTCACGCCAAAGTCACGAGCTCGAATCTCATCCCCGGACAAGTTACGAAAATACCCAAAAAAGTATTTGAGTGACTAAGACGGGAGACGATTTTAACATTTTAAGCTTGGTTCACAATTGATTATATTTCTCTACAATTTTTACTTCTACCAAACTACTAGTATTAATGATTTAGATAAAATATTATAATTCTTGCCTGATACACAATGAAAACCTGCTATCGTTGTAATAACCACTGCACGAAGTACAACACGGAAGATTTTTCTCGAATCAAATATCGTCAAAACACAACAACTTCCGTCGCGAATATTGTGTTTGCTGCATAAAGCCTCCAATAAAACTGAGCTGTCAAATCAGCACCACGCGCAGCACCAAGTTTTAGGCTTCACGATTGTTGTTCGTGGATGACAGCCGCTTCAGTCCTGCGACTTGGAAAAGTTTATTCTTTGACAGATAAGCCTATTTTGTCTGTGAATTACCCATGCTAGAAATTATTAATTTTACCCGATGTGTAACTCAAATTTGATTTATGTCTAGGAACGTACACAAAGATTTCCTGTAAAATTAAGTATCCCGAAACAGAAACATGCGTTTAATTAGATTGATTTTCACGTCTTATTTGACTAATTATTATGTTCTAAAGGCCACTCACGTGTGCCGGCTTCGAAAATTTAGATTAAAATGACTTGGTAAATGTCTTTTTTCAAAAGAAATTCTGTAAACACGCCTCACTGTAAACATCGGTATTAATTTTTCCTTTGGTGTAGACAATAGATTACATCAAGCCACACGATCAAATAGCCTGCTCAACATGCATCTTTTGACCTAATTTTGACTTCTCACTGGTCATTAATATCCTCACCAATTGCTCTGATGTGAAATTGCGGTCTTAGAAGCATTTCAAAACCCTCGTTTGCTGCGTTGCATCGTCCATCAGAATACACACACTCGCTTGTCTCAAACTCCGTTTGTACAAGTTCAGACCTGAATTTGGTCTGCATTTTTGTTTGAAAATTTTAGGCTTCTTGTAAAAATTGCCCACGTTAAACTTGCATCACATGCAAATAGCTATAACTCTTTGGCCTTTGTGTGTGTGTTTGTTTGTCGACAATGGTCTGTCTGGCAATCTATGTGCAACAATCCTTGAGGTGATCGTTGAAAGCAGCTTCAATCTGGGAACTAGAAAGTGACAGCTCTACTGCAGATCCAGCAACCCATTTCAGAATGTCTGGAGAGTCACGACCATTCCGAGGTTACTTTTACATTAAGCCCCGCATGTAAATATTACCGATGTCATTTGGATAAGGGTACTACAACACACTTCCAGATGTGGAAATCTAAAATTTCCAAATCAGGCTTTTTTTTATATTCCTTGTTGGGTATTTTCATCACTGCGACCATTTTTTAGATCTATTGTGATATATACCTTTTTGGTTTAGCTCTGTCCAGCTGACGTACCACTATTGTTAGGAGTGGTCGTCAACGCTTGACTTAGAGCATTATCCCAGCACGGCATTGCACGTATTTACTATTATTTAAAAAAAAAAGATTTTTGTTAAATATTTTTAGTCAGATTGATCTCACCTCTGGATGCCTCCAGAATAACACTAGTGTGTTCATTCGTAAAAATGAAAATTTCCGACGCTGAATTAATTTCGTGCACACGCGAAAAAATAGGTGCTAAATCCAAAATCTGCAAACCGTCCGTTAGATATGCAACTCTGCCACAACTTAACTTTATCTTTTTGACCCTTGGGTAAAATGTTTGGAACTTTAGGTAGTTTTAGTCTGTATGTATTATTCACATGCAGTAAGTTTCATTGAAAAGTGCGAAGTTTTTTGAATAGAGCAAAGGATTCGGCACGCGCGTATCTAAATTCTAATCTAAATTTTTCGAATCTTGCTATAGCAAGAAAGTTGGGAACTGCAAACTCTGCTGTTTCCCATGTTATCAAACGTCTTAGGTCTGACCAACGATCGGAAAAGAAGGGAGTGGACAAAAACACTATATCCGACAAAGAATTTGAAGCTTTCAGGCGCAAACGAAATGCTTCTCTCCGGGATATTGCAAAAAAGCTAACTTTGACGAACAGTTTTGTGGAAAAGGTCAAAATTCGGGCTGGATTACGTGTGCCTAGAAGCCACCAATTCATTACAACCGGCAGAATGTGGCAGCAAAACACCCCAGAGTTGAGACTAATCGCAAAAACTGGGCTATTTTGAAGCAGGAATTACGCAAACATCTTAATACAGTCTATACAGATCAAACATTGAAGAAGGCATCAATTTACAAAAACTTGTCGTTTCTAATGTTGTACAGAACCTCATGGAGGGTGTAAAGAGAAAAGTAAAGCTATTTTGATTTTGGAGCGCAAGTTGAATAAAGTGAACATGGTAAAATTTTGCAGTTATTTGACACTCAAAACTAAAAAAAAAAAAAAGATTAAAAGATTAAAAGATTGATTTTTTGCAAATTGCTAAGCGTGTTGCAGTTTTAACTTGGACAACCTTTATGTCTTCAGAATGTTACGCTTGTTGATCCGTTGCATCATTCCAAAGGCTGACCAAGTGTTTTCCGCCAAATGAGGATTTGACATGGATTTGTTTCGGTTGATAAGGTTGACTACATTCCGGTCAACATTTGGGTACCTTCGGCCGTGTTTTCTTCGAACTAGTTAATGATCCATATTACAGCTACGGGGTGGATTTCGAAGGAATGTGTCCACAATGCACATATTAATCTGCTTTTAATTTTACAACATACATTTTTGGTTAAAGGACACATTCAAAGTACAAGGTAAACTTTTGATCACGTCTTTCTTCGGAAGGGAAGTAAAGCCGTTGGTCCCGGTCCATGAGTTGATGAATAAACGTGATACTCGCTTTATTTGAAGCCGAGAACACCTCTGCACTTCCACGAGCAATCACTGGGATGTTGGATGCCAAGGTTGGGTTGCAGCAGGGTTCGGTTTGGCAAACGATAAGCTGTCTAAAGGGTGTTCCGATCAAAATTTGGTTAAACAGTAATGTGTGTGAGTCGATCAAAGTTTTTATTAATAAGTCAAAATCTTTTTTTTTTTCAAGTTCAGTTAATACAGAATACAGGAGATATATTCAGGTAAGCTTCCTTTTTGCCGAATGTGAATTTCCGGGTCTTTCGTTTAACTCCTGCCATAAGATTTTGTACAGTCTCCTTGTCCACTTTATTCGCTGCAGAACGCCTGTTTGCCTTGAACTGTTTCTCGCCCACAACAGCTTTTTGAGTCTTCTTAAGGTTCCGTTTGACGATGGCTCAATATTGTTCGATAGGGTGGAGCTCTGGTGTGTTGAGAGGGTTCTTGTCCTTGGGCACCACTGGAACGTTGTTGACAGCATACCACTCCATGGCCGTTTTTTCGTGATGGCAAGATGCCAAATCCGGCCAAAATAGAACGGAACAATTGTGTCGCTTCAGGAAAGGCAGTAGACGTTTTTGTAGGCACCCGCTCAGATAAATTTCCTGGTTAATGGTTCCGGTCGCAATTTAAACGTTGCTCTTCACGAACTTTGACAATTTTATGTGCTTGCAAATATCTCCCACCTTTCCCCGTCCGGTTGCCATATAAAATTCGTGTCCAGGAACCTGTTTAAAGTCTACCTTGACGTAAGTTTCATCGTCCTGTACCACGCACTCAAACTTTGTCAGCATCGTCTTGTACAACTTACGCGGTTGTGCTTTGGCCGACGTGTTTTGTTTATCGTCGCGATTTGGAGTCTCCACTTTCTTGTAAGTGGACAGTCCAGCTTGTTTTTTAGCACTATCCACGGTTGAAGGCGCCACTCCCAGATTTGTTGTGCCATCTCGGATGGAGAGGTTGGGGTTCCGCTCGAAACAGCGGGCAACTCTTTTCGTCGTCGTTGTGGCCTTCGGCTTTCGGTTTCCCCCCGATCCAGCTTTCCTGGCTGTCGACAAATGTTCACCAAACACTTTTTATACGTTGGTTACAGTTGACTTAGCCACATTCAACAATTTCGCCAACTTGGCGTGAGAGTAGTTTGGATTTTCGCCATGCACGTACCTTTGATGCTTTGCTTCTTTTCCTTCAACGACATTTTCATAACTGGGTGCTAATCTCAAAATCAAAATACAGGCCTGATGCTACATGCACTCATCTTCAAAATGAGCGTCAAGTTTAAGTCGACCAAATTTTGATCGAAGCACCCTTTAGTAAAGCATCTGGATATTAGTATCGATTTCCGATTTGAACCGATTTATACCAACAGTTAGGATGCTATTAGGGCCACTCACAAAGTATGATGGTGGTTTTTCATTAGGAAAACAAGGTAATTAGTACTAACACTTGATATTTTGGATCGATTTATACCAACAGTGATTTACTTGTTCCAAGACATACCCAAGCAGCACACTATGGTTAAAATTTGTTGCAGCAACTGGAATGTGACTCAATTGAGTCACAAAGCAGTCACTCCAACTGGCTTGCAACAAGTGTGCTGCTAGGGTAGTGGACGGGCGAGTATGGTGAGCGAGTAACATGGATCACAATTATTTAGTACCCCTATCATCGGCCCACCATACTCGACGGAACAACACATCTTACCGCGAAGCTGCTATATTTTCTTCTTTTTTCTGTGCTCACTCGATCACTCGTGCCACCGAAGAATATATAACCGAAACAATAGATAACGCAATATGCCCGATATCAAAATATTGCGTAACAAATCATCGAAACAACCGTTCACATCAGATGCTCGACGCAGACTCTTTGTTTCTCGTAAACTTTTGTGCAACTACATTCTACAAACTATGTTATTAGTGGAACTAATA
The DNA here is from genome assembly GCA_034211315.2 of Aedes japonicus. NCBI lineage: Eukaryota > Metazoa > Arthropoda > Insecta > Diptera > Culicidae > Aedes > Aedes japonicus. Next base: position 54,305 of record JASCZW010000454.1, on the reverse strand, counting down.
TTTGCAACAAGCAAGTTGAACGTCCTAAAGAGCAATCTACACATTATATTACAATTGAAGGAATTTACGGCTTATGGAAACATAAGAAGCATTCTGTGCCTTCTGGATACTTTATGCTTCTGGTAATTTCCAAGCTCATTTTTTTGAATCCACTTGGGGAGGGGAGCACTAGTCTTCTTTTTTTTTTCATTCCACACTCTGCCAATAATCAAAATCCCCGATATGAGGGGACTCTATATCGAACTTGAAAACTGCTAAAAACCATCGATTCACTCGCGACAAAGCGGCAAAACACTCTAACTTAATAATTTATCTCCGGGTGTCACAATAATACCACTAATAAACAAACCTAAGCGGATGTAGCTCTTCTTCCGGATGCGGGGAAATATTACCGACATTGACACATTTCGGGAGGGAATCGGTTGTATTCATTACGTCTTAGACACAGCATGCAAATATTTTATAATTTCACTGTTAGTTGTTAAATTACAAATTATTGAATCCTAGAGGTGGATGGCTGTTTAGTGGAATACTTATAACTATAATTTAGAAGAAAAATTAGTAATCTCCATTTAATTCCAACTACCTTGCTTATCTTCGACAGATACGCGTATTTCGTCTACAATGTGCAGACTTCTTCAGTGTCTCGTACTAATAGTCGAGTTATTAGTACGAGACACTGAAGAAGTCTGCACATTGTAGACGAAATACGCGTATCTGTCGAAGATAAGCAAAGGTAGTTGGAATTAAATGGAGATTACTAATTTTTCTTCTAAATTATAGTTACAAATTATTGTTTGATTTTTTTTCGCGAAAACGACGCAGCAAAAACAAAACACGTCAGTTTCAAAGCACGGCTTGCTGCGTTCTCAAGATAACTCAATGGAGACGTATACCAAATTTGGCAGATCGAAGGCAATCGGTATGTCACCACCTGGTTCTTCATAGCAAGATGCTTAGAGGTGGACCGTAAGATTCGATTAAAAACGACTCAAAACCATAAATACTACCTAACTAACATAAATATCCGGGTATTTTGATTTTCTTTTTTGTAGTTTATCTATTTAAATAGCAACAACGCCAAGTGAAATAATGACTCGATAATTGCCAATGTCCAGTTTGTTACCCTTCCTAGGAAATGCAAACATGTGCGCTTCCAACAGGATGGAAAAATACCTAAGGCCACGAAAACGTTGATTATCAAGCTGCGTTTTCTATCAGTATTCATACTATCAGATACATCGAGTTTCATCTCTGCATGGATGAAACCTCACGTCGCAAGGTGAAACGTTACCGTTGGCGTTACTCTTATCTCGGAGTGAGCTCTGGGTAATTTGTTAGAAAATAGCTCGGCAAGACATTTGGCTGCTGTTGAGTTCGATAGACGAAGTCGGTTTCAAGCAAATTGAATCATCATCTCAATTGACTAGCATTTGAGTTGATCTAACATTCACGTCGCAATAGGGTTCATTTCTCAGAAAAGTTCAATTAGTGATGTCAACGTTATATTCTGGTACGATGCTTCAGTTAAGGGGCTACAACATAATATCTATAAGTGTCAAATTAATATCCGTTCACTGTTCACCATTTCCGCCCACCGAATTCCAATGAATAATTACTTGGATAGGGAAAAGTGTCTCCACCAGGCATTATAATGTGTTTTGAGCCAAACAAAATCAGTAGAATGTGTTTGAATATAAGAAGGGGTCTTGAAACATCAAAAACATCTCAACAATTTGTTACCCCACAATCAAAACTAATGAAAGGTCAATAAAGGAATCTATCTGTAGCAGAAAACATTATTTTTTTAGGGCCCATTTGAGAAAGAGGGCAGTTTTCAATCAAAAGTTTTCGTTGTTATTCATTAGTTCGCCCGAAAGATTTTCGTCTCTCCGAAACTGGAACGTACGTAGAAGATTCATTATATCGATTAGTTTATGTAATTTTGAAAAAAAAACGGCTAACTTCCGGAAATTAAACCTCTACTGGGTGCTTCGATTGTGGATGGTTGCAAATGCCTACAAAGCGTCCAAGTTTACGGAAACAACTCATTTCCTGAGCCAAAAAAACCGTCGATGGATTCCGATCAAACCACTGGGGGAAGCAACACACATAATATGTATGAAGTATTACAAAACCACATTGTAGATCTTACATCCGAAGGAATCGGCGGAAAATAGCACAACAACCTTGAAAAATCTAACAAAACCGGTGTTTTATTTCTTGTTTTCCACCGTAAATTCAGCATATCATGATCGCAATTATATGGTTTAATTTGATGCACATACATAATATTGCTCTCTCATAATTAAATGCTTTCAACACATGTTTCGCATTGCTCACACCGGAACCCGGCTACCGTCCGTGGCCACCAGCGTCGCTCGATTGAGGTAACAGTTAGGCGTTGGTTCCTTGGTTTACATATATTGCCGACTTCATATTTGAAATGTGGAGATATGGTGGGTTTCCAGCTCAGTTAGCCTCAGAAACTTACGGAAAGTTAGCCTAAGCCAGTCAATAGCGAGTTGTTCACGTAAGGTGCGTTATACGGAAGATTCACCGAGATAATTTTCAGTTGATCACTATGAAAATGCGGTGTCTATGCACGCGTCTAGCCGTTACATGAACATACAAACGCGGTGGTTTAGTTCAAAGCATAAACCGGTGATTATTTTACGTCTTCCTTTGTACCGTTTTCTAAACAAACCAAACGTGCCCTGGAATACAATTTGATTGACGCTTCAGAGATGCGCAATGAGATAAAACATCAACAGTTAGCTGCGTATGTTTTGCCTACTTAGATCCGAATTGTAAAACGTACCTTGAGCGCAGCTTGAATGATATGGACTATAGAGTCAGTTTCTTGCGAAGAACTATGCGCTACACGTTTCATCTTTCTTGAGATCGGGGCTCGTTCGGAATACTTGATAATGAATCCCTTTGTCGGAATACACTTACTTCAAATTCAGTTTGGACAAAACGGAAAGAGTAGTAAACATGGTGTATTGAGAGAAATTTATGTTTTGACATGTGCCACTTGCTACAATTTAATCGTGTATCGTCCAAAAAATCACACTGAAATCTACTAAGGAAATTTTTGTTCGACTTGTTCGCTGAGCATATGTATAAAAAGGTGCATTGCAGAAAAGAGGAACAGAAACCGTTGCTGCTTACAAATTTCATTCGTGGAAACATTTTGTTCGTGAAATCAGCGAAATGCATTAACAAGGCGATAGTTTATGTTTCGTTTATATCTCAACTGGTAGTTAGGTATGGCGAGGAACATGTCATGCAATAAAGTGAAAAATTGTCAGAAGTTTTTTTGTTTGTAATTTATTAAATTAAAAAACAATTTTGGCAAATAACAATGCTTACCTTGAAACAGCAGGTACCTCGAAACCAAATTAAACGACTTTATTGACGTACGCTACTGGGAACACATTTTTGAACTCTCAGATCTAATTCGAATGGCATGCTCAACCGGAATTTCGGTTGCATTAAAAATCTACATACTGATAGCTGCAAAAGCCTGTTTACATTACAGACTGTTCCGAAAAATATAGATACATTTTATTTTTCAAATAAAAAAGACCATACTGTAATGTTTGATTATATTATCCCCAAATATAGTGAATAACAATGAGTTCTTTCCACCTTCTTTTCAATTTGCTTGATTTTTCGTAGGGTAGGCGAGTTCTCTAACTTTTCCCTTAACACTACTGATAAGCACAGTGCTTTCTTCTACCATTTTCATCACTTTTGGCCAATCTTTCTTAAATTTTTCAACATTATCCGCTGGTTTAATGTGTTTTCTCAGCTTCACCTTCGTCGAAGCCAAGAAAGTGTCGATAGGGCGAATCTCTGGGCAGTTTGGTGGATTCATCTCCTTTGGCACAAATACGGCGTTGTTCTTTTTGTACCACTCTTGTGCATATTCAGAGTAATGGCAGGAATTAAGATCAGGCCAAATGATTGTTAAAACTGTTTGAATATATAAAACTAGACGGTACACATAACGCTTGTTCGCGGTTCTTATCTTTGTTCAAACTGGTCTGAATGACGTTTTTCGTTGATGCTGTCATGGCGTCGACATGATGACAGCTTCACTGCCATTCGTGAGCCCAGTTGGAGAGTGAAACATTAGGGTGATCCAAGGTCCCAACATCACCCCTCTAATACAGGAGGTACGACTGAAATCGCTGAGGTTCTCTTCGGACTCGTGAAGAGCGGCGAGGAGCCTGGGGTGCTGGCTAGAGTTCAATGGCAGGTTGGAAGTTCAAAATGACTGAGCCTGACGTAGACGCCATGACTTGTGGAGAGCTTGACGAGGACGCAGATATGTACGATAGAGGAGGCACCTGTGACATCCGGTATATTGTCACCGGTGCCTCCTCCATCGAACAGGCATCCAGTTATTGGGCGTCAAAGACGGCAAAGATATTGGATTATCTTGAGGTCCGATCGGCAACGGCCCTGGTAACACAATCTGCGATCGAGGTTTGCGTAGATCCCACGCATCAAGTAGGATGTTGATGGGAAGCTTATTACGATTTTGTGTAGCAGCTTTGGCATGGCGATCAACTGCAGCACGGTCCTTGAATTGGTTAATATGTGACCGAACAAGTTTCCGATTGTTGACCCAAATATTTTACATTACTGTACCGGTTTTCTCTAGTACCACTCCAGGTTCCCAGTGCCAGCAGGGCACAAAGACTAAGCCGCCACGATGGTAGCCTTGTTTTACTTTTCGATTCGTTGGTTGCTTATTCCGCGTTGAGTGGTCAGGCGGACGGCGAAGTAACTCCAAGAACGTTCGGATTGGACGACTGAAAATGATTTCTGCCGGCGACTTGCAGTTCGTCGCTGACGAATTAGGAGTACGAGTATGAGTATGGGTCCACGACGACGAGGTAGTATTCTCCAGTGATGGGTCCAGCATAATCTATGTAGACGCGTTACAATGGCTTGCAGGATCTTTGCCACGGTACCGGTGCACACTTCGGTGGAGACTTCACAGCGGTGGTGCAATGTCGGCATGACTTGACGTAGTCGGAAATATCGCTGTGCAAAGATAGCCAGTATACGTACGATCGGGCAACAGCTTTCATTCGTCAATGCCAGGATGACTCTGGTGAAGCTGATCCAGACAACGCCTGCCTGCCACCCGGCGCCTGGCTCGCCGAAGAAGACACAACCTTGGACAGTGGTTAGTGATTGCTGACGGTCGCAAAAAATCTTCAACTCTGGGTCGAAGATCTGCTTAGATGTCAGCCAGCCATCGTGCAGGAAACGGGTTTCTCCGAACTTCGCTGTTGGAACGTGCTCCATAGTGAAGTCGTACAATAGCAGCGTTATCGCCCAGCTCTGTAATCGTTTAGACGTGTAGACTGCGGATGTCTTTCAACGAGCCAAAAATTCGCGACATGATCCGTTTGCAGATGGATTTTTCGACCAAATAGCATTCTGTGGAACTTCGTTACAACAAATATGATCGGTAGGCCCTCACGATCGAATTGGCTATAATTTCTCTCGGTGGGTGTGAGTGCTCGTGACGCTTGCTAGAAAAACTTTCAAAGTGCCATCTGGACATTTATGGCTGATGGTGGCACCAACACCGACAGAAAAAGCGTCTGCCGATACAACTATGTCGAGATTCTTGTTGTAATGGGTGAGAAGCAAATCCGAAACAAGAACTTCCTTGAACCTCGTGATTGCCTGCTGACATTCTGGTGTCCAACGGAACCCGGTGCCAGCCTTGAGTAATTTTTCCAATGGAATGCGTTGAGTTCTCATTCTGGGGACGAATTTTCCATAATAATTTGCCGCTCCGAGGAAAGAGCGTGCGCCGGCGACATCGGTAGGAGGACCCATGTCGGTGATAACTTGAATCTTCGCTGGATCTGGTCGTAGACCATTGCGGTCGAGCAAGTAGCCTAAATATATGATTTGTGGTTGAGCAAACGTACACTTTTCTGGCCGGATGGTGAACCCGAATTCTTGAATCCGCCCCAAAACTGAACGAAGATTGGTCCAATGCTCGTGCGCGTCTTTTCCACCAACAACCACGTCTTCAAGGTAACTAGAAGTGCATGGGAGACTAGTTAACATGGTGTCTAAAAGCTGCTGAAATGCTCCTGGTGCGATCATGACTCCTGGCGGAAGACGACTATAGCGGTACAACCCTCGGTGAGTGTTGATGGCAAGAAGATACCGGCTGCACCGACTTCCACTTGAAGAAAGGCGTCAGAAAGGTCAATCTGACTGAAGACGGTGCAGTTGTCAAGCTTTGCGAAAATGTCTTCCGGTAACGGGGGAGAATACCGGTGGGGCTGCAGGCTATCATTGAGGCCGTTAGAATAACCCCACAAATTCTTATGTTGCCGTTGGCCTAGCGAACGACTACGATCGGGGACGCCCAGTTCGAAAACATCAATCGGTGAAATGATTTCGGCACGCTACAATCTGTCCAACTCGTCATTCACCGTACTGGCGTAAACCACAGGACCTTTAGGTCGAAACACCGGTATTGCATCTTGCATGAGCTCCAGCTTGAATGTAGTTTTCGTACACAATCCAAGTTCGCTTTGAAAGACTGCTGGAAATGCCACCTTGAGGGAGTCCACGGTGGTGGCAGAGCTTGTTACTCAGTTGCAATAAGCACTGTTAGGCACAGACCACAACTCGAAGGCATCGAGCATCTCGATCCCTAGTGATGGGGTTTGCTCACCGTTGATTGAGACGGTGCAGACGAACTTGAAAAGAAGCTTCAACGGATCTCCAGACGCTGTTGCAACTCGCTCCGTAGCTGGCTTTGTTGGTGGCTTGCCAACTTTCTCCCAAATCTTCTTCGATACGACGCTGATGTCAGAACCAGTGTCCTACTGAAGACGTACATTTACACCGTTGACATTAGTTTTAACGAAACGGCGCTATTTGTTAACGGTATTTACCAGGAGACTTACTGTTTTTGTTGAGACAATTCTCGGTCGGTCTTTCCACTTTAAAGCCGATAATTTGTGGCTCTTCCGAGTGCTCCAGCAATATCCCTCGTAATGGTTGACGAGACCACATTTTTGCACTTATGTTGTTTATAGTCCCGGCTGGAGTGCACTGCTCCACAGTTCCAGCAGGATGATGATGGTATGTTCCTGGCTTGCTTCGTTCCGGTTCCGGGTAATCCAATGCCGGGCTTCGGGGGATACTTGTTAAAATGCTTTCGCTTGACGAACTGCAGTGCTGCGGATGCTGGGGCTTTGATCGTTGCCGTATCATGCTTCAGGCATAACAATCGTTTACAATCCTCTGACAGATGTTCGAGTGTGATGTCTGTTCGATCCTCTATCTTCGAAACTGCTCTTTGGTCATCTTGCTCAATTCGAACTCAACACAGCTCTTGTTGATTCGACAGGCAAACGAAATCAAATCATCGGTGGGTTGCTTTGCAATCTGCAAACAGCGATACCACTTGCTTACAACGGAATCGATAGCACCGAAAAGTGTTTGCAATTTTGTTACCGTGTCACCGAACGAGAAGTTTTTCGGGACTTTCGGTAAAATGAAACTTACGTACCGATCATGTTCCGCAGCACTCAGTTTCCGCATGAGCAACCGGATTGTGGCCTCATCGTCGAGGCAAGCAGCATCCTTTTCAAACAAGTCATTGTACATGGCATACCAAGCTGCAAACGTGACGTTTCCCTCTGGTTCGTAGCGGAACTCTTTAATATTGTTCGCCCGTGAATCTAGGATCATTTCAGGGTTTGGAGGTACAACCTGCACGCTGATCGACTGCAATGCTTGTTGAAAAGGTGTCTGCTGCTGCTGCTGCATGAAATCGTACTGCTGCTTAATGAGCTGGTGTGCGAAAAATTGCTGCTGTTGGAAGAGGTTGGAGAAAACATGCTCGGTTTGTGTCGTCTACGGGGGATTTGGCTGTGCCGGATGTGGATGCTGCGAGTTCACACCAGGTTGCTGACCTTGTTGTCCGCTTACTCCTGGTGCTGGCTGTTTTACCGGATCCAGATTGCGGTTATGTTCATCGTCTTACACCACATTACACCACTTCTCCTCGTCGTCACTTTTAAGCGATTCGTAATAATTAAAAACTACTAAAAACTGTATATTTAAATATATAAAACTAGACGGTACATATAACGCGTGTTCGTGGTGCTTATCTTTGCTCACTCTGGTCTAAATGACGTTTTTCGTTGGTGCTGCCATGGCGTCGACATTATGACAGCTTCACTGCCCAGTTGGAAAGTGAAACATTAGGGTGATCCAAGGTCTCAACATTAAATATACAGTCTGTTGTGAAGACTGTATTCGAAAAATATGTGACAGTCAAAAACGATCACAACTTGATTCGGCTATTTGAACCACTCTTTTTTTCAATCAAGTTCATTTTTCATTTAGGGTTTTGTGAGGTTTTGATTTCATGGTGTGTGTGTGTGTGTGTGTGTGTGTGTGTGTGTGTGTGTGTGTGTTTACAATCTAATTCCCACTGTCTGGCAGCGGTATTATGGATAGAATCTTCCTGCAACTGTTTCATATTTGCTGTTTACAGTTGCAAAAAGCTTAAATCCGGGGATTAGAAGGTGACAGCTCTACCGCGACTCCAATAGCCCATTTCAGAAACGCAAGCATTCCGAAGCTATCTTCGTACACAATAAGCCCCGCTCCAGTAGTGACATACTGAAACTTTCAATCAAGCGTATGTGCAATGCTTGATTGACGCGTATTTAGTGATTCACAATATATATATTTTTTTTTTAAACCAGGCACGTATTTGGTATTATTTAAAAATAAGGTTGACGTTATATAGTTCTAGTCAGATACATCTCACCAATTGACGCTTCCTTTGTTACACTCTCTTGTTCATTCGTAAACATAAAAGTTCTCGACGTTGCCTCGTAATTAATTTCATGCACTCCCGACAAAATAGGCGCAAAAATTAACGTGGCCAAACCGCCCGTTATATATGTAACCTGTATAAGAAAACTCTGTACACCACATGGTGAACGCATCTGAAATTATGTGGCAGCCTTTCCCGCACGCATGCGCATTGTCTTCGTTTGCTGCTTCTGATAAGCAATTGTGAGGTTTTGATTTCATGGTGGCCTAATATTTCTTGGTGGTTATGACACTGTTCTATATCGACATCCAGCAAAGTTTCATGTATTTGAAACGTTTGAATCAAATTTTTAATATTGTATGAACGAGTGTAATTTATTAGTTGAGATAACCAACGGTTGATTCAACAAAGGACTGTATCGAATATAAGTTAACCTCATATTTTTCTCTAAAATCATATAAAAAAGTGATCCAACGGTCCGTAATAAAAATCGCAAAAACGTTGAAAATCGCCAAATCAACCGTATATGATGTGCACAAACGTGTGCCTCAAGGTAAGCGTCATAGTGGAACATATGACCGCAAGCTGAACCAGAAGGTGTTGAGAACCGTCAGAGCAAACCCTTGACTATCAGATAATGAAATCGCACAAAAATACGCTGCGCTCGCAGTACCGTTCGAAGAATTCGTTTGCGAGCAGAATATCGTTCTTATTGAGCCAGCAAGCAACCAAACAGAACGTTGAAGCAAAGTTTCGTCACCAAAACTCGAGCTCGGAAATTGTACCAGCAGGTTTTGACGAAGTACCAAGGATGCCTGCTCATCGACGATACGTCAAAATGGATTTCGGACAGTTTCCTGGCCAAAAATTCTGCATGGCAACGGCAGGAGGAGATGTTCCAGCGAAGTTTCAGTTTGCTTTTATGGACAAATTTGCCAAAAAACTTATGATTTGACAAGGGATATGCAGCTGTGGAGCAAAGACCAAAGTGTTTGAGACGAATAAGACGATGGACTCGAAGCTGTACAAGGAAGAATGCCTCAAAAACTACCTTTCTTTAAAGCCCATAAAGGTTCCGTGAAGTTTTGGCCAGATTTGGCGAGTTGCCAGTACAGCCGGGAAGTCATCCAGTGGTACCGCGATAATAAAATAGATGTCAACGATAAAAACATAAATTCACCCAACTGCCCGTAGTTCAGGCCCATCGATAAATTTTGGGCAATAATGAAGCGGAAGCTTAAAAGAAGTGGAAAAACGCCTCGGGATGCGACTCAGATGACCAAAATGCGGAACAAATGTGCCAAGGAAGTTGACTCCGGAGGTGTGCAGCGTTTGATGGGAGGAATAAAGAAGAAAGTGCGAGTTTTCATTAGAAACGAAGAGAAATGTATTGATATTTTTTCCTTAAAGAACAGTGAATTACCTTTGTTTTGATGAATTAAACTTATTTGTACGTCAATTCGTTACCAAGATACAGATGATTTTAGCCAAATGCCATCGAAATGTTATGAGTAAAAATGTCGTGACATAAGCTTTCCCCGTACATTTCAGTGGTGACATCTCTCTGGTGAAAACGTATTCATATTCCACCTATGCCGAAGAACCAGCGGTCCTTCACATGTTGTTGCTTGCTTTACGAGCATAAAGACTATCCCATAAATGTGGTAATTTTAATTAGGGCAGAACCCTTGTCGAACAGTACGATCAGCGAGCGACATGCTTCATGATTCTTTTGATTTTCATTACCGCAACTATTTTCTCTGATTCACTTCCAATCAGCGGGTGACCCAGATCGTCTCCATTCCGTCACTGACTTTGGGTTAGGGCGTGAAATCGGAGTACTTTTTAGGTTCTCACATAATTATTTTGATTTTGCTGATTTTATGAAAAATCGGGGACAATAACAAAAACGCAAGAGGTCAATCTTTATGCAGGCCACCATGGGTAATGAGAAATGGCAAACGTTGAAGAATTGGGCGACGTACTTTGGGATATTATTCGGTTGCTTGCACATTTACACGCTGACCGACACTTGAGGCGGGAAAAGAGAAATTAATAGTGGTTGTTGGTGTGACGGTGCGATGCTCGGGAAAAAGAAATTCCTCCGTTATTGGTGTATTATGTTGTCACGGGCGGTCCGGCACGGTAGTCTAGAGAATGAATATTAAGTTACGCTAAGTGAGAGCTCAGTGAAGATGAGCGTTCCTTGTTATCGGCGGTAATATAAAGAGGCAACAATTAATTCATCAACCCAATTTCGGGGCTCGTTGGATATGCTGATGGGGATGCGCTTTAGCCTCAAAACGGAATGCATAAAATGTTAATGGAGGGAAGGATAGCTGAGGCTTAAATGCGGTTTAATTTTCTTTTGTTTGCGATAGCGCTGGAGGATTTCAATTATGTCCATTAGTTCCGTAAGTGACCATCTAGCCATGTAAATTTCACAGTGGACACTCGCCAGAAAATGGGTTGAGTTATTGAAAAAAAAAACAAAAACAAAAACAAAACATGAAGTGAAGGGTCTGTGGGAAGATACTGAAGCTAATCGAATAAACTAACGCTAAATATGCACAGGTTTCAAAAATTCAGTAGAAAATAGAAAATAGAGGGAATAGAGGGGCATACCTATTCTAGGAATGCTAAGCTAAGTCTACCCTTCTGTGAATATTTTTGTGGGCTCGTGCACACATCTGAAGTTTTTATTTGTTTACATTTATTTGCTCCATGATCTTTTATCTGTTACAATCGACAGAAATATCCAGAGCGGATTGAAAGTGATATTATAAATTACCAAACTTCACGAGTGAATGTTACTTTGTTCGATAGCCTGTTTTTATTAACATACTCTAATTGTTATGTTTTATATTCTCCGTACATGGAGTATCGATTATGATGTGAAAGGTGATGTTCGCTCATCACCATGAGGCACTAAGAGTAGACAGTAATGTTTGCTAGAATGAAAGATATGAAGAGAAAGTTTTGCAAGTTCCGTCAGTGTACGGTAGGTTGAAAATTGAATAGAAGTATTGAAAAATGAGCAAAAGGCATGAATATAGTGGTACTCGAACCAATGACGTTACTTTTGCTTAACATCCCACTGCGGGGTAGGTCAAGGCACGAATGAATCCGCCACCTCAACAGTAACGTGTTGGGTCGCGCTCACGCACCACTATCACTACTATCACAAGCTATCAGTGTAGTTCTGTTTGGTTGTCAAGCAGCCAATGGGTATATAATACCCAAGTAACAATTTTAGTTTTATCCCAGCCATATAGCACTCCCCCGGCTTTGTTGATAAAACTATATTCAAAACTGTTTTGTCAACCAACACCTCCTCTATGCATCCTTAAACCTGAAATGTGTACAAAGTGGCCCACTCTATAGACGGCTGTGAAAATAAATTAATAAAACCTTTACAAGACCATAAAGATTTTGAAAATGTTCTAATGAAAGGTGTTATGACCACTTGAGAACCTTCATAATACCTATTGGCTGCCGTCAAAACCAGCATAGGGCCAAATGGCCCCAGCTGTCAAACTTAACTGTGGTTTTTTGTTGTTCTGCTTTATTCGATTCTCTGCTCTTCTGATTCATTTAACAGTAAATAGTATCTATGAAAAAAGTTCTAGTATTGCGGTTCTGGTATTCTAGTAAAACTTTGTTTGATAGCAAAATATCCAAATCAAATTGAGTGTTTTTATAGCGAATCATGCTACACATCATATGAGCATTTAATCTTATGGTGAATATTGGCACGATAAGAGCTAAAAATAAATGCCCTTTGGTAATTATGCGAGTTTAAATTAACAAAAACAAAATTGAAACAAATATATTCGATAAATTGATCATGAATTTCTTGAACATTTATGGAATTCAATAAGGTTATCTAAAGATTGCCAAAATCGATCTCTGATCTACAGTTCATTTTCATTACATTTAAAATTTGGTGTATTTATTTTTCAAGATTTCAATTATTTTATATGTTTTCAATATGGCGATTGAGAGAAATCACAGTTTTGCCAAAAAGCCAATTTATCTTCGCAATGGCTACTTCAAAACTATTTGGTCACTTGGTGACTTTCATCAATGCCAATTTGCCGTTTAATGTATTTATTGGAGGCAAAATGGTTTAAAAATGCTTTTTCAACTGACCATAATAAGATAATTTGAATGAGTCCTAAAACGGCATTTCAAAACAGCATTTTTTGAGTTCATAAAGTCAAAATAAAACCTTTGATAGGAGTAAATGGAACTTTGGAAGACAAGGTTTTAAGATCGTAGTAAGAAAGCTGTGTAGGTTCTGATAAACCTGACTAAAATTTGAAGCCTATTGGTACCTCTTACTGGCATAATAAAACCAAATTGATTTCTAGTGGCTTCCATAAAACTTTAATAAAACTTAATAAAGCCGGATGGTTTTGGCAATGTTACTTGGGTAAAGTCGTTGCGCAAAACTTTGTGATATGTTGCCAACTCCTCATTATATACATGCTTAGAAAAAGTACCCAGCGGATCAGGTAACTGTGGGTAGCACGTTAGGTATAATTGTGTTTATCTACCATTGGGTTTTGTTTTTGGGTAGAATTTTACTAAAAGTAAGTTATTTATACCCAACCTTGGCTTCATACACTTAACCGCTCCACTGGGTACTTTTTTCTAAGCGTGTAGACGTATATATAAGGCCACGTTCTACCCCAGTTTTAGTTGTGCATGGTTTTGGAATATTGGAATTATAGTGAAGTTTCGATGCTATGTAGATGTTTTGTTGTATGCAATATGCGGGTAGTGAATTTACTATAAACCATGGATATTAACGCATGGTAAAAGCTTATTTTAATAACACTATTATTTGCATGTGAGGTACAGTCGTCATAATTTCATAAATTTAGATCATATATTGGTGCTATTTAGTGCTTTATTGTACTACAGTTTTATGTGTTATGATATTTTATTCCAAAATTGATAAAGTATCATTCTATTAAAGCTATGGCTTTGAGGATTTGAGCATATTTATTGAGTGGGTCATTCTACCCCACCAGTTTTTTGTACTGTTTTCTTCTAATTATTGGATTTCACTAGATTAAAAGCAATATAAACGTTTCATACAATATACGAGACATTTGTTCAATGTACAAAAACCATGTTTACGAAACGAGTGAAAGTTAACTTATGAAATAAATTTTCAGTGTATGGTACGACCGAAATCTTTCTCGCATATTGATTCAGCGAACTGTACTATGCAAGGCAGTGAACTTGTATTCTTGTTCTGTTTTTCTCGTTCCAAAAAAATAAATAAATATTAAATTGATATTTGAACTGATTAAAAATTCAGTGAATTTACATTTTGATTGTTACATTTAAATTTTGATTATTACATTATATCACAATAGGAAAAAAATGGGCAGAGTGATGAAGATACACACAGACGAAATAGATGAATTTCAACCGACGCGTAATCCCTTTGTTCAATTGCAAGCCAAAGTAAGCGTAAACAACGAACTCGTTTGCAATCTTTCATACAACAGTCATATGTATTAGATTTACTTGGAATTTCTGACGAATTGATGGCAAATCTAGCATTACATATATGTACATTAGATAACGCAGAACATTATATAGTTCATTCCAACTGTGTACGACACGGAATAACAAAATTTGATGCTGATCCTTCTCTTGCTAGACTGTCAGCAAATATACTATATTAACAATATAAGTCACTTCCCATTTTTTCAGACGACCTCTTTTTTTGCGCATGTGGCGCCATAAGTAAGACTCATGGCAACAACAACACTTCAAATCCACACGCTTGTTATAAACTATTCAACTTTTGCTATACCTAGCGTAATATTTCAAAAGAACTCAACTGGGAAGTTGAAACAAATCACAAATTGTAAAACTGAGGTTCTAACTAAGGAATCAATTTCCGAACAACTCACTGCAACATCGACTTGTTGCAAACTGCAAATGTCACAACAAAAGCAACACGTAACTTTGGTTTTATGCAACTTGAACAGGATTGGATAAAGATCAGCTGCTAAGAAAAAAGCGAGATCTACGGCTTGAAATTATTATTTTTGATTACCATCGAATGATTTTCAAATATCACGACGAAAAAAACTAAACGACTGTAAAAAAACACACACCAATTATTTTTTTCAATCTTATAGCCTATAGAAACATTTACTTTTTTTCATTGTTGGCTAATGGTTGGAACAAACACATGTCGACCTACTCGTTTGTTGCTAGTTTCAAATGAATCTAACGAAGCTTCATTAAGATACTTTGCTTTTTA
This sequence comes from Aedes japonicus, assembly GCA_034211315.2. Lineage (NCBI taxonomy): Eukaryota > Metazoa > Arthropoda > Insecta > Diptera > Culicidae > Aedes > Aedes japonicus. Next base: position 39,162 of record JASCZW010000454.1, on the reverse strand, counting down.
CGTGCTTGGTTCCTTACTTATGATTTCTTGGATTTGTTGATGTTTCGGAAAAGTTGTAAAGTTTTCCGGGAAAATTTGCAACGATGATTTTTTTTAAGTTTACTTTGGTTATGTATCCATAAACACTACCTGTGGACAAAATTTCAGAAACATTGAAGAACCATTGCACCATAAAAAAATACCGCAATGTCTGAACTTACTAGTCTGAAAGAATATTCAACATCAATAAGCATGACATTAATTGAAGAAATCACGGCGGCCATTTTTTACTTTTTTTTCGAATGAACTTTCGTCCGATTCGATGCAGTTGCAAAATCAAAACGAAGAGAAGCATTATCAATTCTTAAGGAGACGTCATTTCTATGAAACTCTTTTTTAAAGTTCGCATTTTCGACGAAAACTCATTTACTCATTAAATGAGTGTATTGCCTTTGGGGCACGTAGACTTTTCTGGGGGGGGGGGGGGGGTGCTTTGCCAAAAGTCTACGCTCCATACAAAAATAAAAAAAAAATGTATGGAGAAAGTCTACGAAGGGGGGAGGGGGGGGGGTTGAGATGTTCAAAAATAAGTCTACGTGGTTTATGAACAGTCCCTTTACTTGTTTATTAGTATACTGTGTAAATGTCAAATATGGCATACTTTTTACTAATTTTTATAATGTAAAAATGAGTAGTTTGCACGCCCGCGGCAAACCAAGTTTAAAATGCGTGAAATATATTAGCAATATTGGCGCCGACGAAAAATTTTAAGTAATTATCACCTCGATTAAAGAGAAAGTTTTATAAGTTTTTTTTTGTTTAACCAATTGTAGTATCCTGGTTTGGATAAAAATAGTCTTATAATTCTTCATTGAAATGGGTAAAAGTAATTATTTTCTAGGAGTAAAAAAGCGCATTTTGGCGTATCGGGGTTATTCTAAAAACTGAGCAACCAATACTCATGAAAAGAGTATATTAGTTCTACCGTGGATACACGTTAAGATGCAGTCTACCCAATTGAAAATAAAAATATATTTTGAATGCCTTTTTTATCACTAGGTAGTGCTGTTGGCAGCGCTACACGGGTCGCCGATCATGTTTATGTGGAAAATGGAAGTGACTAATATTGTTAATATAGTATATTTGCTGTCAGTTTTTTTCATTTCCTTCAATACCATAATGGCCAGGCACCCAGTATAAATTAACTTCGTTCCTACTGGCTAATTGCCTCAAAGAAGGAATGCATTCGCACACTAGTTTAGATCAACATGTAGAAGCTTTAAGCGCATTGAGAGCTGCTTGACTATCGAAAAAATGCAGATATTTGCAAATCTGTATTTCCTCACTAAAAAAAATATTCACACATTCAATAATGGCATGACTTTCTGCTTGAAATACCGTTGGACTATGTCCCATTGGTATGGCTTTGCTGATTCCAGGTCTATAAACCCCGGTTTCAGTATTTTCTCCCATTTTCGACCCATCCGTGTAAAACACAATGGAACCTGGACGCAAACTAGGTCCACCAGACTCCCATACATAAATTGCAGGGCACTTTTCGCTGCCTGCTGCTTTACAAATTGGTGTAAATTTAATATGTTAAGGAAGGCATCCAAAGCAACAGATGGAGTACTTTTGATTGCCCCAGTTATTGATACACAGACAAGTAGTTTACCTAGCTTCACTTGAGTGATTACCTCATTAAGTTTAGGCTATCGCAGAATAAATCTAATGGACAGTTTTTGATCGAAGTCACCATGGTTTACCCACTGCTTTATTACATAATCCAAAGTAACACCAAGGTATTTAACTTCTTCCGCAAACTGAACTTGAACTCCATTGAGAGTAGGCTGTTTAAAATTTAGCTTCCTCCTTTTGGTAAAACGTACTATAACAGTTTTAGAAGGGTTCACATTTAAGCCCTCTATTCTACACCATTTTACAGTTATATTGAGAGCAGTTTTTGACCGACTAGATCGTGTCATCAATTTTCCCACGAGCTATTATACACCGATAAAAAGAAACATTGAATTTTCTGCGTTATCTAATGCACATAAAGGTAATGATAGATTTGGCAGAAAATCATGGGATATTTTATGTAAATTTAAGACAGATAACGCCGGAATCAAGTCTGTTGTATGAAAGATTGCAAACATTGTTGTATGGCGTATCAAGGACTACAACCAATTGCGTTGATTACGCCTCATTTGGCTTGGAATTAAACGAGGGGAAATTTTACGCGCTTGTTAAAATTAATTATTTTTTTCTGTGTAGTTAATTCGTAAGCAAAACCAATCACCTCGTATCTTAGCTCTGCTAGTCTTTTTAGGAGTTCGTCTACTACTAAGGACCACAATAAGGGCGATAGGACTCTTCCTTAATCGATCTAATAGTTCCAAGGTCAGCAGAAATTTCTCGGTATTTTGACATCGCTATAATCCAATCGATAATACAGTTATGCAGGCCCCTTGCTTCCATTGCGGAGCGCATTGAGCTATAGGATGCATTTTCGAATGCTCCTTCAATATCAAGAAAAGCTACCAAAGCTATTTCTTTGGCTTGAAGCGATTTCTCAATTTTATTAACAAGAGATTGTAGCGCCGTTATTGTAGATTTTCCTGATCGGTAGGTAAATTGTTTTTTGCTCAAGGACTCTATTATGCTTGTTGACTTAATAAAGTCGTCCACAATTGTTTCCATTGCCTTTTAATAGAACAGAGCAAAGACTGATAGGTCTAAAGGCTTAAGGGGTCGTTTTATCTCTTTTTCCCGCTTTTGGAATAAAGAAAACCCGAACTTTTCGCCAAGTATTTGGTAAATAACTCAGAGTAACACTAGCTCTGAATAATTCAGTTAGCAAGGGAGTAAGCAAATTTTTACCCTGCTGGAGCAGTCCTGGGGGAATTTCATCTCTCCCAGCTGATTTTAAAGTTTGAAAAGAACTCAGTGCCCATTCAAGTCTAGATGGCGTGAAAATTTCTATAAGCGTCCTACCTCATCTAAGTCCTGTGCTTCAGCAAATACAGATGTTGACTCCGGGAATTAAGCTCTCATCATTACTTCCAAAGTTTCGGAACAATAGACTGTAAAACTACTATTCTCTTTTTTAGGTTACCAAAACTATTTGAATGATCCTTTAAAAGAACTTTGTGCAGCCTTTCAGCTGTTGGAGCCTTGTTGATCTCTTCACAGATCCGTCTCCAGTCCTTTCGTTTGTAACGCCTCAATTCTCTGTTGTATTCAGTCAGAGCCTTTTTGCATTGGTCACAGTCTGAAGGAGCTTTTGCTCGATTGAACAATTGTCTAGATTTTTTCCTCAATTCTGCCAATTTGTCGTTCCACCAAGGAACATCCCTGGATGACCTATGTTGAACAGTATAACTAGCATGATATGATGAAATCATTTTACCACGGATTTCATCAGAAGCTTTTGTTAATTGTGAACGAGTTTTCATTGATGTATCATTAATTGTATTTTTCGTTTTTTAAATAGAAACGATATAGGTCCCAATTAGTTTTTCTTTGGTTTCTATAATTCTTTATTCTGTATTAAATGGTTTGGCTTTATAACCAAACTTAATATGCTTGTGGTCTGACAATGATTCTTCATCAAAAACAGGCCAGTTCATAATCTTTCCTGACAAAAGGTTACTGCAGATCGAGAGATCAAGAACCTCATCACGGTTACAGTTTATATATGTTGGTGAATCCCCTCTATTACATAAGTCAATGTTGTTAGACGAAATGTAGACGAAGACGAAGCTACCGCACAATGTTTGATGGGTATTTGCATCACACCCTGTTTTAAAGTGGGCGTTAATTTTATTTCAATAATTTATAAAGTTTACGACTTCCGGAGGAGGAATATCATCAGTGTCTCCAGGAAAAAAAAAACCGAAGCAATACATAATTCTATTTTTCCTAGGGTCGTTGGTACCTCCATCTTGACCGCAACAATATCTTTGCTTATAAATTCAGTAGTTGGGACCAATTTTGTCTTCCTATTTACTCAAATTGCTGTCCTAGGCCTAGAATTACTATCATCGTACAAAAGCTTACAATTTGGCAAAGAGCAACCCAATACCCTATCACTTTTTACCCACTTTTTATCTTGAAGTAGACACACGTTGATATTTTACTTGATTAATCTTCCGCTGATTACTGCTGATGCACCCTTCGCGTGGTGAAGATTTATCTGAATAAATTTTAAAAGACTCATGCGGTTGTGTTTATAATTTATTTATTTACTTGAAGAGTTTAAAGACGGTCTAGAACAGACCGGTTTTTTAAGTTTCCGCTTGGTTTTTTAATCTGTGCTCGTCTTAACTTCTCGTAGCTTGGCTGGTCAACATAGCAACAAAAAACTATGTTTGGAATATGCGAGAACCCTTTACATAATTTCAATAAACAATAATGTTCAGATTAAGATCTATAAAAGATGCAAAACCATTTGAGCATGGCCAAAAAGCGCTTTTTCCTACTGATTTATATCTGATAGCTAGACAAAAGATCCGTCGCATAAGATGCAATCTACGTGGGTATTGAGTTAATTAACGCATCATTACGCTATTCATATTGTTTAATACTCTCCATCGCTTCGGACCATAAACCAACCTGCAGAAATCTGAACCTTACATTTTAATGGGCAGTATAATCCAATCCACATCCATATTTAATGAAGAAGTAACTCATTACTCAACATACAGTATTGAAAAGCCGTAGAAAGCATCCGATTAGCATGTGCCGTTGGCATTGAAAGTGTGAATTCATTTGAATGGTGCGTGCTTTGATATTACTACTTCCGCTTTTCTTTGCAACAATTCACCAGTCAATATCCATTTTCAATTTATTACGAAAGCCGTCCGTTCGATTTCATATCCCAATACATCACTTGGACATCGATATTGCTTAATTCTACATATTATCACCTGCTTGAGACACCGATTGTAATAACTACACTATTTATGTTACTCAACACAGCATATCGATGCGTCGCTGTCTAGCAAACGGAAGGCGGCTTGGGTTGGACACCGAAAATGGAAACGAAATCGAAAGCTTTTGAGTACCGGAGGCGAATGGGTGTGAAAAGAGAGAAAGAAAAAAAAAACGGTCGCAAATTGGTTGACCACCCGCACCACGCACCATCGGGCCTGGTGGGTACCAGATTGTAGACATTAGCGGTAGCCGGCATCGCGTCACGCGCCATTATTTACTTTCATTGCGGCCGTCAAAAAGAGAGTATGATACGTATGATAAACAACACTGTTGTTGTGTGACTACACACAGAGGGAAACAGAAATGACGATGGTGCATAGTGAAATTGATTCGCACTAATTCATTCGTCAAAGCGAAGCGTGAACCAAGAAAGGTGAATTGGATGCTATAAGTGTGCGGTAGATGTAATCAAGCAAATAGTCGGGTTCGTCGCTTGGGCAAATTACGACAGCGTGCGCATTGAACTCTTTCGCTGTGATTGAATGATTATTCGATTATATTCGCATGCGGATAGGGGAGTGTGCGTGAAAATAGCTAGTTATTAATAATGACAGGTGGTATGATTTGTTTGCCTGCTTTGGGAAATACCACACCAGTAATCATCTGATTCAGTGTGGATAGGGAATTAAAAAAATCAATGCATGCTTGGATATGATTGACTTTCAAAGCCATGTAAACATCGAAATCAAACCACCAATTGGAACAATTGCCACTACAAGGTGGAGGCACATTGTTGAATCAATTCCCAAAATTAACCGCCCAGATTCCTAGCTCGGTCGATTGGCCAAATAACTTTGGAATTCCAATTTTATCAAAACAAATTAGATCATTTCTCTCAAAAAAATGGGAATTGTAAACAAAATGCTCTATTTTAATAAACAAAAATTGAAGCGGAATTTGTGTGCCGTTCAGTTGTTGACTGCGCTTTGAGCCATTATGTGCTTTAAACTCCTAGCAAAAGCAGCAATAAGTTTTTCGGTTGTTAGCACGCTTTCTGTTCAAATTAATAGTGAAATTATCACAAGACACAAGAAATTATGGTGTATACAGCATTGACCGTAAGATAGATGGAAAAGCAATAAGCATCCGACAGGCTGTTATTGAAATGAAAAAAAAAAACTGCTTGTTGAATTTTGGTCCACTTAGAATCCTGAACAAAAAAACAGCCCATTCCGATTATTCCGACAGGATTCGGATGAACTCGTGGTCTCGGAAATTCCCTCGATCATTCGTTGCACACGCAGCTGAACAATCTCAGCGGATTTTTTGTTCCAATATGTGGCCGTCCGTGCCACCATATCTTCTTCAACTTATACTTAATAATTGCGATTTATTTTACGATCAATTGGAATTCGGTGAGTTTGGATAGATTAATATCTTTAACTCTATTATCATAGTAACTCTGAAGTACGCACTTAGAAATCATGAATTTTACACAAGACTTAGTTCATGTTTGTGCAAAGTCGGGGAGCGTAAAGAAAGATTTCGTGTAAAATTATGTCTCCTAAAACTGACACATACGCAATTCGACTTAGGATGTGTTTGATTGAATGTATTTTCTCATCTCTTTCAACTCATTTTTATGCGCTTGCATGTGTCGGTCTCAGGGGACAGACTTTTTGCTACACAGATAAAAAGAAACATTGAATTTTCAGCGTTATCTAATGCACATAAAGGGAATGCTAGATTAGCCAGAAAATAATGGGATATTTCATGTACATTTAAGTCAGATAACGCCTGAATCCAGTTTGTTGTATGAAAGATTGCCAATATTGTTGTATGGCACATGAAAAGTTGCAAACAATTTCGTTGTTTACGCCTCCTTTAGCTTGGATTTAAACGAGGGGATATATTACACGCTTGTTAAAATTAATTATTTTTTTCTGTGTAGTGTGTACCTACACAGATAAAAAGAAACATTGAATTTTCTGCGTTTCTAATGCACATAAAGGGAATGCTAGATTTGGCAGAAAATAATGGGATATTTTATGTAAATTTAAGCGAGATAACGCCTGAATCAAGCTTGTTGTATGAAAGATTGCAAACATTGTGGTATGGCTCATCAAGGACTACAAACCTCCTTTGGCTTGGAATTAAACGAGCGGAAATTTTACGTGCTTGTTAAAATTAATTATTTTTTTCAGTGTACCAGTCATTTGCCAAATTTTACCAAAACTTCCATTTTAACCAAACTTTGGCTTAATGAACGATGGATAAGATGGGTGAAATGGCTCACGATAGTAAGCGACCCTAAAAAATTCTTGTCACAGAAGTGAACAAGTTCTTCCGAACCATTCATTCGCCCTCGTTACATTAACTAAGGTCTGTATCCTCAATAATCCGGACACTAGAAATAAAATACGAATGAAGCATTTTATTTCTAATGGAACTATTTATTTCAGAAGTTTGGGGTATGGTTTACAAATTCATACTATCAAAACGTCATGATTTATCTTGATATAAAAATCTAAAAATTTGCTTATCAATCCAGCCATAAGAGTTTGTACAGACTCCTTAGAGACCTTACTAACAGCTCTGATCCAGATTTGTTGGAAATGTTAGCCATTTTTAACCTTCTGCTTTTTTTCGAAAAGCGGCCTTTTCATCAGAGACCTATATCTTTCTATTGGACGTAACTCAGGACTATTGAGGGAAGTGGCAGGTTTTGATACGATAAAGGGTGTACGGAATCAAATTGCAACACACGCACATATTCGGCAAAATTCGTCCGTTCAACCAATCATGTTCAAACTTTCAGGGAGTAAAATAAAACATGTTATGAATGTAGAAGGAGATGTTCGCTCATCGCCATGAGGCACCAAGAGTGAACATTAATGTTTTTGGCTAGAATGAAAGATGTGAAGAGAAAGTGTTGAAAGTTCCGTCAGTGTGCGGCAGGCTGGAAATAGAACAGATGTTTTTTTTTTATTTTAGGAAAATTGAGCGAAAGGGCATGTACTCGAACCATGGACGTCAATTTTTGCCTCACATCCCACTGCGGGGTAGGTTGAAGGACGGACCAAGTCCGCCACTGCAACAGGCAAAAATTGACGCATGGAAATACGCTCATGTACCACTGTGGCTTGTATAGTTTATTCTTAGCGATCTATTGTGTGCACTCTGTTTACTGATGCGCACATGGGAGAGGAACTCTCTCCTTTTTTGGGTTTGTTTTGATTCGCAACGACTGACGATCACTAAAGTTTTTCTCGTCGTCTCTAACGTTATGAATATTTTTCCATGTTTGTATTATTCAATTTCAATTCCATATCCAAATTCACGAAGCTTTTTCTTTACACTAATCATAAGGTTCTGTGAAACATTTGGATCAACTTGATTTTTGCGTGGCAATCCATCTTTTATTCATATCTTCCTCCGATTTCACTTCCTTGTGATGCTTCCGAAGTGCCTGCTTCATGATAGCCCAGAACTTTTGAATTGGCCGCAGTTTCGGTGCGTTCGGAGGGTTAAGATGCTTCGGCACGAAATATACCTCCTTAGACTTGTACCACTTCAAAACCTCTTTCGTGTAATGGCACGAGGCCATCGTGTGACCTCAGAAGAGGAAGTAGACGCTTCTGGAGGTTTTCCTTCAAATACAGCTGCCAATTGACCGTTCCAGTTGTCACGAATGGGGTGCTCAGCTTTCAACGAGCAAATTGCTTGCCAAATCATATATTTTTTGGCAAACTTTGATATCTTCTGCTTTCTAATGTCCTCAGGGACATCGAATTTATGGTGAGCAGTGAAAAATTGGAGCCGCAAAAGCTGCCGGAAGACCGCTTTTACATACGTCTCATCATCCATAACGAGGCAATGTGATTTCGTTAACATCTGGGTGTCGAGCTTCCGTGCACGTATTTTACCTACCGTATTCTGCCTTTCATAGCGATTAGGCGCCTTTTGAACTTTGTACGTGTGTAGTCTTTCACGTTCTTTCGTATCTTGCACGAAAGTTTTGGTTAGATCAGTTTCTTCGCCACATCTTGAACTGAACTGTTGGGATTCCGCTTGAAAGCTTGAACTACCCGCTTGTGATCCTTAACACTATACGGAGATCAATTTTCGCCCCTTTTTATTTCCGATCGATGGCCAAACGTTCGTGGTACCGAATAAAAACACGAGACACCGTAGAATGTACAATTCCCAGATTCCTGCTGATGGCATGATGAGAAAGATCCGGATTTTCGAGGTACGTGCGCAAAATTTCTATGCGCCGCTGCTGTTCTTCCGAGTCCATCTTCGCAACGGTTGCACATCTGCTAGTGAAACTACACAGCGTAAACAAATACACATTGAACTAATTCCACCCAAGATTTCAATAGAAAATACCTAACGGGTAAAAAGTTACAGCCATTTAAAAGTGGTGCAATTTGATTCCGTACAACCTTTATTACTTTTATTGGCTTCATACCACTCTATCGAAAATCTGAATAAATAGCGTAACCCGAGAAGCAACGGCGCGAATTGCTTTTGCGCAAGCACATGAAAAATCCTCCACTCTCTCAGCGGGACATCGGAAAACAACTCAGAATCATGCAGTCAATGGTGAGTCGTGATTAAACGTTACTTCAAAACTCTGAGCTTAGAACGGAAGGAGAAATGCGGTCAAAATCGATGTTCTATTGGTGATCAGGTGATCTCAATCGTGTCGTGAAAGCGTTCAAGCGGAATCCCAATGCTTCGGTCAGGGTTGTGGCCAGAAAGTTAAATCTGTCCAAGTCTTTCGTTCAGAGAGCCAAGGACCGGGAGGGATTGCATACGTACAAGGTGCAGAAGGCTCCAAATCGTGACGAATTGCAAAATACGGTGGGAAAATCACGGGCTCAGAAACTGCACACCCAGATAAAGACGAAGCCTCATTGTCTCATCATGGATGATGAGACTTTCGTCAAGGCAGACTTCCGGCAGCCTCCGGGCTACTGTTCTTCACCGCACATCACAAATTTGATGTTCCGACGGAAGTAAGGAAGCATAAACTTTCAAAGTTTGCCAAGAAATACATGATTTGGCAAGCGATCTGCTTATGTGGCAAACGGAGTGCGCAGTTCGTGACTGTAAACGGGAAGATCTACCTCAAGGAGTGTCAACAGAAGCGTCTGTTTCCTCTGTTCCTCGGTGCCAAAGGGGTCTCTTTCGTACCGACGGTCATGAACTCCCCCAACGCACCGGAACTAAGGCCCTCCGAAAAATACTAAGCTATTATGAAGCAGGCACTACGGAAGCATCTCAAGGAGGTCAAATCTGAGGAAGACATGTAGAAAAAAAAGGTTTCCGCACAGAAGAAGCTGCAGCGAGATGTTGTACAGAACCTAATGAGTGGAGCGAAGCGTTAGGTGCAAGCGTACGGTAGTAGGTAGTTTTTCTACAGCTTTTTTTTTGTCGTGGCGCAATTTGATGTGGGACTTCCTTTATATTGATATATTTTGTTACCATCATTTTGACATATGCCGTTTTTTTTATCGTACAGATTTGGTCGAAGGGTCTCAGATTGTTACGAAACTGAACAAAAAAACAATGTTAAAGAATTCAGGGTTGCCAGTTTTCCTGGCACAAAAATTCATAACTCAAGAACGATTCATCGTAGGATTCTGTTTTCAACCTATAATGATTTTTTTTCAAGAATTTGGAAAAAATATAATTAAAAAAAAGGTCCAACAAAACTATCCAGAGTGAAGATTTTTTTTGTCGGAAAAGCCGAAAAGCAATTATCTGAGTCATGAAAATTTTTGATGAAACGTTTACTGATTCATAACCTTAAATTCGTGAAATTTTGACGTTGGGTTTTTTTTTTGTTTTTGAGTAGTGCTCGAAAAACTATGGGCTGGTCACTCGTTATCATACAAAAATGGGTATTTTATTATTATCGTACACGTTTGGGCCGAAGGGTCTTAGATTGTGAAACTGTGTTCACGCGTAGGGTTCGTGGATATATGAACAAAAAACAATGTTTAAAAAAATCAGGGTTGCCAGTTTTTCTGCAAAATTTTCCACATTTAAAAGTAAAATTGCTTGGAAAAGCCGGAAAACCCATTTTCTTTGTTAGTCATGAGAAATTTTGAAAAAAATATGTTGATTAATTCATAAGATTTTTTTGTTTTGTTTTTGAGTAATGCTCGATTTTGGGTGGGCTCGTCACTCGTTTGCATACAAAAATAATAAAAAATCAGAAAAGTGACGTTTTCAAATTTGCTTTTAAGTACTTAACCTATACCTTAAAGGTAAGTATGTGGTTTTTTAATTTTGTTCAATATAGCTCCTAGGTAGAGAGATTTTTGAAGTATAGATACCAACCAAATAAAAGCGTAGGACAAGGAGGAATATACTCCCTATAAAGGAAACACTTTTGAATATAATGTTTATTAAAATTTGGATTGCCTCGCACTTAATTGCCTCCCCCCTTCCTCCTCTCCCCTCCAAAGTCACGAGTGTTGATAATCAAGTACGTAGAAGTTGTTAAAGAACCAATCAATTAATCATCGGCTACTTAAAGGATTTGCAGTTGTGCCTTAATAAACGAACTAATTTTAAAAACGAGCTATCTAGCAACCACTTATTGAATGGGAAACAAACCGAGCAACCAACTGAGAAACGTACGAGCAAACAAGAAGACGACAGTCTTAGGAACTTTTTCATTTTTTATAAAGACGAGTGACGAGACCCATAGATTTTTGAGCATTACTCAAAAACAAAAACAAAACCCATCGTCAAAATTTCACCAATGTAAGGTTATGAATTAATAAATAAGAAAATCTTTTTTTTTTTCAAAATTTTTCATGACTCAGAAAATGGGTTTTCGTGCCTCTCGAATTTTACTTCAATGTGAAATTTGTTTTAGGAAAACTGGCAACCCCGAATTTTTTAATATTGTTTTTTTTTGTTCATACATCCATGAACCCTACATGTGGACACAGCATTACTCCAAACCAAAAAAAAACCGAGTTGATTCTGCTGAATCGGTTCTGTCGATACTTTGTTCCGCAATATTTTGTTATCGGGCGAAGCGTTTTGTCTATTTTTTCGGTTGCCTATTGTTCGTTGCGCGAGTGATCGAGTGAACATGAGCAATCTTGGTTCGCCGGGTAAGATGGGTCTGTGGTGAGGTACGTTATTAATTGTGATCCAAATTACTCGTTCGTCATGCTCGTTGGGTCACCCTATCTTGGAACAAATAAACAACTGTCCCATTTTGTAAGTGACTCCAGCGGCATCCGTACTGTTGGTGTAGATCGGTGCAAGTTGGCTCCCAGGCGTTGAGATGAATTGCTTCGTTTTCCTTATGAAACACCACTATCACACTCTGTGAGTGGCCCCAATAGCATCCTTAATGTTGGTTTAAATCGGTCCCAATCGGCTTTCTAGCATTGTAAAACATCTCCTAGTTTCCCAAAGAAAAATCACTATCACATTTTATGAGTGGCCCCAATAGCATCCTTACTGTTGGTTTAAATCGTTTCAAATCGGAAATCGGTACTAATTTTACAATAACTCACTTGACAGCTTATCGTTAACCAAAACAAACCCTGCTGTCACCTAATCCTGTTATCCAAAATTCCTGTGATTTCTCGTGGAAGTGCAGTGGATTCCGCGGCTTCCAATAAAGCGAGTATCACGTCAACATATTCCTAGCCTTTCCTTACTTGACCTGCATTCGGGCGGGGCTGGCGCCGGTATTGTCTTAGTTTGGGATCACCAGTTTTTACACATTGAAGATGTATATAAGTCCCAAGCACCATCTGTTGGTTCTCTGTGTAATAACGGAGCTGCTCTGGCAACAACGGAATAGCAACCTTGGGCGGTTAATCATGTTCATGCTCATTACTTAAAAACAAAAAAAAGCACATCGCCAAAATTTTACCAATGTAAGTTTATGAATTATTAAAAAAGAAAATATTGTTTTCTAAAGTTTTCATAACTCAGGAGATGGATTTTCTGGCTTTTCCAAGCAATTCCCCTTCACAGTGGATGCATTTTTTTAGGTTTTTTTTTTTAAATTCTTGAAAAAATTTCATTATAGTTTGAAAAATTGTTCTACGATAAATCGTTCTTGAGTTATGAATTTTCAAAGTTGGTTATGTTCGGGAAAATCGGAAAACTTCAATTGGTGTTTTCCAGGAAAACTGGCAACCCCGAATTTTTTAAAATTAGTTTTTGTTCATGTTTCCATGAACCTAATGCGTGGATAAAGTTCCGTAATAATCTGAGACTCTTCGGCCCAAACCTGTACGATAATGAAAAAATCTCTATATAAGTATTAATTTACACCTCAGGTGATTGCAGTGAGAGCAGCGAATTCTAATCATTATGCAGAATAATGTTTGAACCAATCACAGTCTAAACAGTGTTTGATTTATTTTGCTATTTCATAAAATATGAAAGCCTCCGCTGTTTGCTGGAGTTCTGCACAGATTAAACAAAAACTAGTTCAAGGTTTATCATGTCTTACACCGTCGATTAAAACCAGAACTAGACTGTTTTTCACCAAACAATAGAGCATGTAATGATCATTAATACCTGCTTATACGAGATGGTTGTTTCCTTCTGTTGTTAACAGTTAATGACTGGTGAGAAAACGTGCCACCTTTTGAGCGCAGTTTTATCATGAGTTGGTTCCGCTGGATGCCTCGCGTGGCGGCACGCATAAGTGGGTGATAATGGGAAAAAGACACTTGTGATAAAAGCACTTAAGACAAACGATTTCTTCTCTACTATAATGAATCGGGTTCGTGTTAGAAGTCTTCACCGGAGCTTCTTTTTTTGTATGTAGTTTTAAAACTAAATATTCGGTGCTCTGACACTTGTGAGCAGTTCATTGGCGCAGTCTTTGAATGCTTAGTTTTTGCGAGTACATTTAGAAAGGCGGCTCTTTCTTGCTTTAGCTGCAAAAAGCGATCATTCATGATTTGAAGATCCGGTTTCATTCGAGAGTTTTAAATTCCCTGAGGATGTCTTATTAGTTATAATTCTTGGATAATTTGTGTATACCTTTTGCGTGCTATAATTTTTGTTTCAACATTTTAAAGTAAATTGGTAAAATTTGGTAAAACTACTGATGATGAACTATTAAACTTTCGAGCTACTGACCCAATTCGGCCGATGACTTTCTGACTTTTTACATAGAGCCTAGAGGCTTTCGGTCGAGTAGTTAATCAGCGCAACAAGATGTAACGTTACCTATTGTGAATCATTCCGGAAGATTCATCGGTATGAGCATTATTGCATACCTTGAACTTGCTGTTTTTTCTCACCTCACATAATTCATACAGCCTATGAAATGCTCTTAGGGTATATCATCTTATTAAGACCTACTAGTAGTGGTTTTAGGCATGTTTAAAAGGGTGTATGGTTTCCATTCTTAGAAGTGAATTATCTGATCTGTAAAGTGAATTATCTTATTTTAGACATGATAATTCGCATTTTAAGTTAAAGTCACTATTAACCTTTTGAGACATATTAAAGACTTTGACTCGTATTAAACACGTGCTAATTGTGTGTATTCCAATACTTGCATAAACCCAATCCAAAGGCAAAGGGGGTTCATTAAAGGGAAATTTACCCTCAGAAAAGTGGCTTTCGTCATTATCAGTTCCTGCCTCTCCGGCAACAACAATTAAGTCATTGCTCGTTGATTGATAATCGCATGACGGAAGGCACCAGGCCCCCCCTATTGGCCTACAAAAACCAACAACACAACCGGTTATTAGTAGGCTCATCAAGACCATCGACCCCACAGTCCGCGTGGTGTAGGTCGCACTCTGACTGACCTACCTCAAGAGCTGGTTCCCATTCGGTGATCTCATTGCAGTGCGGAATCGGTCTTCACAGTGGAACGACGCAGCGGAACACTACGAGTTTACCTAGTTTTTTTTTCACCTTGGATCGAAGTTATTTTTTGTGCCCGAGGTGAATTAATTTTCGTTAGCTGGCGAGCAATTTAAGTGCTCACTTTTACTTTGTCTGAGTTTTCGATTTTTATTGTCATGGTTCTTGTGGATTATCTTGTGGCTTGTCTTCGATTCAGTCAGTGTCTTGATTCGATGTGCTTCGTTTTTAAATTTAACCCATTTTTTGATTATTTGTTGATTAGATGGATTAAATTTATAATAATTTTATTGGCTCTGCTCACCAAGAGAGAACCACTTTAGTTTACTGTACATTTTACACAGATTAAAAGAAACACTGAATTTTCTGCGTTATCTAATGCTCATAAATGGAATGCTAGATTTGGCAGAAAATAATGGGATATTTCATGGAAATTTAAGCCAGATAACGCCTAAATCTAGCCTGTTGTATGAAAGATTGCAAATAATATCGTTGTTTACGCTCCTTTTGCTTGGAACTACACGAGGGGAAATGTAGGCACTTGTTTAAATTGATTTTTTTTTCTGTGTACTTAAGGAATGCTTTTTTGATTGGATATATTTTATTTGATACGGGAAAAGGCGTAACATTGCAACATTGTTGACTATTTATCATGGTGAGTTGGTGAAAGGAGGGGTGTTTTTTTAGACGGGATGGAAAATCTGCGACTAGACTCCTGAAAAACTCAGGGTGTGGGGAAGATGGTGCCAATTCCACAACCCAGTAAAAATCCATCGTGCCTTAAGCCCTGGATCCACCCCAGAACCACCTTTCGTCTTTACTTCGGGGAGGGGGTTATTGTACTTGTTAAACACTCACTATGTCTAACTATTTTGGGCTTCAGTAGTAAGGTGATCACTGCGACCTGCAATTGGTCGTTTCCATCTCTTCAATGGATTCACCACATATCTCTAGGTTGATGTCGTCTGCGAACCCGACGATCTTCACCCCGTTCGGGAACTCAAACCGTAGTACCTCATCGTACACCAGTACGCGGTTCTGGAAATAACTTCCAAAAATCTTGTACAGGTACCCAGGAACCTGAAGGCGTTGGCGTGAGTCGGCGATAGCCACCCAACTGGCGCTATTGAACGCATTTCTAACGTCAAGAGTGACCACTGCACAGTAGCGAACTCCTCGCCTCTAGCGCTGAAGTGCCATTTCGGCCGTCTTGGTGACGGACGGACCGTCGACTTCCCTTTATGGAAGCCAAACTGATTATTATACAGACCGCCTATTCCCTCCGTGTATTTTGTCAGTCTGTTGAGGATTACCATCTCGAGCACCTTACCCGCTGTGGTTACGGATATTCGGCCGGGCCGCCCATCCCTCCATCGTTATGACAGCGTTATGGTCTGGATACTGGAACGCTGGTCATGGAATAAACCAACGGCAGCGGGGGCCAGGGGCTCGGGTCGTGGTTCGGAAAGAGTCCCCCAACGATCACATGAAGCAGCTCTGGTGATTGCTCAGTTGAAGCAGCCGTCTCTCTGGTTTTGGCCATTACTACCCGATAGGTGACACCCCACGGGTTCGTATTAGCTTTCTGACACAGGCCGTCAAAGCAGGCTCGCTTGCTGTCCTTTATCTCTCGATTCTATCGGCGTCGGACCGCGCTCTTTGCATCCTCCGTATTGCGCGGAGGCATATCCTTCGGAGGTTGGCGATCGACTCCGTCCACCAATACACCGGCGATCTTCCATCCCTCGGTTTGACTTCCCTCGGCATGGTCGCATCGCACGCTCGTGTAAGTGACATAACGAGTCGTTCACCGCAAGGTTCCTGGGTTTCGCGTAAGACTCGTTCCCTCTCAAGTGCCTCTTTAAATGTCTCTACATCAAAGAAGAACGTCCTCCATCTGAGGGGGAATGGAGTGGATGCTCCAATCCACCATCCAATTATTAGGCAGCCCTGGAATGCTGAAGGTTCCATCGATTAGCGATTCCGCTCCGTTTCTGTGGTACGTAATATTGGTACTTACGTTAGTTGGCTAGGTTCACATTGAGCCTAGCCAAGGCCTCCAGAGAATGTGGTCCCTGGTATTGGTAAGGCGACTCCCCCCTTCCCCTCGAGCACCCAAGCGTTGAAGTCCCCCGCTATTACCAACGGGTTTAGGCCAGTTAGTTCAGTTGTCATACGATCGAGCATATTGGAAAACTGTTCAATCGACCATATAGCTTGATATGCCCTTAACATTTGTTTTGATTTAGTTCAGTTCAAATCTTTCTCCCTTTGCCTTAATTGACAGCCGCATGCGTTGTTGGAAAACGTCACAGCTGGCACGATATCTTGAGCCATGTATTTCCATATTTTCACCTAACGTTTCTAAAGGGTTTCCACGGTTAGTCCTTTGGTATTCCGCAGTTTGCCTAGCATGTAGCCCATGCATAGAAGTCGAGAGGATTTGTATCAGATGAAGAGGTAGGTCATTTTTTTGACGAAACAACATCCGGAAAATTGTCCTCACATCAAGCCTGTGATGTTTTTGCCTGGTTGGAAGCAATATGGTGCATTCTTATCGTTTTTATTGTCAAAGGGAAGCAAAGGGTTCTTCCAAGCATTATCGCTTTAATATTTACTATTGATTTTAACTTCAACACCAGGTTCAATAGAGGGTGCTCAATAAGTTCGAATACACCTTAAAAATGTGTTAAAAAAGAATATTCAATATAAGATATTCTTTTCTGAGTAAATTTTTGTGGAAGCAATGTTCATTGAGAACCTTTACGACATTTTAGCTGGGAGCACCCCCCTGGTGCAGTATGACGAGCTTGAGACGTTTCTCAAAACAATCGCAACAAGACACGCTCCTGGTCCATCGGGATCTTGTCCCAGATCTTGTAAAAGAACTTCTTAAATTGGTCAATAGTGCTCACGTGATGTTCGCTCTGCTTGGCCAGCATGTACGACCATACATAAAAGTCCAGGGGATTAAGGTCCGATGAGCAGGGAGGCCACAAAGTCTTATCGAGAAAACCAGTTAATTTCTTCCGACACCCCGCTTGGACGATATTTGGAGAGTTAGCCGGTGTGCCGTCCTGTTGATAGACGAAATTATCCTTCCCGTGGGGGTCCCGAAGTGCCGGAGCCACAACCTGCTCCAAAACCTCGGTCTCATAGTACGTGGCGTTGATTCTCACGTTTTTTTTTTTCGAAAAACACCAGTGGGAGCTTCACGCCCCCAAATCATCACCTACGAAGCGCTCTGGAACCACGGGATGTTCATGTAAGACGGGGGGATGCTGGCCAACGTAGGCGCCTACAGCCGATCATTTTGGACATTGTTCAGCTGTTGCAAGGCAAAGAGTTTCTCATCAGAAAACACGAACTCCTAACCTACGTGCCGCGAAAGTATCAGTTTGGCTCTTTCTAGCCTCTTCTTCATTGTAGCCTCCGCTACCTCGTGAACCTAGCGTTTCTTCTGCTTTTCAGTCAGCCAAGGCAGTTTTTTGTATGGATTCAGCCCAAGGTCGTCTTACCAAATACTCCTGATTGTTGACAGCGATATTGCCAGTTTTTTGACCATCGTTCGGCCAGACTTGCCAGGGTTCTGCCTAAATCGCTCTCTTACTCTGATGGCTTCTGGACGTTTACGGTCAGATTTGGGAGGTATTTTTCAAGAACTGGTTTCTTTGTAGCGTTTGATGGTGCGAAATCTTGGTGTTGAATCTCTTGTTTATTCCGAGTAGTTTCAATTTTTTTTTAAATAGTACACAGCTTAAAATGTTTCAAAAACAGACTTATCGCGAGGTTCCTCTTTGCATTTATGATTTCCACGAGTCTCAAACGAATAAAAATTCAAAACAAACTCGCAAGGCGTGTTGATATTTAAATTCACTCTATAAGAACAAAGCACCGACAAACCGACATGAAACTCAAACTCTATTATTGATCAAGAATCCATAACGACCGATTCAAATGTGCAGCGATCCCATCAAAACCTATAGAATCATTTTATCTAGATCAAATAAATGTGTCCAGAATTGCTCAGACATGAACCTTCACATCAAGTTCCCAAGCGTGTTTGTGGCTTCGATGAACGTTTTCAGCGAACACGAAGATAGATGTCAGCAATATAATTTGAACAGAAATATTAAAACATTTGCTATTGTCATTCATGTCGGTTTGTCGGTGAACAAAGTGCAAACATGTCTGTGATTAACCCATCAAAAGTTACACATGTTTAAAAAACACCGACAGGAATTACCATTTACCCCTCTACTTTCGCATTTTTGTGTGTTGTTCGATATGGCAACCACATAGTTGAACATAGTTGAAAATGGGTTATCTATCTAAGAAGAGCTCGCGATTCTCCAAACTTTTTCTGGGAACCAGGAATGTAATTTACATCTCGATATAAATAGATAGTCCGGTTTTGTCACCTTATGTTATTGAAAACATTTCCAGGTGTCCTTCAAAATATACATGCGTTTTCCTTGAACTGTATGCTCGCTGCAGTTCAACGCAGTTTGCTTTTCCATATGGCGGTATAGTGTCGCATCTAGTGCGCTGTGTAGCTCAGATGCAATGTTCAGCGCACAAGATGCGCCGCAATGCAAACGTACAGAATAAGAGTTAAATTGTTTGGCGCTAGTGGGTTATTCCAGTTTTTAGCTGAGACGATAATAATATACTTTAAACATCTACCTTGAAGATGAATAAGCACGATTTTTTCTGAGAGGTAAGCCTAATATTTTCAGAAATAATAATCTAAAGTGCAGAAGACGTGACAATATCTGGTCATCACTGTATGTGTGTATTCTTCCCTAGCTTCATCAAGCTGAACAGCATAGGTTGAATGTACGACCTGGAAATTATTAAGTAATTTTTTTAATTACAATTTTATTCTTCAAATCTATACACTGAAAATTTATTTTCGTAAAGTAGCTTTCACTCATTTCGTAAACATAGAATGTGTACATAGAACAAATGTCTCATATATTGCATGACATATTCATAATACTTTTTATCTGGTACAATGCTATCATTACAACTTTTTGTAAATAGCACGAAATGAATTTCATGAACACCAGCCAATTGCTGCTTCTCTTTTATCGTACTCATGCAAAATGCTGGGATGGGCGGGAATAACTTACCTGTCCCAAAATAAAAATTAAAGCGCTGTCGAAAGTTATGACTTCATACTCCTTAATCAAGGTATCATCTCACGAGCTCCAGCATGGGCTAGTGAGATCAACCACGGATGAAGTATCAGTACTTTCAAAAAAATTAGGATCGAATCCCATGTCAGAAACATTAAAAATGACATTGGACCACTTTACCTGGTTGCGTTTCTATTTGTCAATTAATTTGGAGTCGATAAATTAGATCTCCCAGTCATTCAGACAACCACCAGAAAGACGTTTCTTTTAATTTGTAACAAAATATTTGTAGCTCTTTGTATTGTTTACGTACAATGCACGCATGTTTTTTCTGTGTCAACGAATGCTTTTTGCTTTTGACAGTTATGGCATGTGCACTCAGTACTAATCTTTATGGCATTTGCTAGCTCACGTACCTTCACGTTCTGGTCAGCCAACCCCAATTTTATGAACTTTTTTGACATTGTCCTCTGTAACCGCTACGGACTTGATCCGCATTGCGGCCAAAACGAAACTCTCGAAACCAATATTTAACGATGTAATCTGACGGACCTTTGGCCCCATAATACTTATTCATCTTTTCTATTGTGTCCTTCGCCGTTTTGCCTCTCAAAAAATAATGTTTTATGAGAGATCGAAAATCGTTTTTATGCATATTCAACATGATGCCAAACACGTCAACAACAATTAGTCAACAAACAAAACTAAGGGCAGTATTGCACTGGAATTTGGCGTGTATGCCTAATAACAAACGGTTACAAGGCATTATACCATTTTTTGCAGTGGCATCCCGGATAAAAATAACCATACAATCGAAATAAAATAATATAAAGTAACATTTAAATCTATTGCCGACCATGATCCTTATTGTTCATGTATCAGATAAATGAAAAATGAATATTGTCATTACAATAGATCTACTATCCACCCTATATGCTAGAATTTTCAACAAATGTGAAACAATAAAATCAATTGTAATTGACTCAAATTTGTTCGGAGAAAAACGATTTTTTCTATAGTTAAGATTCATAACAACCCCCTGATTCTATTGTCGAAGTCGCAATTTACATTAGATTCTATTGTGGAAACAATAACTTTTATTGTCATCTTATCGCCATGAACAATATAGTCAATTTTACATACGATTGATTCTATCGTATGGTTACAATAAATTTAATTGTAAATCTATGAGAATTTTTTTACGGGCATCACATCGCAGATTAAATTTTTTTTCATCGTTATAAATTACTCTTGATCACTCTTCATTCCAGAACTAATATTTCAGCCGTGCTTTCTTATGGATGTAGTCACGGATTTCCTTTATGTTCGGGTTGGAACTTAGAAATTGTCAGATACGACGACTAATTACCGTGAGGCTCAATTTTGCTTTTATTTTTTCTGATGAAACCCTGGATTCAACAGCAAAGTGCTTGATTTGTCGTTTTTCTCTATCAGTTAAGTACGGCTGACGTCCCGAACGCTTTTGTAGCGCATTAATCACCAAACCAGATATTGTGTGTTACGGCATCTCTACTCCATCTTATCCTACTTTCAATTGTTTGATCAGTTATTTTGAACGATGAAAATATAAAGTAAAAGCAACACTGAACATTTATTTTCGTAAATTAGCTTTCACTCGTTTCGTAAACATGGATTTTGCACATCCCTCATTTTGAAGGTGTGTGCGTGTAGCATCATACCTTTGTTTTGATTTTGAAATTAGCAGTTATCAAAATGTCGTCAAAGGAAGAGAAGCAAAGCATCAAAATTTTGCACGTGCATGGCAAAAATCCAAACTGTTCTAACGCCAAGTTCGCGAAATTGT
Organism: Aedes japonicus; assembly: GCA_034211315.2. Taxonomy (NCBI): domain Eukaryota; kingdom Metazoa; phylum Arthropoda; class Insecta; order Diptera; family Culicidae; genus Aedes; species Aedes japonicus. The sequence goes on along the minus strand of JASCZW010000454.1, from coordinate 17,400 downwards.
TGAATGTGGCTAAATCAACTGTTACCAACGTATTAAAAGTGTTCGGTGAACATTTGTCGACAGCCAGGAAAGCTGGATCGGGGAGACATAGAAAACCGGAGGCCATAGTGACGACAAAAAGAGTTGCCGGCTGTTTCGAGCGGAACTCAACCTCCGTCCTCCGTCCGTGATGTCGCAAATAAGCCGGGAGTGGCACCTTCAACCGTGGAAAGAGCTAGAAAAAGGGGTGGACTGTCGAATTACAAGAAAGTGTTAACTCCAAATCGCGACGATAAACAAAACACGGTGGCCAGAGCACGATCGCGAAAGTTGTACACGACGGTGCTGACGAAGTTTGATTGCGTGGTACAGGACGATGAAACTTACGTCAAGGCATACTTTAAACAGCTTCCTCTACAGGAATTTATACGGCAACCGGACGAAGAAAGGTGGCAGATATTTTCAAGCACATTAAACTGTCAAAGTTCGTAAAGAAATATCTGGTGTAGCAGGTCATCTGTACCTGTGACTTTAAGAGCAACGTTTATATTGCGATCGGAACCGTCAACCAGGAAATTTATCTGAGCGAATGCCTACCAAAACGTCTACTGCCTTTCCTGAAGCGACACAATTGTTCCGTTCTATTTTGGCCGGATTTGGCATCTTGCAATTACGGTAAAAAGGCCATGGAGTGGTATGCTGCCAACAACGTTCAAATGGTGCCCAAGGACAAGAACCCTCCTAACACGCCAGAGCTCTGCCCAATCGAACAATATTGGGCCATCGCCAAGCGGAACCTTAAGAAAACTCAAAAAGCTGTTGTGAACTAGAAACAGTTCAAGGCAAACTGGCGTTCTGCGGCGCATAAAGTGGACACGGAGACTATACAAAATCTTATGGCAGGTGTTAAACAAAAGATCCGGCAATTCGCATTTGCTGAAAGAAGCTGAAAGCTTAGCTGACTATTTCTCCTGTATTCTGTATTAACTGAACTTGAAAAAGAAAATGAATTTCATTCTTAAATAGGTGATTTCACCGGTTCACACGATTTCCTTGATCAAGTTTTGACATACACCGTGTAAATCGGTGAAATCGTTTATTTAAAAAATCAAATTAAATTTCTTTTTCAAGTTCAATTAGTATAAAATTCAGGAAAAATATTCAGTTAGGCTTCCGCTTTTCCAAATCCGAATTGCCAAGCCTTACGCTTGACCCCTGCCATCAGATTTTGTACAGCCACCTTGTCCACCTTCTTCGCCGCAGAAAGCCAGTTTGCCTTGAACTGCTGCTCGTCCTTAGCAGTTTTTTTGGCATTAATTGTTATTTTATATATTCTCCGTGCGAGGAGTAACGATTATGATGTTGAAGGAGATGTTCGCTCATCACCATGAGGCACCAAGAGTGAACAACAATGTTTTTGGCTAGAATTGAAAGATATGAAGAGATCAAAAACTTTCTCTTCATATCTTTCAATTCTAGCCAAAAACATTGTTGTTCACTCTTGGTGCTTCATGGTGATGAGCGAACATCTCCTTCAACATCAGTTTTTTTGGTCTTCTTTAGGTTCCGCTTGACAATAGCCCAGTATTTCTCAATTGGGCGGAGCTCTGGCGTGTTGGGAGGGTTCTTGTCCTTGGGAACCACCTGCACGTTGTTGGCGGCGTACCACTCCATGGCCTTTTTACCGTAATGGCAAGATGCCAAATCCGGCCAAAACAGTACGGAACAACCGTGTTTCTTCAGGAAAGGCAGCAGACGTTTATTCAAACACTCTTTCACGTAAATTTCTTGGTTGACAGTCCCGGAAGCTATGAAAATGCTGCTTTTCAAGCCACAGGTACAGATGGCTTGCCAAACCAGATATTTCTTTGCGAACTTTGACAGTTTCGTATGCTTGAAAATATCTGCTACCTTTCCCCTTCCTTTTGCCGTATAAAACTCCTGTCCCGGAAGCTGCTTGTAGTCGGCTTTGACGTAGGTTTCGTCGACCATTACCACGCAGTCAAACTTCGTCAGCATCGTCGTGTACAGCCTCCGGGATCGCGCTTTGGCCGTCGTATTTTGTTTATCATCGCGATTTGGAGTCACTACCTTCTTGTAAGTCGATAGTCCGGCTCGTTTTTTGGCTCGATGCACGGTTGTAGACGATACACCCAGCTTATTTGCGGCATCTCGGAGAGATAGGTTAGGGTTTCGCTTGAAACTACCGGCAACTCTCTTTGTCGTCTCAGCGGCTTCCGGTTTTCGATTTCCCCCCGATCCAGACTTCCTGGCTGTCGACAAACGTTCCCCAAACACTTTAATTACATTTGTAACGGTTGATTTGGCAACTTTTAGCGATTTTGCCAACTTTGCGTGCGAGTAGCCCGGATTTTCGCGATGCGCGAGCAAAATTTTGATACGCTGCTCTTCTTGCTTGGACGGCATTTTGACAACTGAAGAGTGAATTCCAAAATCAAAATAGGAGCAACATTCAACACACACACACCTTCAAAATGAGGGGTGTTCAGGTTTTTTAAATGCAAAATTGAAAGAAATACGTCAAGTTGATATTGACCAAATTTTGACCGTATCGCCCTTTATTATTAAAAACTTTGATCGACTCACACACATTACTGTTTGACCAAACACTCTTTATTTCAACTTGTGTAGTACAATATGTAAATCATTCATCATTTTTTGGTTTCCTCCTGAGCTACTGCAGATTTGGTAGTCACAAAATAGCAACCGCAGGTGATCCATCATGCTCATACACATTCAAAATCCAATAAACAAGCCACTTATCAGAAATTATCAGAAAAAAAGGGTTTTGTTGCTATCAAACAGTATCGCGATAACAGCTGTTATTATTGTTGCATTGTAAAAAATAAGTAGTCGTGAATACGCGTACAGAATTGATAATCAAGATAATGTGAATTGCAAATGTTTGTTTTTATTTCTATTTTCAGTTGGATTTAGACCAGCAAAAATATATTTTCCGGAGTCTTAAATTGCATGAACTGACACAATTAACACAATATAACGATAGCGCCCTTATGGATTATTGCTCACTACCTCCGATGTGCTGCATAAGCCCGGGAATTGTCCGTTTGATCCGGTTTGGCATTGCGATCCCGTTGATCCTGATACGTAAACAGGTTGGCCGATAATATTCGTCAGACCGTAGTTACATACAAACAATTTATTGATCCAGGGCGCTTCAATGTAGCTCACCATTGCACAACCAATCCTGCTGGAGCGATCCGAAACGATTTGGGTAAAGTGTCCAATAGCCGGCCTGAAATGTACAATCACTGTGAGCGAATTCCAATTTTGAACAACATTTTTCTTTCGTACCCCTGGTGGTTAGCTGGGTAGCTGGCAATATGCGAGGGGTTAGAATCTGCATACTCAGAAAACCAAGAATCGATGAATCCCTCAATGAGGACTTCATTCGAAATCTCCATTCCGTAGAACATCTTAATGGCAATGTTTTGTCCGACATATCTCATGGTAGCGGTATTGCGGCAACGGTCATGTCCGAATACGCAACGTCTGGCATTGGTGGCAGCAATATGTGCCAGCTCGTTGTCCCATTCCTAAAACGAGTAGCGTTTTCTAAACTTTCACATGTTAAATTAATTGACCCTTTGACGAACCAAAGTAGCCATCCGAGCAGCCGGTGGATAGAAGGCGTTCGTCGCGTAGTTTTGGTTACCAAGAGCAACCCGGTTCCGTAGATGATTGTGTAGATTCGTAATCAAGGCTTGCTTCGCGCTGTCCATGGTAACCTCGAACGATCCTGCCCCACAGGAGCTGCTTGGCCCCGTTAGTCCATTGCAAGCGATATGCGGTCCACCAGAAGGGCACAGTGAAGGATCGCAGAAATTGGTTGTCTGAGCCAAAGCCCCGGTGGTGGCCAGCGAGAGGATGGTAGCTGTTGAGGTTATGATGTATCATTTATTTAAGTTGTATTTTCAAGGGTTAATATTCCTACCAATGCACAAAAACTTCATTGTTGGAATTATTAAAGTGAACTGGTTGCTCATTCATGCTCGGGTTCACCTTTATAAAGCGCCTTGTGGTTTATTTCAGTAAGCTTTGGGTTTCTAATCTTATTATTCTCGAACTTTGTTTAATCTACGATAGCGGGTGGGTTCGTTCCGGGAAATCGGTGATGAACTAAGACAATTCGCGATAATAGCATCAGTTCTGCTAATTGTATCACTTACTGTTGGATTAGAGCATTGTTTATAAAAACGTCGTGGTGGCATTACAGGGGGTTGGCAGTATTATCTTATCTGTAAAATTACTTTGTTGAATTTGTTTACATTCATCAGAATCGACACTGCTGAGTGACACATAAATTTTGTGAAATCTTTATATGATGTTTCCGATAGTATACAGATTAATCACAATTTGTGTTGCCTTGATTAGGCGTTCTGATAGGCTGTGGTACCCGAAATCATCCATGATCCATGATCGAAATCATGAGCCATGTTTACTATTTGTCGAAGTGCCACGATTGCAAAATTTCCGAGTCTGAGTTCCTGCACAGCCAAAATCGGAGAAAGTGTATTGAAGTCTAAGAAATCCTTCATGTTTTCCTTTTCTTTTCTAACGCTTAAACAGCCAAAAATAAAAAGCATCCTGGAAAATGCTAAACGAGTATTTTGTTTAGCAACATTAATATTTGTGGCATGTTTGTAATACAGGTATACTTCGATAGTACGTACATCAACTTACTCACTTCAAATCGCAATTGAATAAAAACTACAGATTGATCTGAAATCTAAAACAACCAAACGAAAGAGGAATAGATTGCTCTTTCTTTTGGTTGTATTAGATTTCAGATCTAATCACTAGTTTTTAAGCAATTGCGATTTGAAGTCAGAAAGTTGATGTACGTACTATCGAGGTATACCTGTATATCGCAAATAGTAAAACGGCCAGGCCCACCGCACAGAATTCTATATCTCTGCTCGGAGTGGAACGATTTCTGTAAATGGTACCTTTACTTGAAGGAAAATTTCTAAGTAGTCGAATGGACGTAGTCTCAGTGGCCGCACGGAACTGCTTGGGGAGCAAATGAGCTAATTTTACCCTTGTTCCCCTATTATTTCCTTGTTGTTCAGACATTTCTTTTCTCGGTGTATCTCAAGATCAACAAAATGATGATAGTCCTATGTAAAATTTCCAGAAAAATCGATTGAAGAAGGTTTCATTTAACGCATGGCTCTGTGAATGAAGATATGGTTGATTTTACCCTGATTCCCCTTATATTATTGTGTTTATCAGAATTTTTTTGCTCGATGTGGTTAAAGAACAACAAAGTATGGCTAGTCCCATGTGAAATTTCCTGGAAAATTGACTAGAGTTAGTTTTGTTCACCGCACGGCTCTTTGAATGAAGATATGGCTGGTTTTACCCTGATTCCCCTAATATTTTCATGTTTTTCACAATTTTCTTTGCTCGGTGAGACTCAAGATCAACAAAATAAGTTGCTAAGAAATCGATTGAAGCTGGTTTCATTTACCACAAAGCTCTGTGAACGAAGATATGGTTGATTTTACCCCGATTCCCCTAATATTGTTGGGTTTTTCAGAGATGGCATGGTTCGGTTTAACTCAAGATCAACAAAATGAAGCTAGTCCTATGTAAAATTGCCTGCAAAATCGATTGAAGTTTGTTTCATTAACCGCACGGCTCTGTTAATCAAGATATGGCTGATTTTACCTTAATTGCCCTAGTATTTTTGTGTAATTCAAACTATTTATTTTTCGGTGTATTTCTACAGCAACAAAATAACGCTAGTCCCATATAATTTTGTCTGGCCAATTGATTGGAGTTAGTTTCATTTACGACACGGCTCTTTGAATGAAGATATGGCTGATTTTACCCTGATTTCCCTGACATTTTCGTTTTTTTCAGAAATTTTTTGTTCGGTGTTTTTCTAAAGCATCACAATAAGGTTAGTCCCATGTAAATTTCCTGGAGACTTGATTGGAGTTAGTTTCAACAGCCTGTGAATGAATAGATGGCACATTTTACCCTGATTCCCTAATATTTTTTGTAATTCAGAAATTTCTTTGGTCGGTGTAACTCAAGATCAGCAAAGTAAGGCTAGTCCTATGTAAAATTTTCTGGAAAATCAACTAGAGTTAGTTTTGTTCACCGCACAGCTCTGTGAACGAATATATGGCTAATTTTACCCAGAACAAAGCAATCTCTGAATAACACAACAATATTAGGGAAATCGGGGTAAAATCAACCATATCTTCGTTCAACGAGCTATGCGGTGAACGAAAGTAATTTCAAGCGATTCCTCAGCAAATTTTTCAAAGGACTAGCCTTAATTTGTTGATCTTGAGTAACTCCGACCAAAGAAATTTATGATAAACACAAAACTATTAGGGGAATCAGGGTAAAATCAGCCATATTTACGTTCACAGAGCCGTGCGGTAAATGAAACCAACTTCAATCGATTCTCAAAAAAAAATCACAAAGAACTAGCCAAGCAGAAGTCGTATGCCAAAAATAAACCCAAAAAGAGCGGGAGATAGTTTCTCTCCCATGTAGGGGATTTGGGGGTACAAATAGACAGTTCGTTAGAACTATTAAAAAAAAAGACATCAGTAGTATATGAGCACGATCAAGTGCACAAACTTTTGCCAGTCAAGGTGGTGCATTCGATCATGCCTTGACCTACCCTGCATGGGGATGCTTGGCAAAAGTTTGTGTTTCCTGTTTCGAAATACTACCTCACAATGCCCTCTGTTCAATTTCAAACTACTTCTATTCAATTTTCACAGCCTGCTGTGAGCTAACGGAACTATCAATACTTTCTCTTAACAACTTTGTTCTAGCAAAAAAATGCTGTCTACTCCAAGAGCCTCATGGTGATGAGAAATTATTTCCTTCTCAAAACAACATCATAGTATTATTTTGTTGATCCTGAGTCACACCGAGCAAAGAAAGTTGTGAAAAACATGAAAATATTAGGGGAATCATGTTAAAATCAGCCATTTCTTCATTCACAGAGCCGTGCGATAAACAAAAACTTTTTCAATCAATTTTCCTGGAAATTGTACATAGAATCAATATCATTTTGTTGATCTTGAGTCACACTGAATAAAGAAATATCTCAACAACAAGGAAATAATAGGGGAACAAGGGTAAAATGAGCTCATTTGCTCCCCAAGCAGTTCCGTGCGGTCAATGAGATTACGTCCATTCGATTACTTACAAATTTTCCTTCAAGTAAAGGTATTATTTACAGAAATTGTTCCACTCCGAGCTGAGATATAGAATTCTTTCGCGTTTCGGGCACTTTTTTTCCCCACTGTGCACCGTGTAAAAGAAAATTCAAAAATAAACGGCAATTAAATGATCCGTTAGATGAATAAGTTAATCAACGAATATTTTCGGATCGTAAGAAAGAGGAAATTAGGACAACCATCCTTCCGTCTCGTTTTTGTAGCTAAGAAGATTAATCTCACTCCATATGTCCTGAGTATTTTTGAGAAAGACTAAGGTATTTCCATCTTGTGTCCTGGCTTACGAGCCTAGGGTTAAGCGCCTTTGCGCGCTCTCTGAAATGAGTAAAAGGAGAAAAAAATGGAAAGGATGTTTTGTCCTGGATAAATCCTAGAGTTAATGTATTTTAGGGGTATGTGGATCATGACATTTTTACCCGCATTCCATTTATTTTTTAATCCGACAAGTGCATCTATTGAAAAACCAATTTCAAAATATTATGAAATAAAAATGATTGCAAGACAACACCATGCTGTTTCACTATAAACACGCTACAAAAAAAAACAGACTACATAAACTGACAAACCAACCATTAATTCAAACACCACAAACGTTAAAAAAGCGTTGTTTTTTCCGTTACACGCTCATTCAGATCTACTCTTGATAGAGTAACTTTCACTCAGTTTCGTTCACTCAGTTTCGCCAATTTGCCATATAATCTTCATATGTGTTTCTCATAGGGTTCCGTTGATGTGTGATCAAAATCAAACCTTCTTGACACTACTCCAAGGATGTTCTGGAGTGGTACAAGACGAATGGTGTCAATTTTGTGCCGAAGGATCTTAATCCCCCAAACTCTCCATAGTTGCAGCCAATTGAAAAATATTGGGCTATAATGAAACATGAACTTCGTAAGCATCCTAAAGTTGTCACTACAGAACAGGAAATATTGAAGTCATGGTTGAAAGCGGAAAAATGTCGGTTCAAGCGTTGTACAAAATCTTATGCGTGGTATTAAGAAGAAAGTTCGGGCTTTTGGATTAGGTAAAGAAATACAGTGAAATAAAAATACCTAAACCAAGATTATACATTGTATTTATTTGAGGACGAGTTTAAAGTGATGCAATTTAGCTGTGGGCACCGTTTACTGCCGTCTATGTCAATGGAGTTATTAAAACAAGGAAACTTTTTAGTCTACATTTTCAATTGAAAAATCATTCAATTTTCCATAACATATTAGCGATATAGTAATGAAATTAGCGAGGAATTCCTGAAGGTAAACTATCGTTCATCTCGTTTCTAGTTCTTGGAAAGAGCACTTGATATTGGAGCAGAAGGTGTGTGTGTGTGTGTGTGTGTGTGTGTGTGTGTGTGTGTGTGTGTGTGTGTGTGTGTGTGTGTGGGTGTGTTTGTAAATTTTACTATACCAACTCCAACTAGCTGGCACCTGCATTATGGATAAAACCTTCCTGCGGCAATTTTTTAGTATTTTTGCTTGCAGAAAACTTAAATATATTCCCAAGTAAAGACGTGACAACCTCATCATAACTTTAACAGCTTATTTCAAACACCCGGCTTCCAATCAAATGTCATAATTAGAATAGACAATTTAGATAATTTTATCACGAAAAAACTAACTTTAGTACTTACATACCTACTACTTCCATAACTCCTCCTGAATAAAGGGTGTACGGAATCTAATTGTGACACACACAAATATTCGGCAAAATTCACCCGTTCAAGCAATCATCTTCCAACTTTCAGGAAGTTAAAAAAACATGTTATGGATATTTTCCCATGTTTGTTTTATTCAATTTCAATTTCAAATGCACGAACTTTCTTCTTAACACTACTCATAAGGTCCTGTACAACATTGGGACCAACTTTTTTTCTTGCGTGGCCATCCATTTTTTCTTCAATCTTCCTCCGATTTCACTTCCTTAGGATGCTTCCGAAGTGCCTGCTTCATGATGGCCCATAATTTTCAATTGGCCGCAGTACCGGTGCGTTCGGGGGGTTGAGATGCTTCGGTGCGAAATTGACCTCCTTAGCCTTGTACCACTCCAAAACCTCTTTCGAGTAATGGCACGAGGCAAAATCCAGTCATAAAATCGTAAGACCATCGTGTGACCTCAAAAGAGGAAGTAGACGCTTTTGGAAGCATTCCTTTAGGTACACCTGCCCATTGACCGTTCCAGTTGTCACAAATGGGACTTTACCACGCCTTTTGGACTTTGTACGTGTGTAGTCCTTCACGTTTTTTCGCAACGTGCACGAATGATTTGGTTAGATTTAGTTTCTTCGCCTCATCTTAAACTGAACTGTTGGGATTTCTCTTGAATGCTTGAACTACCCGCTTGTGATCCTTAACGCTATACGGAGACCCATTTTTGCCACTTTTTTCTTTCCGATCGACGGTCAAACGTTCGGAGTACCGATTTACAACACGAGACACCGTAGAATGTACCATTTCCAGCTTCCTGCTGATGGCACGATGAAAAATATCCGGGTTTTCGAAGTACGTGCGCAAATTTCTATGCGCCGCTGCTGTTCTTCCGAGTCCATCTTCGCAACAATTGCACATCTGCTAGTGAAACTACACAGCGTAAACAAATACACATTGCCCTAATTTCACCCAAAATTTCAATAGAAAATACCCAATAGGTAAAAAGTTTCAGCCATTTAAAAGTGGTGTCTCACGCTCTTTCCCATCCGTTATTTGTAATTCCTATTTACTTCGAGACGGCCGCGAGTAATCGATTCTATCTCTCTAACTTTAGTTTTAAGCTAAATGATGTATAAAAATATGAAAATTCGGCTCTGTAAAGTTGATTTGAGTGAGCCTGTACAAATAAATGATTATTAAAAAAAAAAGTGGTGCAATTTGGTTCCGTACAACCTTTACAATTTTTGGTCATATATACTTGCCATGAAGAACTCTAGATTTCAGGCTGCCCAATCCGGTGAATTCAGAGTCCAATCTGTCCTTGACTAAAGTTCCAGGCTCAACTTGAAATATTGGAAATAGAGCGTCGGGAGAGACGATGCTCCAGTGAAGCTCTTAGTGGTAATTTCGGAGTAAATAAATAGTATCTTCCTCTTCAATCTCCCAAATAGTATCTACGGAGTTTTAAGCGAATTTGAACCCGGTCGTGGCATAATTGTTTGCGTGTTGCTCTGGAATCTTTCCAAACTCCTACCAACTTTGGAGCAACTTGTATTTTAACATATTCCATACAATGATGTTCGTTGCAGTCAAGTTGATCTTGACTTGAAAGGAAACTGTATAACTTATTTACGTCAAATCATCCATAATTGGCTTTTGTTGATCCGAACAGAGATGTCACAAATTTGCATAATTTAAGTGAATTTTATGCTGCATTTTTCTGTGTATAGAAAGGCGCATGAATTAAGTAGGAGTAAGATATGAAGTTTCACCATAAAGCTTGGCCTGCATGTAAAATTTTGCTATGCAATCTGACCGTGAATCACGTTCGGAATCCAAATTATTTATGAATAATCAATCATCTTGGAAATCTTTTTTGATCATGAAAAAAGATTGAAGCAACCCGTGCTTCGAAAGTGACGTGTTTTTCTTTTGCTGCTTCGTTTTAGCGAAATCCAACATTCCAACATTTGATCAAGTGAAATAAAATTAGAATAACCGGAAATTATATAATGAACCGAGTGCCGTGCTATACTATCGTAGCATACAGCGAGCCCTATACGTATGATGATGGTCCACAACCGGCGGGGTTTGATATTTTTTTGATTCAGCCTGCCTTAGGTGTGGATCCATTTTTAAAGAATTTGTGTACCCTATGTGTGAACCTGTGCTTGAAAGATAACTTCCTGTGCTATCTTCCGGAATAGTTGCAAAGAAGTGAGTCGGAACTGCGCTTGATCTTTTGTATTATATTGCATTTAATTGGTATTGGCATGTGACTGCGGTGGAGATTTTTTTCCTTTAATTCTGCTAGTTTATAAGACACGTTCATAAGTCTCCGTTGTTAAATTTTCATTGGTTGCAAGTGACTGTGCGAAGAGCTGATCCAGCGATCCTGGTCTCTCGTAGTGTGTTGACAGTTGTTTCGGTTATGCGGTATTACGCTATCTGGCTATCATTTGAGATGCTATGTTGGAACAGGACCGCATTGGAAGCCAAATCAATTGTGACGATAGTATTCTACATGATGAAACCGAACATGTTGCCGTCCAACTGGAACCTAAAGATATTTGTCAGAAGGCAGTTTTTGACAGCCTCCGGAACATTTCAGCGGCTGTGATCTACGATTCGGGTTGGCTCTTTCCATTATGTCATCCTGTTGATCAAATTCATTTTGTTACCACTTAAAAAATTACCGTAATCACACAATAAAAAAAAATGTTTAGCTTTAAATACAATGCCCCTATCCTCAGAGGAAAATCGTGTTCTTAGACATTTTTCTCTTTTCGGAGAGCGAGTAATGGTACTGTAACCATAAGCCACATGGGGTTAGGACTAAAGTTAATGCTTGAGTCCCAACCGTTTAAAAACAAATGGAGCATCATTTAACCTTCCTAGACTAGATGCTCTCGACGACCATTATTGTGTAAATATTTTGTTCTGTACACCAAATAGAGCATTCTGTCTAGGGGCTATCCATATATCACGTGGACAAGATTTGACCGATTTCTGACACCCTTCCCCTGCGTGGATAATGTTTCATATATTTTTTCAATAGAATGTATCGACCGTGGGCACTTGCCAACCCCCTACCTTCCTCCAAGCTGTCCACGTGGTGTATGCAAAGCATTATTTTTCGTTGCGTACTATTGGACAGCTCCGAAACATATTTTTTAGTGCATATGATAGCGCCAGATGATGGACAATATAATCATAAGCAAAGATCAACCTCTAATGACTGGAAGAAACATGAAATAATTAGTTATTTCAGATTATCTAAATAGGGTATGTGTCCCTTGACTCAGCCTATTATGCAACCATCGATTACATTTTTGATTATAACTCTTTAAGTTTTAAAGCTGTATGCGAGATTAAACTCGTTCTATACTTGCTAAGATATGTTTGATAAGACATTTGGTAGTTTGTAACACGAAAAGTTACACAACTCTTTTTATAAAGTCAGAAACTTTCAAGGGATATGGATTTAATGTCGGTCTACAGGCACTAAATTGGGTCTATTCATGGATGCAACTTCGTCCCATTCGATGGATTTATTCCTAAATGCAGTCTTTGTACGGTTTCTTTTTCTTCTTACTCTATGAATTAAGGCATTGTCAGCTGTATTCGCTTACTTACACAAAATTTCACAAAACAAACTAAAGTAAAACTGCTTTGAAACACATAAGTGATGTCCATTTATGATTTACTAGCCATTCAATAATGAAAACATTATAATTCACTATACAACGGCTAAGTTCCTTCGGTTTGTGTTTAGACGAGCCACTTGAATATAAGCAACCGCAAACACATGCATTTCCACTTGAAATTTTACCAATAACAACCTTTTTACTACGTTATTGATACAACAGGCCATAGTTGGGAACATACAAAAAAATAATTCCCCAACATTGGGTCTACGATTTTCTTGTAAAATCATTGTTATTTTAGCTATGTGAACAGTTAGTTTGTAACGTGTAACTATTTTCTGCACATCCAGACTGCATTACTTCCTTTATTGATTCAATTAAGCCAAATTTAGATCACTTGAAGATCGTGTAGATCATCTGTTCAGCTTAACCAGTGAAATCATGAAATCCTACCCTACATGAAATCATGAACGCCAAAAGTTCAAGAAATCGAAAATTACGTGAAAGTGAACAACTAAAAGATGATTAACATTGTCTCAATTGCTTTGGATTACATCGGTCATCCTAATAGCAACATGATTTTGTTGATTATAGCTGAATTAATGACACATTTGGTACATAGGCCGAATGAAGGAGCTAGGCTAACATAACATCCCCTTACCCTATGTAATTAATTTAACTCAATGTTCAACATCACATTCTGGCAACAAGCCTAGCTGTGAGAGAGATGATGCCTCATCGGCCAAGCTGATGAAGACATGCTTTTCCGGTACACGCGATTAAATGCAAAATACACAAAGGCAAAATTTGAGCGAACTTCTCAGCTGGTGAGAAACTGATGGTTTTTGAGATGATGTACTTTAAATCTTCCAAATTACAGTAATAAATTGGTAATCAATCATGATTTATGCATCATTTATGAATCATAAGCCCGATAGAAAAAGCTTATAATCGTATCATTAAAACTAAAATTTAGACTTATTTCGTAACAACAGATCAAAATAGTGACCCCTGATTAAGCCGTTCCCTACCCTATATTCCCCTGTAATAAATACTTGCGAGTATTACCTACAAGAGGTTATAGGCACCTCGAAGGAAACTGGGTGTCGAGGATTGGAGTTTTCGCGTCAAGATGTTTCTGGATGCGGCGGCCGTATTGAAGGTGTTGACGAACGACGTTCCGGAAGCGGAAGCGGCGAAGAAGACGTTTTTAAAAGCAGACCGGAAGGCGAAGAGTCTCATCGTTGGTTTCCTGGCTGATGAAGTTCTGGAAATCGTCCGGGACAAGCGCAGCGCGAAGGAAGTGTGGACCAGCTTCTGTGGAGTATTTGCGAATAAGTCGGTGGCCAGTCAATCGCTCCTGAAGAAGCAACTAGGACGTCTGCGAATGAAAAATGGAGCTTCGATGCGGTCTCATCTACTGGCATTCTATGATTTGGTGAGGCAACTAAAAACGGCTGGCGCAGAGCTTGCTAATAGTGATCTCGTGATACAGTAACAGCAGAGGGCGTGTGGATCAGCGGGGTTTTGGAGGACCTCCTGAATCCTGATCCTGATCCTGAAGATTTTGACGGACTGTGGATTCCAAAGGAGTTAAGTAGTTCGTGCAAAACGTACGTGCACTTGAGCTTAGCATGCTTGGGCACGACCGGAATACTCAACCGCTCCATTTCCTCCAGCGCCCACTTCGAGTAGTGGACCGACGCTAAATTCCGTCAAAATACCACGCCGTCATCCTGGTGGTACTTTTTAATGAAGGCAGCAAATTCTGGAAGGCATTTCGTACTGTACATCTCGCCGGTCACTGCCAGCTCCGACGAAAATAAGAGGGGACGTGACATCCTCTTTTCACTGATTGTGAGCATTAGCAACACCTTCTTTGGGAACTTCGTGTGCGCTATGTACTTCACATCACTGCTAATTTCTTTTATCGGGGACTTGCCAGTCGTTGCCTTCCAACGTGAGGCACGTCTCGTCGTCCATAACGACCACCACATTCCGTTTTACCGGGAAGATCTCTTTGACCAGAATCTTCAGCTGTAGTTTCTGGGTTTCTACTTGGTTCTCCGTAAAGGCAGGCTTGGACTGGCCTTTCTGAACGTGGACATCGATTTTGGCCAAATAAAGGATGTATGGAATCAAATTGCTGCACACACAAATATTTGGTAAAATTCACCCGTTCCCCCAATCATCTTCAAACTTTCAGGGAGTAAAATAAAACATTTTATGATTTTTTTTTGCCACGTTTTTTTTTATTCAATTTCAATTCCATATCCAAATGCACGAACCTTCTTCTTTACAGTACTCATAAGGTCCTGTACAACATTTGGACAAACTTTTTTTTCGTGACAATCATTTTTTGCTTCATATCTTCCTTCGATTTCACTTCCTTTTTTTTTTTTTTTTTTTTTTTTTTTAGACGGGATGGAAAATCTGCAACCAGACACCTGAAGAACTCAGGGTGTGGGGATGAGGGTGCCAACTCCTCGACCCACTAAAAACCCACCCGATGCCTTAAGCCTTTCTCCTCCCCGGAACCACCTTTCGGTATTACTTCGGGAGGGGCTTTGATGCTAATTAAGCACCCACTATGTCTAACTACTTAGGTCTTCAGTAGTTAGGTCGCCCTTTCGACCTGCCTTTGGTCGTTTCGCCATTTTCGATTGGAGATCGAGGACAATCTGGGATGCTGCTACGCATACCGCGTCCCAGATGTCCCGGTCCTGGCACATCCTCGGGACCAAATTATCCGGAGTCGTGTCGTGACCGCTTACGGCCATCATGCCGGATCTCGCGCCGTCGAAGCGAGGACATGTGAAAAGTACATGTTCCGCGGTTTCCTCTGCTCCGCGCACTCGGTACATGCGGAGGACTGTGCATGCCCATATTTGTGCAGATATTGTCTAAAGCACCCATGGCCTGACAGAATCTGCGTTAAGTGGAAGTTAACCTCCCGTGTCGCCTACCGACCCACCCGGATAATTCCGGGATTAGTCGGTGGGTCCACCGACCTTTGGTGGAGTTATTCCATTCCCTCTGCCACTTAACCATTGATGCGGCTCTAGTGGTCTTTCGGATACCTCTTGTTCCACGTTGCTCGAAGCACTCTGCATCCTCTTTTATGACGATGCCTATCGGCATCATCCCCGCTAGGACACAGACCGCGTCGCGTGATACCGTTCGGTATGCACTAACCACTCTTAGGCACATTAGCCTGTGTGTACTCTCTAGCTTACCTAGGTAGCACTTCATGTTCAAGGCGGTGATCCATGCCGGCCCGCCGTACCTAAGTATGGACAGGGCGACACTGGCCAGGAGTTTACGCTTACTCCCTTGCACCGCCGAGCTATTCGACATCATGCGGGATAATGCCGAGATAGCCACGGAGGCTTTCTTGCAAGCGTAATCGACGTGGCTGGTAAAGGACAGCTTATCGTCGATCATGACCCCAAGATACCTCAAAGACCTCTTCGATTCAATAGTGCAGTTGCCTGCACTAATCGTAGCGTATTGCTCCGATTTTCGGTTGTTGACAACCGTGACCTCAGTCTTATGGTGAGCTAGCTCCAGCTTTTTGGAGCGCATCCATCTCTCCACTATGCCGATGGAGTGTGAGGCCGTCAGCTCCACCTCCTCGATGGATTCACCACATATTTCCAGGGTGATGTCGTCTGCGAACCCGACTATCTTCACCCCGCTCGGGAACTCGAGCCGTAACACTTCGTCGTACATCGTGTTCCATAGCACCGGACCCAGGATCGAACCTTGTGGGACGCCTGCGGTGATATGTACACGTTTCTGACCCTCCTCCGTGTTGTACACCAGTACGCGATTCTGGAAGTAGTTTCCCAGAATCTTGTACAGGTACCCAGGAACCTGTAGGCGCTGGAGCGAGTCGGCAATAGCCACCCAACTGGCGCTGTTGAAGGCGTTTCTCACGTCGAGGGTGACCACTGCACAGTAGCGTACTCCTCGCCTCTTGCGCTGGATTGCCACCTCAGCCGTCTTGGTGACGGACAGGATGGCATCCACCGTCGACTTCCCTTTGCGGAAGCCAAACTGGTTGTCCGACAGACCGCCTGTACCCTCCGTGTACGTTGCCAGTCTGTTGAGGGATTACCCTCTCGAGCACCTTACCCGCTGTATCCAACAGACATATAGGTCTATATGCCGATGGATCTCCTGGTGGCTTCCCTGTCTTTGGTAGCAATACAAGGTTCTGAATTTTCCAGGCGTCCGGGAAGACGCCCTCGTCCGAGACACTTTTGCATCACCACCCTGAACATTCCGGGATCCAGCAAGATAGCCGTCTTGATGGCCAGGTTCGGGATACCATCAGGTCCCGGCGCTTTGTTCACCTTTAGCGACTTTGCTATCGCAATGAGTTCGTCATTCGTCACCGTCGCCTCGTCGCCGGCCCCGTTGTGCCGTTATCAATGCCCACGTGGTCACGGGTGTTCGGCAGGGCCATCCACCCTTCCGTCGCTATGACAGCGTTAAGGTCTGGGATACTGGAACGCTGGTCATGGGACAAATCTACGGCGGCGGGGGCCATGGACTCGGGTCGTGGCTCGGAAAGAGTCCCCCAACGATCACCTGCAGCAGCTCTGATGAACGCTCGGTTGGAGCCGCCGATCCCCTGGTTTGGCCATTACTACCCGATAGGCGTCACCCCACGGGTTCGCATTGGCCCTCTGACACAGGCCCTCGAAGCAGGCTCGCTTGCTGGCCTTTATCTCCCTCTTTAGAGCGGCCTTCGCGGCGACAAGCACCTCTCTGCGCTCGATTCTATCGGCGTCTGACCGCGCTCTTTGCATCCTCCGTCTAGCGTGGAGGCAAATTCTTCGGAGGTCGGCAATCGACTCTGTCCAC